>OX457050.1:1341324-1358824 GCA_949752735.1 Lumbricus terrestris
AATGGGTAAGATAACGTTAATTTAACATAACGTCTCTAATATAATAGGCCTATTAATATAATATAATATTAATTAATATAATATTATTATATGATGATGATGATGGTGATGATGATGATGATGATGATGATGATGATGATGATGATGATGATGATGATGATGATGATGATGATGATGATGATGATGATGATGATGATGGTGGTGGTGGTGCTCTGCCCGAAGGCAGGTTCATTGGCTTTACGCCTCTGGGGATGAGATGAGTGAGGTGGTTTCCCGTTGCCTTCCCCACAGACAATGATGCCCAAGGTCGCTCCGCAGGAGCTTGCGCCTCTGCGTCCCACACGTGCTAGCCCGAGATATCTAAATCTCTGAATGTTAACTCCCAGCCCGGGGCTTGAACCGCAGTCCGTTGCAACCAACAGACGAATGCAGCGCGCCCCTACCGGTGTTGCTAACTAGGCCAGTAATAATAATAATAGGCCAGTATTATAATATATATTATATTAATATAATATAAGTTAACTTTACATAACTTAGATAACGAATAATTTCTATGATAATAATAAACGGAGTCGATACAATCATAAGATGACACGCGTTCAAACTGATGTTCAGACAACCACACGTCTTCGAATACGATTCCGACAAATTGTCTAAACAGTGAACGTATTTCAAGTTAATCACCAACATTCAACGTAAGGTTTAACAACCGTAGTTCGGTTTACATTCAATAGGGCGCAAATTCAAAGGGCGCAAACAACAGGGCGAAATAAACAGGACGAAAATCAATAGAGTGCATGGTCGTTAGCCCTGGAGCGCATGGTCGAAAGGACAAAATGGCCATTAGCATAATAGAAAATAATACTCAAAAGGGTGCAGTCAAAGGGGTGAAAACGAATAGAATGAACGTTCAATGAAGGGCAATTTTGAAAGATTGATAAATCAAAGTTTTGACAGGTGGAGAAGGTAAATAACGAGCATGTTTATAAAGGCGAAGAGCAATCGAAATCACACAGGGCTTGAAATGAAATGATGACATGGAACGCTTAATCATGGGGTTTCAAGGAAACAGAGTGAATAAATCAATAAAGCGCAGATTTTTACGTGGCTCAGCCGCTGGTTACACTCTGCCAGCGGCAGTCCCAAGCCTGGATAAAGGAGGAGGGCGACACTAATCATCTTTGAGGTGTGGCAGTGTCGTTAAAGTAACAGCAACAAGAATTTTAACGCATTTTAGTCGAGTCTTGTAGAGGCAGGCTATAGTTTTTAGTGGTGTAGTTGGCTCAGAAAAATCAATAATAACGTCGACTCTAAGTGTAGTCAAATTAATTCGTGTTTAGCCTCTTATAGGTCTTCAGCCAATCACTTTCCTTGATTTTCCTCATTTATTCATAAAATATACATAAAACAATGACCAGTCAAATAAAATGTAGTATCTCCACAAGCTAGCCTCGGTGTCTCCAAATGTAACAAAGAACCGGACGTCCAACAATGGCAGGCAATTCATGACGGCGTCTTGATTTATAATCCTAAAGCATTGGTTCCAAACTTTCTATTATAATGACTGTGTTATTGCTTTTTATGATTGAAATACTGACGATTTTCAGTCGAAATTAATTTCTCGCATATTAATATAAATTAATCGCAATCTGTCGTTTGTTCCGGTGTTAAATCTCGTTTAGATATTCGCGAATGATGCTCTTTGTTACGGCAAATCAATAGCAACCATTGATTCTACCATGGGCGGAGATAAAGTGGGGACAGAGAATAATCAATAAAGTCTGTGGTGGGAGACGAAGATGCTTTTATCCCCAATATTTCAGAAATATTCATAAATATCGTTATAAAAATGTTTACGTTGTTGTCCACTGTTTATTCGTATTGAGCTATTTTTCAAGGTGACCGCTTGAAATGCTACCAATGTAGTGTTCAAATAAAAATATCTTAAACAATGGGAGGAGACATTTATTGAAGCCCTAGACCACGTCTCTGGGCTCAGAAATAGTGAGTAATTTTTTAAAGACTAAAGCTTGTCACTGTGTGCAAATCTAAGAATTTGAGAGCAATATTATTGGAAGCCAACACTCATAAGTCTTAAATTACAATGCAGCCTACGTCTATCAACATTAAACAAAATATTAATGTGCAATTTTATCAAGATTAAAACTTAAAGTCCTTCATTGTTGTTACTTCACTACGTTATGAAAATTCAAGCAATTTGGTCTACCACAAGGCTCTGTTCTGGCTCCCTTACTTTGCTTACTCTGGACTTCTGATATTGGCACGCTTTCAACATTGGTTGATTGATTGATCTATTAATTGGCGTGTTTTGAAGTCTTCGACCATGCCTTTCAGCGATGAAATTATGAGAAATTTCGTTTAAATGAGAGCCGAAAATGCTCATATTGCGGTGAGGAAATAGAAAAAAATTTCAACATTGGGAGAAGGCACATAACCTTCTCAAAACCTCCACCTGTGCGGCGCTTCGCCTCCTGGCGATTGTCCTTCGGCCGCTCGTTCGTTCCCCACCCCTTGTCAGGACCAATTCTCCGGCTTGGCTTCTAGGAGCACGTGCTTTGATTTGATTTGTGGTCATGCGCGTTCTTATTGGAACATTTTTCATAATTATTTTCTAGCGGTTTGTTTAATGACATAAATATTTTATGTTCGAGATGAAAGCAATTTTGCCATAAGACGTAGGCCTACCATCATTAGCCTTAACGTATTTTCCCGAGTGGAATAAAAGGCCGCATATACGCTACAGGTATTTCGTTAGATGCTTTGTCGTTTGATGAAGGTTTGGTGAAAACGTCGTGAGGCGATTTCTTCAATCAACTTTTCTTAGACAAGTCAAGATATTGGAAGGTGGAGTGTTTTGTTCTAACTCAGTGTCATATTATAATTTCTATTTTTTAAAAATTATTTAATTCTTGAGAGCAGCAGACTTGGTTTTTTTCCGGCTTGTCCCTTTCTAAAGCACATAAAATAGGCCTACTTTATAAAGTCATCTATTTTAGTACAATAATATTATATTATTGATCATACACAATACTACACTGTTTCAGTCGCTGGAATAGAGTGTAGGCCTAGTTATTTATCATTTACTTGCAATAGCGAAATCGGACCAGTATTTTAGTGACAGAAGTTCGCTCAAATCTAATTCGTACATTTTTATAGCGCAACTTAAAGAGAAGCTACTCAGAGACGCACCCGACCTGCTAGCACCAAACCACGACCAAAGAGAAATGTTTTGAAACGCTTGCGGAAAATGGTAAAGAAAGATGAAGAAGCTCATTACGAATATTACTATGCAACTTATTCCTGACAGGTAGCAACGACGCTTTATGCAGCAGAACTCTTTGATTACGACTTCGAAAGGTGTGGGCTACGAGCGATAAATTTTGACTATTTCTATTGAATGGATTTAATTACCTTTTCAAGGGCGGATACAGGAATTTTTGAAGGGGGCCACAATTTTCGGTCTTGGGGCAGGGAAAAATTTTCGTATTGGTAGTCAAATTTTTTTAGTCATTTGTCTCCATTTTCCAAGAAAAATAATATACCATTTTATCCGCCCAAAGAGTTTATGACTCTTTTTTAGTCGTACGGGCCTCGTGTGCGGACTTTGAGAGTGTGGGGAGAGCCGACGGAATTACTCATCGAAGGGGGGGCCACGTCAACTTTCCGAGCCAGAATAACTGGTGAAAATAAGGAAATGTCTAAATGGGGGGCCGTGGCCGGATTGACCTGCAAAGGCTACAAGACGACTTGAATTGCAATCAAAACATGTTTGCCTCAGATGTAGGCCTACATTGGAAATTATTATTTAAGGCGAATGGCTTTCATCATCAGCCTCTTTAGACTGTTTTTTAAGGCAATGTTTATAATAATTCATGTAGCAATGATGTCTAACGATTTTGCAATATTATCATAATATTTCAGATGAAGACATTCGTGTTGTCCATGTTCTGCCTTCTAGCGATTGCCTATGGTAAGGTGTGGCATACAATGAGTCCTGCGAATAATATTTATTATTATATTCACGCACTGTCAGATGAGTGGCGATGCGCTGACAACAAAGAAAAAACACGATTGAAATCCAATGCCAGTAAATTCTTCGAAAACATGCCGGCTCGGACGTCGCCCGGATAAACAAGGTCCGCGGGCCCAACCGAGCGATCGGGGTTGGACCGAAAAATCAGCTACCGAAAGAGCAAAGATGAGGACCGCAAGTAAGGGGTTATCAATAGGAACATGGAATGTGAGAACTTTATGGGAGGCGGGTAAGATGCAGCTTCTGCAGGAAGAGATGGGCAGATACAGATGTGACATCTTAGGAATCTCGGAGATGAGGTGGACATTGGCAGGGGAGCTGGTGGGAGGAAAAATCTTATGGTCAGGAAAGGAAACCAGACATGAAGCGGGAGTTGAATTCTTACTGAGCAATAGGGCACGGGATGCCCTATTGGGGTATAAACCAGTCAGCGACAGAATAATCGTGGCGAGGTTTGGAGCACAGCCGTTCAACATGACGGTCATACAGGCATATGCACCAACAGCAGCCAGCACAGAAGAAGACATCGAGGAGTTCTACAGAAAGTTAACATCGACGGTTGAAGAGGTGAGCAAGCAGGATATACTCATACTGGAGGGGGATTGGAATGCCAAGATTGGCTCAGACAATGCAGGATGGGAGAAGGTCATGGGCAAATTGGGACACGGGGAGAGGAACGAACGAGGCGAAAGGCTACTAGAGTTTGCAATCGACAATGATCTGATGATATGCAACACAAGATTCCAGCAAAAAGAGTGCCGAAAGTGGACATGGCGTTCATGTGACGGGAAAACAAAAAACATGATAGACCTGATAATGATTAACACAAGATGGACAACCTCGGTCCAACAATGCCGAACGTACCACGGTGCAGACGTGGGATCGGACCACAGCCTGGTTGGTGATAGCGAATATCAAGATCAAACTTAAGAAAAGACTCAGAGAGAAGCGACAGGAGCAAAGAGACATGTCAAGATTGATAGAGGAGGACATCAAAACAGCATACCAGGAGACGCTAAAAGCGAAACTGGAAGAGCACGACCGAACAGAGGATATAGAAGTAAGGGCGGCACAACTGACCAGGGCAATGATGTAGGCGACTGAACAGGTACTGCCGAAACAAGAAAAGATAAAGAAAAAATGGATCACGCCAGAAACGATGAGACTGGTAGAGGTGAAAAGGGAATTGAGAAAAAGACGTGACAACTCGGATGAGAGCGAAAGAGCATACAGGACAAAGTGTAACGAGGTGAGAAAGGCAGCAAGAGCGGACAAGGCAAGGTGGCTTGAAGGTCAATGCAGCGAGGTGGAAAAATTCCACGGGGAATGCAGGACAAGAGAAATGCACAAAATGATTAGAAACATCAACAGCAAATGGATGCCAAAACTCACGGCAATAAAGAATGAAGAGGGGAAGGTGCTCATGAACAGAGAAGATGTTATACAAAGATGGACAGCATACTGCAGCGAATTATACAAAGAGCAGCTGGATCCGAATATAGCAAGAGAGGTAATAGCAGAACTGAAGAAAATCACACCGCCAACTGAAGACATCGAGGATGATATACTGGAAGAGGAGGTTAGAAGAGCCATACAGCGGCTAAAAAATAACAAAAGCCCAGGAAATGACGGAGTAACGGGGGAAATGATAAAGAGCGGAGGCGACATTGTAACAAAAGAACTGCACAAAATCATCAACATGGCATGGGAAGAGGGACGCACACCGAGTGAATGGAAAAAATCAATACTAGTGATCTTACACAAGAAGGGTAGCGCACTAGAATGCAGCAACTACCGAACGATCGCGTTAATAAGTCACTTGGGAAAAGTAATGATGTCAGTACTGACAGAAAGACTAAGAGGGAAGACGGAGGAGTACATGGCAGACGAACAGGCAGGGTTCAGAAAAGATAGAAGTACGGTACAACAAATACTGACACTGAGACTGATAGGGGAAAAAGCGAGGAGAAAAAACAGCAAAATATACAACTGCTTTGTGGATTTCAGCAAGGCCTTTGACAGCATAGACCAGAGCACAACATGGGCGGCCATGGAATCGTTTGGGGTGGACAAGAGGCTGACACGCCTGCTAAAGGAAATAAACGGAAACGCAACAGCAGCAGTACGGATAGGGAGCGAAAAGGGACACTGGTTCAAAACAAGTAGAGGCACGAGACAAGGAGACCCAATATCCCCAAGCTCCTTCATAATTCTGTTGGAAAGAGTCTTGGACAAGATAAGAGACAAAGAAGATGGGGTAGTAATAAGCGGCACAAACATCAACAACCTATGTTTCGCAGATGATATCGACTTGATCGAAAGAGACGAGGAACGGCTAGAAACAACAGTGCAAGCACTAAACGAAGAAGGAAAAAGATATGGGCTGACTATGAATTTTGAAAAAACAAAAATTCTAGTATTCGGAGAAAAAGACTATAGCAAGAAGCTAACCATTGACGGAATCCAGCTGGAAAATGTGGAAAAGTTCACATACCTCGGGAGCAGCATGACGTATGACCTGGACAACAGAAAGGAAGTATGGACAAGAATAGCAAAATCTATAGCAGCGCTAAAGGCCATGGACAAGATCTGGAAAAGTAAATCGATAAAAATGGAAACAAAGAAAAACGTGCTACAGACATGTATCTTCAGTGTAGTACTATATGGATGCGAGTCCTGGACAATAACGAAGGAGATAGAACAAAGGCTATTGACTTTTGAAAGAAAGTGCTACCGAAAGATTCTGGGAATAGACTGGACACAGAAAGTAACGAACGCAGAGCTTTACAAACGAATACGCCAAAAGGAGAACATCATGCAGAAGCTGATCGGAAGAAAGCTGAGGCTTTTTGGGCACATCTGCAGAATGAAGGACGATAGGAAAATAAAAACGTTGATGTTCGGCAGGATGGAGGGGACAAATCGAAGAGGGAGACCGCATAGGGAGTGGCTGGACGACATCACCAGGTGGGGGAGAGCATCACTCCAAGAGCTGAGTCACACGGCGTTGGACAGGGGTCGATGGAGGAGCTTGATGAAGACGGCAGTGGACACCTACGGGCGCTGAGCCCATGGTTCCTGATGATGATGACTGCCAATAAGTAATGAGAGCATCGCTATTAATTGCATTATTTTTTGTGAAATATCAAACTGGGCTGTGATTAAATTGTAAACATCAAAGTCCTGTAGGCCTAATTATACGAAGTATAGACTTAAGAAATAAAGCGTTAAATCAGTTATTTTGCCGACATCCAATATTCTTTGGTAAGCTTGCATAATAAATTGTCATTCTACTCAGATAGCGGTTTTTTAAATGAGGTGATTGAACATTATAAACTCGAGAATTTGAAAACACGGCGGTGGTAAGCGAAGTAGGCCTATAAAACAGTATACCGAGTGAAATCCGGATTGCTTTACGTTAGGGCTGTTGTTCGATTAAAATTTTTAATCAAAATTAATCGCGCTATTAATTTTTTTAATCGCAATTAACTGCAAATTAATCGCAGTATATTTATTTCAAATATATTAATCTTACTATTTTCTAAAGACCCTGAAACATAAAATTTTAATGACTGAATGCATTTTTCCTATTGCAAACATATTTGATAACCTTTGGCTTAGAAGTTAGACCTATTGAATTTCTGCATTTAGTTTATTGAACAGTTTTGTATGACAGACAGAATTGAAACACTGTTCAAATCAGTCAACTGCTCAAAATCCGTTATTTTTGTCATTTGAGCTACCTTTAATTAAAATGACATAGGCCTAAACATGAAATTAGACAACCGTTTTATGACTATCAAGATTAATTATTTATTCAGCCAATTGTACAGGCAGACCAGTTTATTTACATTGGTCGGTTCAATGGATGCTCTTATTAATTAACAATAGTAGGTCTACTATTGAACCTCATTATTTAGTCACAATTTTTCACAAGAGGTTGCGGTTCTTGCCAAACATCGTCTCAGCTGTCCTTCTGTAAACATTTATCATTTGAAACATGAAATCTGGTCTTGCCATCTCATGGAGTTCAACCAACGTAGTCTGACAGGGTGAGGAAAGAGGAAACAACCTTAGTGGACGATGCGATGCGGCCGATGTCGACGACTCATCGTTAGCTTTTAACGCGGTTTGGTTCGCAGGCGATAATTGGGCAAAGAATTGCTACGATAATACTCAAATTATTTGTTGGAATATTTGCCAAAGAATGCATCACTAGCTATAAGTATGAGCCTTCAGTTTAAAACGAGTTTTTCTGCCTTTGATTCTATTTTAATCAGATCTAATTAACGCGTGCGACTAATGCGTTAAAATTTTTAATCGCAAATTTTTTAACGCGTTAATCGCACGCGTTAACGCGATTAAATCAACAGCCCTACTTTACGTATGATCTGACTTATTTTAAGCTAATTAGTAGCCTACTGCACACTGCCTACAGATTGTTGCCTGCACTAAAGCTCAATCCTTAAATCTGTACAAACAGAAATGAAAATTCTAAACAGGAAACATCATCGAGTAATTTCATCAGGTGAAGTCATCGAACCGAATTGTTCACAATATTACAATTAGCCAAATCATAAACCCGAAATGATATTGCATTTGACCCTTTATTTTTGGTACCAGAAAAATCTACCTTCATCTTTACTTTACAGAAACATGTAAATATTTTATATATATATAGGCTATATATCTATTGTAGGCTATATGTATATATATTATATATATATATATATATATATATATATATATATTATAGGCCTAATAACAGAAGTTGACCATTTTTGGAGGAGCGGCGAAAAATGTCCCAGCAATTTATAGACATGGGCATTATTATAACAAAAGAGGCGCAGACATTTAGGCCCGAGAAAAAATTTTCGGACCTGATAGGACATAATTTTTGAAAGCGACATTTACCAATAAATAAATTTTTTACGACAAAATAATTAATAAAATATATTATTTGGGTTTAACGCTGTGTTCTCATTCCTATTGGCTGACAGTTACTGTAGATAATCAAGACTCACATTGCTGTACTTGGACATTGCTGTTCAACACCATTTAATTTAGGCCCTAAGTGATCGAGTTCTACTATAATCGTGTCGCAATTGCTAATGATTGGTGATGACAAGTAGGTCCAAGTGTCGTCAGATTTTGACTCTCATTTTCTGTGGGTTTTTTTTCGAATTGCTCCAGCACGCGAGGGAATTCCTCCAGAACTTGAGCCGGTGTTCTTAGAGAATACACATATTATCTTTGACACTTACGATGCGAACAAGGACGGATTCATTGAGCTGTCGGAGGCCGAGGACAAAATGGCAGAGATTAATTATAACACTGGACAGCATACGGAACAGGACAAGGAAGACGCCCGTGTAAGAAAAATACACCATCATCATCATCATCATCAATTCATCATCATCATCATCATCATCATCATCATCAATTCATCATCATCATCATCATCATCATCATCATCATCGTCGTCGTCGTCGTCATCATCATCATCATCATCATCATCATCATCATCATCATTGTCCAACATCATCATCATCATCATCAATTCATCATCATCATCATCATCATCATCATCATCGTCGTCGTCGTCGTCGTCATCATCATCATCATCATCATCATCATCATCATCATTGTCCAACATCATCATCATCATCTTCATCATCATCATCATCATCATCATCAATTCATCATCATCATCATCATCATCATCATCATCATCATCGTCGTCGTCGTAATCATCATCATCGTCATACTCCCCGTCACCGTCATTTGAATTCAAATAATTACCATCATGGTGGTTCACAGAAGCATGGTAGCAATAATGTTCAATGACGGTTACATTGAGATAGCATACTCTCAGTTTGTTTAACCCATCGATAATTACATTATCATTAAGACAAAACTTTAGCTTCAGTGGTGGTAATAGTAGCAGTAGGATTAGTAGCAGCAGCAGCAGCAGTAGTAGTAGCAGCAGCAGCAGCAGCAGCAGCAGTAGTAGTAGTAGTAGTAGTAGTAGTAGTAGTAGTAGTAGTAGTAGTAGTAGTAGTAGTAGTAGTAGTAGTAGTAGTAGTAGTAGTAGTAGTAGTAATAGTAGTAGTTTTGATGATGGTGGTGGTGGTAGCAGTAGACTCATCTGACAGAGGATAGATTTTGAATGGAATGGAGCGCAACGCTGTTCAAACGGCTTCCAAAATGAAACTTCTGGTCCATGTTAATTTAAACCTGATGCAATTATAGCATTTAAGATTTTTAAATGGTTTCGATGACAGTTGTGAATTGGACACTCTAGCTAGTCTAGTAGTTTCTGCGTAGACGCAACCACAGCTGACAGCTAAAATTTATATAATTACTCCGAGAATTCAAGTTTTGAGCAGCGCACTATAGATTATCTACGCCTAGATAACGAGTATGTTTACTTTCTATCAACAGCAATTCATTTTGACCTTTGATACGAATGGTGATGGAAAAGCCTCTTTCGACGAGTTCTTCCAGCTTCTGCATGCTTAAGCTATTGGGTCTAAATGGTTGAGGCTTGATGTGCCGGTCGCAAAGACATCGGTAAGTGAAAGAATAATGAAGATTTTGTATATTAGTAATTATCAGCAAGCTGCTTTTTAGATGTTCAACTGCACAAGGGCATTTAAATATATTCTGACAAGGTTTTTGTAAGGCATGTGTAAAATGAACCATGAAGATAACCCTATTTATATCATGTTATCATAATAATATCTTTTACATGGTTGGGATCAACAAATAAATTTGATTTGATTTTTGAAAGAGCGATGATATTTCATTCATTTATATAATTATTTGAATTAACTGTGTAACTCAACCGCATTTGAATATCATATTTTAAAGAC
This sequence comes from Lumbricus terrestris, assembly GCA_949752735.1. Classification (NCBI taxonomy): domain Eukaryota; kingdom Metazoa; phylum Annelida; class Clitellata; order Crassiclitellata; family Lumbricidae; genus Lumbricus; species Lumbricus terrestris. The sequence goes on from OX457050.1 coordinate 1,352,254, forward strand.
ATTTCTATTGCAGGAGAAAGTTGAGATCGATGAAATTTTACCAATGGTCACATGCAAAAGATACGACAATATTTTTTAAACTGATCTTTATCTCAAGACATGCTTACTTTACACAATTGATACACTGGATCACATCTACAACGAACCTATTGACAGCCATTTTAAACTACAAAGGATAAACGTCCTGCGATGTCTTCAACAATAATCTCTGTTGTCTTTTTTGAACAATAGATTACCGCAGTGACCGTATAGTAAATACTTACTCCATAATTATTACAGTAAACTCGAAAATGAAGTCATCAAACGTTCTTCTCTCATTCTACTCAATAACTGGTGATATATCTATTACTCATTGCTGCTCAATAGCATTCCATTCCGAAGTTCGCAACAAGCCACACAAAGGATGTTTGCTGATTTGGGAGATTCTCTGTGACGTTGACCTGTTTATTATGTTATTTTTAAAATTTTAATGTTCATAGTTGAGAAAGTAAGTTCACAGTGGTAAATTGAACGAAACAAGAAGGCAGCTTTGTTTATCGACTTTGCCAAAAAAGGACGAATCTCATTTCTTTTCTCAAGTACTTTTTATGACTGTTCGCAGTGTTAACTCTGGGAACCATAAAACAATTTTTCCAGGCTACCAGCCGAGAATTTTGCGGAGACCGATAGTTTAGCGCATTTTTATTTTCTTTTCTTCATGTTGACTAATAAATTGCTATCTGTCGACTTAGGGTAATTGTCCTAAACATAACATTTTTTTCGGCAACCAACTCATTCATTACAAATAGTAGGCTATAAAGTCCAATATGTAGGCCCACCCAGGAGACCCAAAAGGGGCCAAAGGTCCCGCTAGCCAGGGCCACCTGAGAAAATTTGGTTTAGAAATATGTACATGTAGCACGGCCGACTGGAAAATGAAGAAGCTTCATGAGCAATTAATTCTTGATTAGCATATTATATACAAACAAAAGGTGAGTTGGGAGAGTAGAATAAAATTAATACAGTTACATACATGGAAACAAGTGCACACTCCCATATTAAGGTGACTTATCAGTACTTCCCCAGAATGTTAGAAGTTTACATTCCTTGTTGGATGCAGCAGAAAATTCTCGCTTGAAAACACGAAGAGACGGCAGGGAGCGAATATCAAGAGGAACACTATTTCATAATTCTAGTCCAATACATTTTATAGATGTAAGTCTTGTATTAGCACGGGCAAGTGGACTATAAAAAGGGATTAGTATTTCTCAAGCAACGCTCTTGAATATCAGTGTTGAGTTTGAAATAATCCTTGTAGGTAGCTGGTAGTTGATTATGGGTATATCGATACATAATGATGTATACATATACAGTTTATATACTCATAATACAATCTCCCAGAAGTTCGAAAATTTCTCAAAGCATTTATGCCACCGCTAAGGATTCGTTGTTTTTTAAGTTCCATTATCTCCGGTTCAAGATATTTCTCTGACAAACAATCACTGTCAACCGCTGCAATAGAACACATAATCTCGTTATCTTGATGACACGGCTTCACAGAAGACCAGCATATAATAAATTTCGACAAGAAAGAAGACTGCAACAGGCCCATGTCTCCAATTTCCGCATTTTGTATTTTGAAAGGAAATCGGAAAGCCAAGTTGTTTTTATTTAGACAAAGATATTGTAGGCCTACAATATGTTATCTTTGCAGTTGACTTACTTACTACTTTGTCCTCCCTCGCAGGTCTGCACATCGGACAATGCACTTCCTCCACTCCTCCCTGTTCAGTGAATTGTGCGTTTTTAACGTGCAGTTCTGCACAAAATGTGCAGTTGAAAAAGTAGTTATGTGCCGTGAAAATCATCAGAAAAATTGCAGCCAGGTTTCCACGGAAGAACGAAGGACATGTGCAGTGTAAAAGAGGTGTAGGAAGGTGAAACAAAATTCAAGGTGATGACTAAAAAAGTAAGGTTTTTCGGCGCCAACTTGTGGCCCCAAATTGCCTCATCTGTTTTTCTAGATCGGTAAATGCTGCTTAGACGTCATGTGGCTCTTCCTTCTAAACAATGTATGCAACTCCCGAAATTCAACAACATTCAAAATGAGGCTGAATAATATTACAGTGATTCAATGATCATACAAATCAATAACACGTAGCCTACGGCTCAGGGTGTGTGTTGGTTTGTGCTTCCTTCGGTCCATAGCCAATAACTTTTATCTATTTTCTCATCTATTCAGAAAATTTGCATAGCGTAGATCTAATGACCAGAAATATTTATTATTTTGATGAGTTTTCCCACAGTTCGCTAACTGTAGCCTCAGCGTCGCCAAATTGTATTAGGCCTAAGAAGAGGATAGGCCTACACAAGAATGGCAGGCGCGATAGATCTACATTCTACATACCAGAAAGCAATATTTCTTTTAGAACAGGTATTAGATCTTGGTGTCAGAAACCTTTTCCGATTTCAGTCGAAATCATTATTCATCGTATTTGAATCAGTGATATTTTCATTAACGATAAGTAAAATTAGAACTGAAAATATTGATTTCCGTTCAGTGTAACTTTAACTGTAACTGAAATTATTTTGAGAACGAAAACTGAAATAGAACTGAAATTAAGCACAATGAACGAAAATTAGAATAGAAACGAAAATTAATTTTAGAACTGAAATTAATGAAAAAATTGGAAATTTTAGTTCATAACATTTCCTAAGCAGTTGAATTTACATCTAAAAGGCGCACATACTTTCTGACTCTTAAAACTTTGGTATCATTGGCCTAGCATGTGCTTTCGTGTGCAATTTATTATGGTCTTTTGTATTTAGACCTTTTCTGTCAGTTAAATAGTTAATAATATTATTTTCAACTTCATGATAAGAATGTGGTTATGTGAAAATCACTTTGAATACTGGAGTGCAAATATTTCAATCATGATAACTTTATGCAGCTTGCTCACTGGGCTAAATGAAAAAATCATGTGTTGGATTGTTTAAATAGACCTATTGGAACGAAACAGAGAAATAGGCCAAGCTTAACCATGCAACGCTTGTACCCTAAAACGGACGTTTCTAGTAAACTTTTCAACAATGTAATTTGCCTTCTTCAGCGAATAAGCACACACAGAATGCTAAGAAATATATTCAGGTTTGGCACAAAACTTTCATGTGACTGATTCAAGTCAACGACTTCACCACGGAGAAAGCACAAGCGCAACATATATGTGTAAAAGAAAGAAATGTAATGTGGTCAATCAATTCAATGGAATATGATAAGGATTAGCTATTGTCAACATGATAGCGGATTGGTGCCATCCAGCAACTATTGCCAATTAAAATTTTCAGGAAATTATACAAACTAGATCTGGAGTTTAAATTGTTTGTTTTTTGTAGTAAAAATCACGCATAATTATTATTGGAGGGAAAGACAGCAAGTCTACAGTAGCACTGTCCCACTTGCAGAAGATGTTGATTCTCTGGTTATTCAAACTTATTGAAGAAATAAATATTTTTTCTCGGTGAAGACTTCTAATAGGTGGGAGAAGAAACTGTCAGCTAATGTGGCTGAAAATAGGAGGTTCTTTAAAATTAAGAAGCATATCAATAATGAAAATGCTCAAACTTGGTTAATTTGAGGCAAGTTCTAGGCCTATAAAGAAGTAAAACTGAACTTATTTCTATGCAAGAACTGAATTGAGAACTGAAATTATTCTAAAAACTGAATTAGAAGTATAACTGAAATTTTTTTAAGAACTGTAATTGAACTAGAACTGAAATTGAGCACGTCCGAACTGAAATAGAAGTAAAACGAAAATTATTTGCTGAAGTAAAATATCACTGATTTGAATGTATGTTATTGCAATCCTAAACCTGTCGTCAATCTCTTAGCTTAAATCTATATTAAATCAGTGTTTGACATTCAAAATCCTGCTCTTTGTCACTGGGACTTATTAATATAAAGGCTTTTGTCCGAAGACCACACACGTATTTTGATTTGTTTTAATCGCACCTCTAAATCAAATTATCGTGCTTATTGCCAATAATTATTATCAACATCGCTATTAGGCTACTTTTCATGGCAGATATATTATCCGATTTCAGACGAAATGAATTTCCTGTGGGAAGTAGAGGCAAATGTAGCCTAATTCGTTAAATTGAATAAAAGGCCCCTGCTGCAGCATGCTATTCATTAGTTAATTTGCGATTTGGAGAACTTTCGGGGAAAAGCACCTGAAACCATTTTACGAAATTTAACTGAGAAGCAGAAGGTAAGGTGTTTTTTCTAAATTAGTGCGATATTAAACTTTCTTATAATTATTATTGATTCTAAGATCTCGCAGATCGACGATTTGTTGGACGGTTCAGAAATAAAGAGTCGGCAAAGGTGGATCTATTATAATAGCAGCTAATCTAACACTAAGTCGTACCAATAATATAGTAGGCCCATTAGCTGATTTCGATTGGGCCTACAATAATAATAATAATTTCCTTTAGGCCTATTCAGCAATTCCGGTTGACAGACCGTAACAATATTATGCAGTTGAAACAATTCATAACAATGCAGATCACAGAATGCACACATCTTAACTATACTAACAGAACATATAGCCTGCAATAATCGGCGCTAATAGCAACCTACAAAGGGTTCCACGACAACTGGTCTACCGACAACTCGTCTACCGACAACTCGTCTCCGGACAATTGGTCTAACGACAACTGGTCTACAGACGAATAGTATTGATGAAATAGAAGCTGGATTTATGAAAATGGTTTGTTAGCTTAAATGGAAGCTGGATCGATGATTTTATTCATGTATTTCGACATGCATCCAGCTTCTACTTCAGATCTAAAAAGACCTTCATCCAGCTTCTATTTCTCACCCATTATTTTCGTCAATCCAGCTTTTATTTCAGATATAAAACAATACCCTTATCCAGCTTCCATTACTTAAGCGTTTTTCATCAATCCAGCTTCTATTTCAGATCAAGAAAGACTGTCATCCAGCTTTTGTTTCTCATACGTTATTTTCGTCAATCCAGCTTCTATTTCACCGGTAAAAGAGCCATCATCCAGATTTCATTTCTCTTGCGTTTTTTCATCAATCCAACCTCCATTTCACCAGTAAAAACTTTCATCCAGCTTACATTTCTCAAGCGCTGGATCAGTTGTCTGTAGACCAGTTGTCGTAGACGAATTGTCCAGAGACCACTTGTCGTTAGACGAGTTGTCGGTAGACGAGTTGTCGTGACACCCATACAAAGCACGTCCGCCCCACGTAGCTCGATCTCGGTTCCTCTCACTCTCCATGCCAGCGTGTTATCCAATGCGCCACCTGGCACCCCAAAAATAACAACAATCAGAACTTGTAGGTCTCAGATGTAGGTCTAGGGCTACACTGGGGAAAAATTTGATGTGAATAACTGTTAGATGTGATTAGTAGAAGACAAATTTATAATTAATAATAATAGTCTATCTGACGATTTTGCAATATCACTATATTTCAGATGAAGACATTCATGGCGCTCGTGTTTTGCGTTCTGGCGTTTGAATATGGTAAGACTTACAATGAGTCATGCATATAATCGTATTCACGGTGGACCAATTAAAATGAGACAATCTCTAACAATATGTTTCATGCAGAATCAAACTGCACAGCGAGTAAATCGCGAGTAGGCCAGCCTAAGTTAGGCCTATTCTACGAATTAAGTAAAACATTTCCCATTCAGTCATTTCGTCAACTTCGGGTTGTTATAGGCTACTGCTATTTTTTAATTAGAACAACGTTGGGCCTATTTTAAAAATGTCGAAATGTTGGAAATAGCCATTATTATTCTGCTTAAATTTGGAAAACTCTGTGGTGCTCTGCGAATAATAAACTACTATCCTAGTGAAACCGTTATTCCTGCATTAAGGCTTATCATACTATCATACTTAGATGCCTGTCAAAAACTAATACATAATGGATCCATAGGCGGAGACTTGGTCGGAACTTTGGGAGGACGGTCGAGCGGCCGAAAAAATGATTGCCGAGACTCGAAGCGCCGAGCAGGAAAAGGGGTTTGTGCCACCTTCCCAAATGTCCAATGTTTTTATTTTTCATGCTGCAATTGTAGCATTTTAGGCTGTCATTTTAACAAAATAGCCCATTATTTCAGTTCTAATAGTCCTGGTTTAGGACTTCAAAAGTGCCCTCCCCATTGTTGAAATGTTTTAAATTTCCACAATGCAATGGTAACATGTTATGTTGTCATTCAAACTAAATTGCTCATCATTTCAGTGCTAAATGACTTGGTCGAACACTTCAAAGTATCCCACATTTCGAACATTTTTTAATCTCTATTCTGCAATTGCAGCACTTTAGGTTGTCACTTTAACTAGATTGGTCATCATTTGAGTACTAATAGTCCTAATTTAAGACTTCAAAGTTCCTCCCTCATTGTTTTATTTTTTTGGATGACTACACTGTAAAGGAAACATTTTAGGATGCGATCTCACCTTGCTAAATGACATGGCTTAAGACTTTAATGAATGTCACATTGACTTGTTTAGATTGTTTGAATTTCCATATTTTAATTGTAGGAATTTAAGCTGT
>OX457050.1:1363824-1368824 GCA_949752735.1 Lumbricus terrestris
GATCCGAATAGGGCTTGTTTTAACGGAAAACTTCTACTGTTTATCATGGTATCAAATTATCATTATCGAAAAATGACATAAGCCTGGTTTGGCCAGATCGCATCACAATTTTATATCTATGAATTAACTGTTACAGAAGGCCTATTTGAGTATGAAATAAAGTGATTTTTTAAAACTGTTTCTGTTCCAGACGAACCGTTGATGTCGAAAACCTCATACTGATGGTCCACTACACAAAATAAGCTACGACAAAATTCGAGACTGATCTTTTACTAAAGACATGTTTAACTTCAAACGATTGCTACACAGGGTCACATCTCCAACAAAGTCCAGAGCAAAAATTTTAAACTCCAAGGAAGACGCCTTCATCCCCGCTTCAAATAATAAATATCACCAGTGTGCTTTTAAAACAATAGATTAGGATACTGTAGTGACCGCACAGTAGATAATTAATTATTATTTAAACAGCATTACAGTAGACTCGAATGTTACGTCATCAAAACGTTGTTTCCTCCTTTTGTTCGTTTAAAAAAGTTAAAATCATCCCTGGACCGCAGACCCATTGGCGAGGCGCTCATCTCCTTTCCTGTATAAGCCTTCGAGCCGGTACAACCGCTATGAAGCCAAGGGCTCTAAATTTCCGGATATTAATTGATAATCAATTTGGGAGAACTATGCTTGAGAAATGCCACAACCTGTCGGCCTATAACCAAAACCAAGGACGATAAGAGAATTGATGATAGCATTGCGGTTGATATTGAAAGATTTACCTCTGAAACACATCAACAAGACCATCAATACCTTTGCAAAGATACCCAAGACAATGACTGAAGTGTGGGAACTGGTGGTGGACACACTGAGTACTTGAGACGTGACTTAATGAAATCTTTTTTGCTACGTTATGTTTCTGTATCGGCAAATACAGTGGCTGGTCTCACTAAAAGTGATATACATGTCGTTCTGTCTCAAATATTTTGATGAAATCTGGCAGTCATGTGTAAATAATTCCATTTAATTAAGCCTGTACAACTTGATTTAAAAATTCGTTCTTCTTGCCAAGATATTGGCACAAAACCGTAGGGGAGTCTTTGCAATGGCCTACCCTGTTCAGTAACATTTTAAAATAGAGCATCCACGCAGATAAACTTTTAATGCAGATGACTGATTAGAGAAGTCAGTTTCCCACGATGGACCATATTTCGCCAGTGTCCATGTGGCCCCAAATTGCCTCACCTGTTTTCCTAGATCGGTAAATGCTGTTTAGACATCATGTGGCTCTTCCACGGGCGGAGTTTGGTTTCCGTTCTTGGAGGGGCTAAAGCCTTCTTGGGGGGCTAAGTCCGGAAAAAGATACCATTTACGCGGTAAAAAATGAATCTGGGTCTTCTTGGGAGCTTAGCCCCTCTAGCTCCTGATAAATTCCGCCCATGGGCTTTTCCTTCTAAACAATGTATGCAACTCACGAAATTCAACAACATTCAACATGAGGCTCAATAGGCCTAATAGTGATTCAAATATCACACAAATCAATACTACGTACGGCTCAGGATGTGTGTTGGTTTGTGCTTCCTTCTCTGCATAGCCAATAACTTTTCTCTATGTCCTCATCTATTCGGAAAATTTGCATAGCGTAATGACCAGAAATATTTATTAGTCGGATGCAGGGCTTAAAGTTTGCCGGTGACACGAAACGGAGTATCCCCCCTGAAAGCTATACGGGGGGATGAATTAATCTATCCCCCCCGGATGGAATTAACCGGTCTATACTATCCGGGGGGATAAACCATTCCATCCCCTTTTTTGAAAAATGAGCATAATAAAAAAAATTATGTTGTAATCAAAATTTGAAGTGACTCTAATTGTTTTAAGTGTCCTAAGCAATGCTCAGATGAAGGCAACTCGAATTTATTTAGTGATTCTGAGTGTTTTTAAGTGTTTTAAAAGTTTTAAGTGCTCTAAAAACAGGGCAAAAGAAATTATATAGTAAGAATAAACATACTTGTTAGTGTCATTGTTCAACATAAAGCAGATGAAAATTAATTTGCCCAAAAAATACACGCGGAAGCGGTTTTTTCGACTTGTTGTAATTTGGGGGGGATACAATTAATACGGGGGATACTCTATTTCGTGACACCGGGACGGTCATGGACGGCATCCCGGCACTTATTTTCGAGGCTGGACGCCGTCCTATGACTTATTTGGTCAGCACTCCATGACTGCAGGGACGGCGTCCCTGCAGTTACGCGGACGGCAGTCCATGACGGTTGAATTGGTATCTTTTCCCCGAAAAAAGGTCCCTTTTCCCTGTTTTCCTCGAAAATTTTGGCGGATGACTGACTTAAAAAAAGGGTCATCAAAAAAGGTCGTCAACTTTTTGGCAGCTGAATCGGTAAAAAAAGGTCAGCAGTTTTCTCTGGGAAGAATAACACGAAATTTTTCCCCTGTCCCGCCAACAAGACAGAATTAAGTCTCCGTATACAATACAGCGTCCTGGCACTTCTTTTTTACACTTTAAGCACTGGTCGGATGAGTTGCCCACAGTAGCCTCAGCGTCGCCGAATTGTATTAAGAAGACTATGCACAAGAATGGCCGGTGCGACAAGTAGGTTCCTACCATGAAATATTATTTCTTTTGGTAAGCTTACAGTAGCAGTATCTGATGTCAGAAACATTGTTGCCTCTTTAAAAAGAGTACCGGTATACAATAGACAACTCGCAGGAAAAGTTACAGGAGTTGACGGACATGGTGGACGGCAGTAGCGGCGCTAGGGGAGCTAAACCCCCTAAAAAAGGTCATCCATTTTTTCTCCCATGTAAAACTGAAATATTTGGGCGATTTACCCCTTTAGGCCCCCAAAAATGAAGCGCAAAGGTACGCATGAGATTTGCCAGAAAATCGATTTGGAAGATCGACCAAAATGACAAATGACTAAAAAAAGGTGGTCAGAAATTTTGACGACAGAAAACGGAAAATTTTCGACCGCGAATTCAGCCCCCCAACTGAAATCCTGGCGTCGCCACAGGTGGACGGTAGTAGCAAGAGAATCATTATGGGATTGAAGATAAATGCGGAGAAAACAAAAACAATGATAATTGGAAAACAACACAAGGAGCTGGAAGTGTCTTTGGAGGGCAGACTACTGGAGCAGGTCACGAAGTTTGTATACCTAGGAGGGCTAATAACAGAGGATGGAAAATGCACGGAAGACATCAAAAGAAGGATCGGACTATAGCATGTGCGGTACTTGGCAAAATGTGGAAAACAAAGAGCATCTCGATCACAACCAAGATGAAACTCTATGGATCCTTGGTGGTACGGGTACTGCTGTACGGCACAGAGTGCTGGTGTCTGCGTAGAGAAGACGAGAGAAGATTGATGGTGGCTGAAATGGGCTGGCTGAGGAGAAACAGTGGCAGGAGCAAAAAGAGAGAGAATCAGGAACGAGAAGACAAGAAAGGAGCTGGTCGCGGAAGAAACAGTAGTGGATAAAATCAGGAAAAGAAGGCTCGGATGGGTCGGTCATGTGGAGCGAATGGAGGGGAAAAGACTACCACTCGCGGTCCTACACGGGCATATAGAAGGAGAGAGAAGCAGAGGAAGACAACCAAAGATTTGGATGGACAACGTCAGAGAGGATCTGAAGCATATGGATATTAGCATGAAAAGAGAAAAGGACCTCATTGAAGTAGAGAAGTCTGGAGAAGTCACGTGGGAGCCTCATCGTAGTCGCACGACTGACGGAAGAGAGCAAAGAAGAAGAAGAAGAGGATACACAAGAATGGCAGGAGCGATACATACCAGAAAGCAATATTTCTTTTACAACGGTATTAGATCTTGGTGTCAGAAACAATGTCCGATTTCAGTCGAAGTCATTATTCATGGTATTTTAATGTAGGCTATGTTATTGCAATCCCAAACCGGTCGTCAATCTCTTAGCTTGGCCTATATCTATATTAAATCAGTGTTTGACATTCAAAATCCTGCTCTTTGTTACAGGGAATTATTAATACAAAGGCTTTTGTTCGAAGAACACGTACTTTGATGTCTTTCAATCGTACCTCTATATCAAATTTTCCTGCAGAAAGACGTGAGCTTATTGCCAATAATTATTATCAACATCGCTATTAATTTTTATGGCAGATAGATCATCCGATTTCAGACGAAATGATTTTCCTGTAGGAAGTAGAAGTATAGGCCCTATGTAGCCTATTCCGTTAAATTAAATTTAAAAAGTCCCTGCTGCAGAATGCTATTTACTAGTTAATCTGCCATTTGGTGAACTTTCGGTGAAAAGTAAGCTACCTGAAGCCATTTTACAAAAGTTAACAGAGAAGCAGAAAGCCTGAAAGGTAGGCCTAAGGTGTTTTTCTAAATTAGTGCGATATTAACCTTTTTTATAAATGTTATTGATTCTATGATTTCGCCGATCGCCGATTTGTTGGACGGTTAAGAAATAAAGAGTCGACAAAGGTTGGTCTATAATAGCAGCTAATCTAACACTAAGTCGTACCAACAATAGATCTATAGTAGGTCCATTAGATGATTTCAATTAGACCTACAATAAAGAAAACAATTTCCTTTATTCAGAAATTCCGTTGACAGGCCGTAACCGGTTAGGCTACAGTGTGCAATTATGCAGTTGAAACAACTCGTAACAATTCAGATTGCGGAATACACATAATCTTGCCCGGTAGCGCAATGGACATCACGCTGGCGTAGAGTGCGAGAGGTAGCAGGTTCGAGCCCCCGTTGGGCGGACATGCTTTGCAGGTTGCTATTAGCGCCGTGTAATTGCAAAGCTGTCTGTTCTGTTAGTAGTTAAGTTTAATTAAGATTACTGCATAACTCGTAAATGTAAAGCGCAGTGCGTTTGCAGGCGTTGAATTAAAGAAAATATTATTATTATTATTTTGTTACCACTAGGCCTAATAGAAAAGCAGCCTGCAATAATCGGTGATAATAGCAACCTAGAAAGCACCTCCGCCTCACAGGACTCGAT
>OX457050.1:1373824-1386324 GCA_949752735.1 Lumbricus terrestris
TTGGACCCAGGGGCGGATCCAGGTGGGGCAATCCGGACACGGCCCCCGTTTCGAAATTTCTGTATTTTTAACCAGCTATTATAATTGTGGCTAGAGAAAGTTGACGTGGCCCCCCATGAGCAGTCCCGCAGGTCCATCCCCACGCCCACGAAGTCCGTATACGAGAGGTTCGTACGACTAAAAAAGGTCATCAACTATTTTGGCAGATAAACTGGTATCTTTTTCTTAGAAGCGGAGTAAAAAGCTCAATTCGGTAGGGTGAAGCTTGAGCCAGAGTGTACTGCTGGTAGTACTGGCATAACCGCGAAAACATATGTTAAATTTTAATCAGTGGCGCACTGCAAGGCAAATCGGGGCAATCATCTTGGTAAAAACTCTTGGGCTTGGTCGTGGATCTTCCGCAAGACTGCCAAAAAAATTTCTTCCAAGAATATATTACTGTATAAAATCGATGCTGCACTGTTAGCTTGTACTAGTGCACAATATACATGCTCTCGTCAGAGGCAAAATTGTCTGACCATGAATCACTTTCATATTATTAAGTCGTAAAAGAAGCATTCTATGATACTTTAACACTAGATTGGAACATTAAAAGATCTGTTAATATGGTAAAAATGGAATTATAACCTATTGAATTAGGCTAATAGATTACACACCACGTTTTGTGTCAGTTTGTCATGCTTCTGTAGGGTTGGGACCCCCACAGTTTTACTGGACAGTGCCCCACATTTGTTAATCCGGCCCTGAGCTCATGCAAATCAAGAAACTGCTTGGCTGGCTTTGCAGCAAGATTAGCATTTATATCTATGAATTAACTGTGTACTATGTGTAGGCCCATAAGCCTATTTGAGTTTAAAGTGAATTTTAGTAACTTTTCTGTTTCAGACGAAATGCTGATGTCGGAAACCTCATACTGATGGTCCGCTACACAAAATAAGCTACGATGAAATTCGAGACTGATTTTTTATAAAGACATGTTTAACTGCAAACGATTGCTGCACAGGATCACATCTCCAACAAAGTCAAACTCCAGAAAAGACGTCTTCAGTCACGCTTTGAATAATAAATATTTGCATTGTACTTTAAAACAATAGATTACTGCATTGACCGCGCAGCAGATAATAATTGTTTACACAGTCTGACAGTAAACTTGAATGTGACGTCATCAAACGTTGTTTCCGCTTTTTGCTCATTTGCTGGCGATTAATTCTGGAATTCAATGCATCTTAAAGCGCACTATCCTGAGGTTCAGAACAAACTGCATAAAGCCTGTATCTGACATGATAGATTTATTTACATGTATATATATATAGCGCCACTTCAAGCGCACCTCTCAGAAACTGGTGAAGTTTTAAAAAAAATTTGTCATCTGCCTCGGATTTCCCCAAAAAGAGACCTCGTCATAGTTTGCGAACCTCATGGGTGTGGAGGACGTACATACGGAGCTACTTACGGGGGGGCGTCAACTTTCCGGGCCAGAATAGTTGGTAAAAAAATTAAGAAATTTCTAAATGGGGGCATGGCCTTTTTGCCCCCCCCTTGGATCCGCCCCTGGTTCTTTAAGCTCTGAATTGCATGCCTCACCTGTCGTGCATGATCATGTAGTTAAGGCTAGGATACAATAATGAGCTGCGCCGTGCATGTATTTACGAGCCACAGTTTCAGTAGAGTGGGATTCAGGGCCGGTGTCACGAAATAGAGTATCCCCCGTATTAATTGTACCCCCCAAATTAAAAAAAGTGGGAAAAACCACCTCCGCGTTTATTTTTTTGGGCAAATTAATTTTCATCTGCTTTGTTTTGAACAATGACACTACTAGGTATGTTTATTCCTACTAGATAATTTGCTTTGCCCTGTTTTTAAAGCACTTAAAACATTTAAAACACTTAAGAACACTCAGAGTAACTAAATAAATTCGAGTTGCCTGTATCTGAGCATTGCTTAGGACACTTAAAACAATTAAAGTCACTTACAATTTTGATCACAGCCTACATTTTTTTATTGTGCGCATTTTTCAAAAAAGGGGATAGAATTGTTCATCCCACCGGATAGTATAGACCGGTTAATTCCATCCGGGGGGATAGATTAATTCATCCCCCCGGATAGCTTTCAGTGGGGATACTCCGTTTCATGACACCGGATTAAGAAATGTGGGGGCCCTGTTCGGAAACTTTTCTGCAAAAATTCTGACGACCTTATGCTTAGTCGTTTGGTGGAAATTTCCCTAGAAGAATACACCGATTATTCCCCTACCAAAAAAGTTGATGACCCTTTACCCTTTTCTAGTCGATATTCTCAAGTGTGGGTTCCCTAAAGTGTGGGCCCCTGTTCGGCCGAACATGTTGAGCATGCCTTAATCCGGCCCTGCTGGGATTGTGACATCCCTTTATATGTTGACGTCGTCCCAATGATAGGCCTATCATGCATAACCAGTTATTTCGCGTTTTTATGGTTACCTTTTATTTTTCCTCCTGCGAGAAATGCATACGAAAACGGTGCTGAAACTCACGAAGACTGATCTTTCTGTCTATTCATTTGAGCAAGTTGGCTTTTCTTAGCATTAGAAAAGCAATTTTCTAGACACAATAAAACTAAATCCTACATTCTGGAAACGATTTGTTTCCAAATTAAAACATGGACAGTGGACACAGACTAGATTAGCATCTGACCCTGTCTCTGTCCCTCCCCTCACAGTCTACTGATAGAAAGAAATTGGGTTAACAGAAAGCCATTAGCTTGTTGCTTGACTGACATTTAAATTTGCAAATCGCTGAGTGCAAATTCCCGTTAATTGCCGTTAATTACTAAGTGACAATATTATTGTCCATGACTTTATGTATATTGTTGCTTCAGGCCAGTAGAACGCAAAAAGGTTTAGGCTTATTTACGCAACGGATTCGCATTTTCGTTACAAATTTATTTGACAACTGGAGGGGTACCCGGTGTTGACCGGGAATTTTAGGGTCCCCTTCCCTCTCCCTCTCCCTCTCCCTCTCCCTCTCCCTCTCCCTCTCCCTCTCCCTCTCCCTCTCCCTCTCCCTCTCCCTCTCCCTCTCCCTCTCCCTCTCCCTCTCCGTTTGTCTCTCCTACCGAGTGTGATTTTAGAATTTTTATTGGATAGATTTAATGATCAAGAGAGGGCCGCTTTCATGGAATGTTCGGAAATAGAATTGGGGACGTTTCGTCAAAGTACGATTCGTCAAGGACTGTTCGTCACGGACTGTTCGTCATCCACGGATGATTCGTCACGTGGACGATTAGTCACCGGACTGTTCGTCAGTTATTTCGCATGATAGATCTACGCATGCTTAGGCCTATTCTGACGCAAATTTAAATAATATTGCACAGCAGATTTGGCTTTGAATGTATTATTAGCCAAGGCCATAAGTTATGTAAGATTGCACCACGCTGACCAATGATCACCGATCCTTGACCTGTATATTCTTGCTATAGGGTTGTAGGCTATTCGTCTTCCATGCTACCATCCACAGTGAGTCATCCCCAAACAAGGACCAAGATTGCAGCCACGGATTAAGAAATAACAACATGTAGGCCTAATCGCTTACATAGCATGAGACTACATAGTTTTAAAATGCGAAACATTTCAACGGTAAATGTGCCCGTGCTTTCAACTTGCCGTCATCCTGAATGGCTAAATGTCAGAAACAAACAATAATAATTGACGAACTTTATAGTTGATAGTCTATAGTGTTTTAATTGTAAATCTGTCAAACAACGTCTGGTCGTACTAAATGATGCAGAATTCTTGTTAAATAGAGCCTCCACACAGATGAATAGAATTAAATGCTGGTGACTCCTCACAGTAGTAGCATAACTGTAACAGTTGTTTCCTCACGATGGTCCACATAATTCAATGTAGGACCTAATGCCTACGGTATGATTTTCTAGTTCAGTTAAATGCTGCTTACACATCATGTGGCTCGGTGGTGTAGTGGTGGCGTCGTTGACTTGAAGCCGGAAGGTTCGAGGTTCGAATCCACCTCAAGTCGCCGCTTAGGGACCTTGGGCAAGTCCACTCACAATTGCTCAGCGCCTCGGCGTGAAACTCCGTTGCAGTGTCCGCTCTGCAGTCGGGAGCGTCTCTGAGTAGCGAGAGCTTGAAGGGGCGCTATAACAAGTGCACATACATGTGGCTATTCATATCTAAACAACGTGATTCAACAACATTCACCACGAGGTTTAACAACAGCGCTTCATAGTTCATACAAATCAATGGCAAAGACGGCTCTATTTAATAGGTGTAGTTTTGTTCTTGCTTCGTTCCAGGGCCTAGTTTAGGCATGTTGCCTGGGGCACCAAATTCTAGGGTCCCAATTTCCATAGATGTAAAAAACGATGGAAACGGAATAAAAAACGGTAAAAAACGTCGTTTTTTTCGAAAAAATAAAAAACGACAAAAAACCATAAAAAACGGAAACGGTAAAGAATTTGACTTTGCTACATCTAAAACCGCATTTTAACCTTGAAAACATTGATTAGGAACCTACTACACGTAGGTTATCTCTTAAATGATGATGTTAAACGATGAAATAGTGACTTTAGTTAGTTAGAGTTGGCGGAAAACATAAAAAAATATCAGAAAAAAATAAAATTAAGGAAAATAATAACAGAAAGTAAATGAATAAATAAAGTCAAAGAAAAAATAAAAAAACGATAAAAAACGAAGGGAAAAATAAAAAACGAAAAAAACGACGTTTTTTGGGAGAGAATAAAAAACGAAAAAACGTTTTTTACAACTATGCCAATTTCTACAAAGTATGTTTTAATATTTTTTTCATCTATAACTATTATCCACAAAATTGAGTTTTATTCAGCCTTCAATATAGTAATGAAAGAACTATAAAGAATTACTCTGTTGAGCGTATGCATTTAAGGTTATGACTAGTAGCTGTTCATCTTTAGATTCTGACGTGGGCTGAACAATTGATTGGAAATCTGAGGGCACCAAATGCAGCCCCACATTTTCCCTGAGCGCCACATGCATGCTTTGCCTGGGGGCCATTTGGGCTAAGGCCGGGTCACAATACAAAGTCTCCCCCCTAAACAAAGTCTCCTCCCGAAACAGAGTCTCCCCTGGCTGAACATCTGTATTGGAAGATATTTTTCTGATGTAAAAGTATATACATGTTCGTGTTAAATAATTAATTTGGCAACGTAAACTGACGGTTTAACCTGCTCATCTATAAATTTCATACGACGCTCAACGAGAGAGACAGCATTTCGTAGGCGGAGGAAACATTCTCTCTCCTCCGGAGACTTTAATTCAGAATATAGTTTCCGGGGGCGAATTTATTCTAGAGCAGATCCGCCGGGGGAAGAATCTGTTTCGATAAAAGTCTCCGGGGGAGACTTTTAGAAGGGAGACTTTTAGAAGGGAGACTTTTAGAAGGGAGACTCTGTCACGCGAAACCTGTCTTTATAGCCAAAAACTTTTCTTTATTTCCTCAATAATTATTCTGAAAACTTGCACTGCGCACTGACAAGGAATAGGTCGGAGGAGCTGCAGTGTCGCCAAAATGCTAATAGGAAGGCGACACAAGAGAATGGCAGGCGCGATAAATACAATAAAGTATTATTTCTTTTACCAAAGTAGACCCCTATATGTTTTTGATATCATAAACACTACCAAGTTTCCTGTCAAAATTAATTAATCGTATTTGAATGCATGTCAATGCAATCGTAAACCTGTCGTTAATCTTTAGGCTTATATTAAATCTATGTTTGACATTCAAAATCCTGCTCTTTGTTGCGAGAAATCAATATGAATGCCTAGGTCCAAAGAACACGTGTTTTGATTTGTTTTAATCGCGCCTCAAAATCAAATTCTCGCGCACGGAGACGTGAGTTTATTGCCAGAAATTAATATAACTATTAATTTTCATGACAGATACATTGCCCGATATCAGACGAAATTAATTTTTACTGTAGTAGCCTAAGTATAACATTATAGGCCTATATCATAATGTATTTCGTCGAGCTGAATAAAATATCCCTACTGCGGCATCATATTCATCAGTTTATTTGCCTCGTGGTGAACGTCTGGTGAATACTAACTGAAGCCATTTGACAACATTTCACAGAGAAGCAGAAAACCTAGAGGGTAAATTTTTTTCCCCTCTTACTTAGTGCGATATTAAACTTTCTACTAAATTGATTCTATGATCTCGCAGGTCGCGGATTTGTAGGACGGTAGAGTGATAAAGAGTAGAGAAAGGTAGCCCACAGACAGTCAATTCTAACACTAAGTCGTATTCATAATTTTATTGGCCCATGAGATGATTTTTCGGAACAAGAGACTGGAACTTGTTCGTATCAGATGTGGGCCTACAATGGACAATAATTTTGCGTGAATTTTTTTTATTGCCTTTCAACATCTTTAGATTTTCTTCATTTCCTTCTGGCTAGGATTAATCCCTCCACGTGGAGGGGTCAGCCACTCGGATCCTTTGTCTTCATGTTGTTCTGTCTCCAGCGTCTTCCTTTCTCAGATCAAGAACTGCCATGTCCTGTTGGATCATATCCATCCACCTAGAGCTTCTGTCGCCCACAGCTGCGGCGTCCCTGTACTTCTGCACGCATGATTCTTTTGATGCTACCGTCCTCATCCGATCGCTCCACATGACCATACCACCTCAGTCTGGACTCTCGTATTTTTTTAACATCTTTAGATGTGATTCGCATAAGACACCAGGAACCCGGTAACGCAATGGATAATACGCTGGCGTAGAGAGCAAGAGGTTACGAGTTCGCGCCCCGTACAGGGCGTAGTGCTTTGTAGGCTTCTATTAGCGCCAATTATAATATTGCAGTAGTTAAGATTTATGTATTCTGTAATCTGAGTTCCTGCAAACTGTTTCAACTGCATAATTGTACTGTAACACTGAAACCGGTTGCGGTCTTTCAACCGGATTGTTGAATAAACGAAAATTATTATTATTATTAGGGTAATTGGGATGATAAAAATTATTGTATCTTTTCCAATGATTTTTAAATATCTTCATATTTCAGATGAAGGCATTCCTTTCGCTCGTGTTTTGCATTCTGGCGATTGAACTTGGTAAGACGAGCAATGAGCCATGCATATAATTATCATAGTCACGGAGGTCCATTAGAAATGAGACAATCAGTAGGCTATGTTTAATGCAGAATCACTCTTAAGTATATATCGTCAGTACCGAAGTTAAGCCCATTCTAAAACAATCTCAAGCAAAAAATAAATCACCTTCAATTAAATGTGGCGAAAAGTAATAACTCAGCTATTTACAGACAGGAAGATTAGTATAAAAATGCGTTGGAACATCATGGTGGAACATTCCCCATTGACAATTCATGACGTTGCAGAGCATTCATCGCATGTAACAGCCTCAAAGTCACTTAAGTTGTACTTGTTTAGAACTGTCGGATAACTATGTTAAGCGGATTCATGCGGTTATCGAAAGGCGTTATCTAAATTTCATATTCAACAAGAGGTGCGAACATTACAGAGAAATTGTTTGAGTTCCGAGGAGGAAATATTGAATACGATATCGATCAATAACAGCTTGAGACTGCTATCGTTCATTCTCTGTTGCAGGTCCTACAACTCTGCTACACTGCGCTTAATTCACAGGGGTCACTCCACTCTGTTCCTTAAGAACCTAAAAACTGTTTTATTTAGCCGTGGTTGGACCGGGAGCGCTTCTGAGTAGCCTACCTTAAAGGGGCGCTATATAAATTTCTGAAATAAATAAATAAATCAACTTGTTTTTTACAACAAGAATTAACAAGACAAGCTTATATCATTTGGATTGAGCGCGGTCATCTTATTTTTAATGGCTCAAAAGAGATAATTATTAGGCCTAAGACTCAGATTGCTACACCTGTAATAATTATTGTTGACGAAAGAGTAACTGTTGATCGAAGCAACTGTTGACGACGATTTAGGTCTACATGATCTATTATATCCCGATCATATCGCCAATGTTGATGGCTGATTATGGTATGTGTGTGTCGTCAACTTTCTTCTTTCTCTCAAGATGCCGCATATTCTGTTTGAATCGTTCCAGCTCTGGTACATGGAGATGATCGTAGCACTTTTGACTCATATGACCTGGACAAGAACGGTACACTTGACATAACGGAGGCCGCTGAGATCTTCAGAAAGCAGGACGGAAACAATGGACCGGTTACAGACAGGGAGAAGTTGGACGGCACCGTAAGAAATACGCTACCATCGCCATTCTCATCATCATCATCATCATCATCATCATCGTCATCGTCGTCATCATCATCATCATCATCATCATCATCATCATCATCATCATCATCATCATCGTCATCGTCATCGTCATCATCATCAGCATCGTCATCGTCATCATCATCGTCATCGTCATCGTCATCGTCATCGTCATCGTCATCGTCATCGTCATCATCATCATCATCATCATCATCATCATCATCATCATCATCATCATCATCATCACCAGCACCACCACCACCACCACCACCACCACCACCACCATCACCATCATCATCATCATCATCATCATCATCATCATCATCATCATCATCATCATCTATTTAGCGGGATTTCCACCCTTCTGGGTCTTCCTTTGTGTCCTAATTCTTTATTATAGAGTTTTCTTTAATCTCGCACTCTAGGTCAAGGGCCAATTGATCACACTGGTAGGCTATAACTCTACTTTCCAACCACTGGGTCTAAATAATCCTTTCTAATCTATTCCTGTGGGGTAATCCCAATACAGGTCCATTGACTATAACACTTTCTTTAACTAATTAAGCTTTCGCTTTGATTATTGTCTGATTAATTTGTGATACTTCTGATGCTTTGTGTAGCCTTGTTACTGCCTTAGTGTGCTTGATACACACGGACCAATAAACAAACCGATCGATTGATTGACACATAAATGAAGAATAGTAATTCGTATGTTATTGTGGGGCGCGGTGGTGTAGTGGTGGCGTCGTTGCCTTGAAGCCGGAAGGTTCGAGGTTTGAATACACCTCGCCGTGCAGGGACCTTGGGCAAGTCCTTCACTCGCAATTGCTCAGCGCTTCGGCGTGAAACTCCGATGCAGTGTCCGCTCTGCATTCGGGAGCGCCTCTGAGTAGCGAGAGAGCTTGAAGGGGCGCTATAACAAGTGCAGTTAGTGCACATACAAACACATAATTATTGTAATGGTTTGGATGAGAGTTTGACCGCATTGGTTTCTGCAAACTCTCCCCTTGAGCAACGCTTTAGGTATTAAAGTAGCTAAGAAATATGTCTGCTTTCTGTCAACAGTATTTTATGGGTTACCATGATATCGACGGTGATGGAAAAGTCACATTCGACGAGTACATGCAAGGGGAGTATATTGGGTTTTGGTAAATGTAGCAGTTATGCAGCGTCTGGCATCATAGACATGGGTAAGTGAAAGAAAGATGCATTTTTTATATTATTTTAGCCTATGACAATCAGAAAACTACTTTTATTGTTGTGCAGCGAGATAAGCTTTTAGGCCTATATCTATGAATTAACTACGTAAGCCTATTTAGCTTTATATAATAATCTAATTTTCCTTCATTGAACAATCCGGTTGACAGACCGCAACCGGTTACAGCAGTGGTTCCCAACCTTTTTTTACTTTAGGGCTAATTTTTCTAAGTTTGAGGACACGAGGGCCACTTTTCTTACCTGAAGAACATTAGGGGACCACAAAACTAAAATTTAATTAGCTAAAAGAATATAGAGTTGTTATAATTGAATCAAAATAGACTGTTTTATGTTATTTAGCCTATAGACATCAAAAATAAAACCATCAGCAGCATAATTTGTAATGGAAAATAATTAGCCTACGTGTTCTATCCTGTCCAAGTTGTCAATTTTTTTTTATGTGATTAGTTTTGCTAATTCTGTGAGAGACGAGGGCCATTTTATGAGGCCTGGCGGGCCACTTTTGGCCCGCGGGCCAGGGGTTGGGAACCACTGGCACTGGGTTACAGTGTAGGCTACCATTTCGCAGTTGATACAATTAACAAGAATGCCGATCATAGAATACCCAAATCTTAACTATACTAACAGAACAATAATTCGAGTTTGAAATGAAGTTGATTTTAAAGACCTTTTCTGTTGCAGACGAAATTCTGATGTCGAAAACGTCATAGACCTACCAATGGTCCGCTGTGCTATAATTATTATATCAGGCTGCGAGAAAATTCGAGACTAATCTGTTACCAAGAACATGTTTAACTTTTTACGATTGCAATACAGAATCACATCTCCAGCAAATTTCAGGACAGAAATTTAATGTTCAACTTCAAAGAAGACGCCTTCATCAACGCTTTAAATAATAAATATTACAGTTACAACTTACAAGTGTTTTTAAAACAATCGATTACTGCAGTAAATGCACAGTAGATAATTATATGCACAGTCTTACAATAAACTCGAATGCTACGTCATCAAAAGTTGTTTCCTTTTTGCGTATTTATTACTGGCGATTAATAATCATTTATTCTGGAATTCAATGCATCTCAATTATATAGCGTACCATCCCGACAGGGGCGCAACCAGAACATTTTCCTGGGTGCTCAGAATTATTACTGTTAGTGCCGAAGGTGCGAGGCAGCGAGTGCCAAAGGTACGAAGTAAATGCCGACTAAGGTGTCTAATGAACGTCGTAAGTTTCCCAACGGGTCTGGGGCAGATCCCCAGAAACGAACGCAATTTTTATTTATGACATCAGCTAGAACGCGTTACAGGCTCTTGAGCCAGCTGTATTCATGAGCGATAAAGTCCTGAAAATTGCTAAAAAATAGGACTTCAAAAATCTTTCCCATTCGTTTAGATAAGACAAAGGTTTTAGGCCTATAATAACTCACGAGTGGCAGAATTAATAACCAGTGTTTAATAATTATATCCCTCTCTCAATTATATACCAGTGTTTTATCTAGTCCCTTCACCGGTGTAAAGGTTTCAAATTATCCCCTGGTTTCAGATTATCCCCCGGACACTAGATTTGCATCAATCATCGCATTTATTGCACTAAGAATCAGAGAAATGATCCCGCTTCTTGTTTTGGTCTGAAGATTTTCATCCGTCATCCCACTTTGTGGTTTGTTATCAATATTTCTCCATATAACTTCAGCGGCGATTAGTATTTTAGTTACAGATGAAAATATTGATAACAAACCACGAAGTGGGATGACGGATGAAAATCTTCAGACCAAAACAAGAAGCGGGATGGTTTTTCTTATATTTTTAGTGCAATAGATGCGATGATTGATGCAAATTACAGTTTGCAAGGGGTAATTCATTCGGACATTTATATAGCGCTCCTTCAAGAAAAAACTACTCAGAGGCGCTCCCGACTCCAGCGCGCACAAAAAGAACAGTTCTAAGTTTAGTAAGGAAGGATCCTGGTAGAGTCCCAGGGTGTAGGCGTAGCTCAAAAGGAAGGCCATTCCAGACCACTGGTCCAACCACAGAAAAGGCTCGATTCTTCATGGTAGTAGTACGAGCAAAAGGAACTAAGAGGACTCCCCTATCAGCAGAGCGAGTTTTAGTATTAATGTTTAGGATGGGGTAATTTGAAACCTTTACACCGGGATTCAATGTTTCTGGGGAAAAGCGAGCATCCGTTCGAAGCAAAATCCACAAAACACGTGGCGCCGAGAGGGTAGGGGCTTTGGGAGGGGATGTGCACCACCACATCGGAAATTTTCGAATTTCCACACTGCAATGGCAGCATTTTATGCTGTCATCTAGACCCTAAAGCAAAATAGCTATGCTATTTCAGTGCTGATAAGATTGGTCTAAACTTCAATCAATTATAGACTCACGATACTAAACGTCATTCTGAGTTTCCACCAATATTTTGGTAGGCCTACCATTTTAATCGGCAATGATGTCTGTAAAAATTCGTAATAAACCGCAAAATTTTGAGGAAAGTTGTCTTTTCGAACGTATTGCTCTAGATCGGTTAAATACTGTTTGGACGTCATGTGACTCTTCTTTCTAAACGGCAGATGTCGCTCACGTTATTCAACTACATTCAACGCAGGCAAAGGTTTAGAGCTAACAACATTGATTCATACAAATCAATATTACAAGGACGACTCTAGGCCTATGTGTAGCGTTGTTCTTGATTCTGCCCATATCCAATAACTCTTCTCTATTTCCTCGTCTATTCTGAAAATTTGCATAGCGAAATGACCCTGAATAAGTCGGATGAGCTACGTAGCCTCAGTGTCGCCAAATGTTAATAAGAAGACGTTACAAGAGAATGGCGGGAGCGATAAGGACCATAAAGTAATATTTCTTTTGTTAAGGTAGACCTCTATATGCTTTTGATGTCAGAACCATTGTCAGATTTCAGCCGAAATTAATTAATCGTATGTCGATTTCAATGTACGTGTAGTGGATTCGTAAACCTGTCTTTAATATCTATATTAAATCTATATTTGAAATTCAGAATCCTGCTCTTTGTTGTGGGAAATTA
>OX457050.1:1391324-1396324 GCA_949752735.1 Lumbricus terrestris
GCTTCAAGGCACCGATCCCACCACTACACCTTCGTTTCCCACTGGTTATCTGTAGAGTTCACCTGCTTTTGTTTCAAAACTGTTAATAGTTGAGAAAGTAAGTTCACATTGGTAAATTGGATTAAACAAAAAGCAGCTTTTGGTTGCCAACTATCGTGCAGAAGTAAGAAAATTCTCAATGCATTTATAGGCCTAGCACTGCCTAGCACTACTGGTCTCTATCAACATGAGGACAGAGAGAAGGTAGAAGATTAGTTAGCAAAGAAATAGATGCCACCACTTATCTTGATGCCACGCAAAAAGGCAGGTGTAGTCGATTGATCAGAGCAATCAGCAATCATAATTATGCCTGGATAAAACATTAAAGACCGATGTCCGGCAACTACGTGTTTTCGATTTCGATTTCGAAAAAATTTAATGCCAGTTTTTTTTTATTATTTGCAATAAGCTGCAACATTTTCGGGAAAGTTTTCTTTTCGTACAAGTTGTTCTAATTCGGTTAAATACTGTTTGGACGTCATGTAACTCTTTTCTTATAAATGGTAGATGTAGCTGACGTAATACAACTAGCCTATATTCAAAGCAGGCAATGGCTTGGCCTAACAACAGTGATTCTTACAAACCAATTACAAGGACGACTCTAAGTGTAGTTTTGCTCTTATTTCTGCCCATAGCCAGTAACCCTTCATTATTTCCTTATCAATTCTGAAAATTTCCCCAGCGAAATGGCCAGGAATTAGTCGGAGGAGCTACCTACAGTGTAGCTTCAGTGTAATGTTAATATGAAGGCTACACAAAAGAATGGCAGGTGCGATGGATACCATAAAGCATTATTTCTTTTGCTATAATATTTATGCTCTGACGTCAGAACCATTGTCGGATTTCCATCGAAATTAATTAATCATAGGCCAATTTGAATGTACGTGTAGTGGATTCGAAAACCTGTCTTTAATATCTACAGGGTGCGCCAAAAAAGACCCCCTAGGTTTTGTGCCAATATTTTGACCAAAAGTAAGGATTTTCAAATGAAATTTTACAGGCTGATAGACAATTTATATTTACACATCATGGCCAGATTTCATCAAAATATTTCAAACAGAACAAAAGTTATATCACTTTTAGTGAGGTCATCCATCGTTTTTTCACGATTCAAAACGCGACGCAACAAAAAGTAGCCTAAAACCGATCTAATTATTCTGGCCAATATCTTGGTCAGAAGTAAGAATATCGAAATGAAATTCTAAGGGCTTAAAGGCAATTCACATCTGCATATGATGGCCAGATTTCATCAAAATATTTCAAACAGAATAAAAGTTATGCCACTTTTAGTGAGGCCACCCTCCGTTTTTTGACGATTAAAATACGTAACGCAGCAAAAAGTAGCAAATACACGATTTTATTAAGTCTCATCTCAAATAATTGTTATCAAATGGCCTTGATATTGCCAGATGATCAATATTATTACTATTTAAAAAATAAACAGGGTACCAGCGTAGCTGCGCGACACTGAGAAGTCGCTTAGCAAGATGACAATCAAATTGGTAAATAAAGAATCTATCAGATTAATAAACAGGTCCATCAAGAATTTTGCAAAGAGACTCAAAAGAAGTTTTGGCACTGGTGGTGGGCACATTGAACACAAGTTGTGAAGCACTATCAAATTCATTTGACAACAGTTATTTGAGATGTGACTAAATAAAATTGTGTCTTTGTAATTTTTTGTTGTGTTTAATTTTTGAATCGTCAAAAAACGGTGGGTGCCCTCACTTAAAGTGGTATAACTTTTGTCCTGTTGGAAATATTTTGATGAAATCTAACCAGCATGTGCAGATATGAATTGACGTTAAGCCTGTAAAATTTCATTTCAAAAATCTAACTTTTGGTCAAGATATTGGCATAAAACCTAATTTTTGTTGCGTTTCGTTTTTGAATCGTCAAAAAACGGTGGATGTCCTCACTAAAAGTGATGTAACTTTTGTCCTGTTTGAAATATTTTGATGAAATCTGGCCATGATGTGTAAATATGAATTGTCTATAAGCCTGTAAAATTTCATTTGAAAATTCTTACTTTTGGTCAAAATATTGGCAACAAACCTAGGGGGGGTCTTTTTTGGCGCACCCTATATATTAAATCTATACTTGAAATTCAGAATCCTGCTCTTTGTTGTGAGAGATTAATATAACTGCCTTGGTATATACAAGGAACACGTGCTTTAATTTGTTTTAATCGCGCTTCTAAATCAAATGCTCGTGCAGTGAGACGTGGTTTATTGCCAATTATCAATTTCACTATTCATTCACATGACAGGTATACTGCCTGATTTAAGACCAACATGAATTTTTACTGTAGTAGGACTAAGTAGGCCCTGTAGCATATGTGTATTTCGTCGAGTTGAATAAAAAGGCCCCTACCGAGGCATGCTATTCGTGAGTTGCTTTGCCATTAAATTGGTGAACGTCTGGTGAATACTAGGCCTACCTGAAGCCATTTGACAATATTCAACAGAGAAGCAGAAGCTTAGAGGGTAAAGTGTTTTTCTTACTTAGTGTGACTTTCTATAAAATTTATTCTATAACTTCGCAGGTCGCGAATTTGTAGGACGGTGCAGCAATGAAGAGTTATTGTAACACTAAGTCGTACCAATAGGCTTATGCAAATTAGGCTGTAAGCCCATGAGATGATTTTCAATAACAGTCAGAACTTGTTCGTCTCAGACGTCGGCTACATTGGATAAAAAACTTTGCGAGAACGACTTTTCAACATCTCTAGATGTGATTCATATAAGACACATAATGGGGATGATAAAAATTATTGAATATTTCTAATGACTTTTAAATGTCTTCATATTTCAGATGAAGGCGTTCCTTTCGCTCATGTTTTGCATCATTGCGATTGCCCATGGTAAGACGAACAATGAGCCATGCATATAATTGTAATAATTGTATTCATATAAAATGAGACAATCGCTATTAACCCTGCGAGTACCAGTGGGGTCAAAAATGACCCCAAGCCCACTTTGACTGTACACTGCGCAAAATCTGTTCGTGCAAATTTATTTAATATTTATGACTTTCAAGATGTACCTAGTCTCTATCGAAATATCAAATAACATTTCCCTTGTATATCACCAGAGGGCGCTGGCAATCTTTTATAGCATTGAGTACCAGTGGGGTCATTTTTGACCCCAATAGCTTTTTTGAATACTTTCAATGGTATCATTTGAAATAATGCATAATAATTAATTATAATTTATAAATCCTTTCTATAGTATTATCTGAAGAAAATCTGTGTTAGATAATAATTCATAGGCCTATACATATTTATCCAGACAAATCACCACAATTACGAAGCCCAACAGAAAGGAACTTCTGACTCATTTTGTTACCACAAAAGGTCGCGAAGCCCTCACTTCCATTTTTGGCTTCCATGACGATGCAGCACTGGTGTCGTACTGTCCAAAGAAAGGAAAAGTTGTAGTCCTGCTCAGCAGCATGCACAGTCAGGTAGAGATAAACAAACAATATCCCATCAAAGAAGCCAATCATTATTATGGACTACAATTCATCGAAGGGTGGAGTAGACGCCGCTGATCAGATGCTGAGAATGTATACGATGTCGTCTCCAACCCTGTCGAAGAAACGTGCACGATGTTCCATTTGTCCAAGGAAAAAGGATAAAAAGGCCAGCATAATCTGTGCAGCCTGTACATGCAATGTTTGCAAGGAACATGTCCAGCATACATGCATGAACTGTACAATGTAACTGCAATGACCGGATATTTTCTTTGTTAGTTTTGGACATTGAACACTCGAACACTTTGAACATTAAAACATACCTATAACTATGAACAATTTAATTCATTTCAACAGCCTAAACATGTTCCAATTGCTTTACTACTATTTGTTTTTTGACAATTAATAAGAATGCAAAAAACAAGGAATTTATTGAAAAAATTGTGTTGGGGTCATTTTTTTTACCCCACTGGTACTCAGTGTACCAGAAAAATTGTGGTAATCTGAGGGTTAACACATTAAATGTATGATTCTGCATTAAATTTTAATGCTGAATCAAACTGTACAGTGTACAGTGAGTAAATCGTGAGTACTCAAGGTGGGTCTATTCAAGGAAGTAATAAAATATTATCAAGGAAAATAATAAATCAGTTAGTTCGTCAACTTTGGGTTGTTATAATTATGCTATTGTTGCTTTTCAGTTAAAATGTCGAAATTTGGGCAATAACCATATTCTGTTTAAAAATATAAAAACCCTGTGACGCTTTGCTAATAATAAAGGACTATCTGAGTGAAACCTATGGACCTGCACGTTGGCCTATCGTCAAAAAGTAATACAAATAACACAATGACTCATGAACCACAGAAACGTTGCTCTAATTATGCTGCTGGGACAAAACTGAACATCCACAGCAAGAAACTTCAAGAAGTTATTTTATGAGGATAAAGTCATCGAACCAAAGATGCTGCACATAATAATTATTCCAGAAATAAACCCAGTGTGGTAAGACATTTGACCTTTTTTAATAGAAATTGAGTGGTTGAAGGTGACCGTTAACGAGATGTAGCGAAAAATTAATAGGCTATCTCAGTAATTTACAAACAGGAACAATATTACAAAAATTCGATTGACCGTCATGCTGGAACAGTTCTCCGTTAAAAATAATTCATGATGCTGCAGTGCAAGTATCGCATGTGACAGTCTCAAAGTCACTTAAGTTGCACTTGTTTAGAACTGCCGGGCAGCTACGTTAAGCGCATTCGATCGATTGTATTAAGGCGCTATAATCAGTTTCATATTCAACAAGACACGCAGATGCTCAAGAGAAACTGTTGAGATCCGAGGAGGAAACATTGAATACGACATTGGTCAATTAACAGCTTATATTTTACAGCAACATTAAATAAATATATTATTTGGATTGAAAGCAGCGTTTTCATTTTAATGGGCAGCAATTGAATATTAATACACAGATTGCAGCACTCTG
>OX457050.1:1398824-1416324 GCA_949752735.1 Lumbricus terrestris
CTGTAGAGTTCATCTGCTTCTTAGTAGGTCGTAGCTGCTGCAATGTAGCCTTTTGGGTCTTACAGTGGGATATTGCTTTTTCACGACAGAAATAGGCCTACCGCCGTGTTTCAATAAAAATGAATTTCTTGCATCTGAATATAAAATAGGGTTAATTATTCAGAATCACAAGGCTCTGTCCTGCATTAAATCTGTTTCTGATATGCGCAAATGTTGCTCTCTGTTGTGACAAATGAATAGCAGCGATTGGTTCTAAGAGCACGTGCTGCGATTTCATTTCCAGTTATGCCTTTTCTGATTGCCAACAATTTAGATTTAGGCCCAAGTTATATTATTTTCAGCCGTAGGCGGACACTTAGGGGGGACAGAGGGACCGTTTCCCCCAATGTTTGCGGTCGGTGATCACCGATGGTCATTATCCCAATACTTAAGAAAACAAAATAATGTTCGTAAACAGCATCGTAAATTTTGACAGTGGTAAATTGGTTCATTCTGGTAATATTGCAAGCGGTCAAGACTGAAAAGACTAGAATAGACCTATCAGGTATTTTGCGAGGACAATTTTCATGACTAAAAGAAAGGGCATCAGTTCTTTGTCAGGGAAATTGGTACGTTTTACTGGAGATTTGGACCAAATGACTAAAAAAAGAAAGATAGGTCGTGAGAGATTTTGGTCGGTGAAAATGGAAAATTTCGTCGGAGACTCATCCGTCCCAAAATGTCGCGTCGCGCGTCGGCGATCGTCCTTCGCCCCCTCCAACTTCTGAAACAAGTCTCCACCTGTGCATGGTTTAACATAAAGTTTCAATGCTGTGGTCCACAGCACATGCAAATCAATAATAAGGTCGGCTCAAAGTGTCGGTTTGTGTTTGATTCGGCACATGGCCGATCACTCTTCTTTATTTACTCGTCTATAGCCTACTGAAAACCTGCATAGCGCAATGACCAGGAATTATTTGTCGTAGGACCTAGCCATGCGAGCCACAACTCATTAGAAGAGGGCACACAATGGCCAGAGATATTAATTTTATTAATCGAATGAGTTACCTCGTAGCCTCATTGTCGCCAAATGTTGTTAAGAAGAGGATACACAATGCGCTGTGCAAACCATAAAGTATTGTTATTTTGGTAGGCCTACAGTTTTACATTTGATGTCAAGACAATAATTATTATTGTCGGCTGCCAGTCGAAATCAATTCATCGTAATTGAACGCATGTTATTGAAATCATAAACCTGTCGCTAATTTCTACACGAAATCAATCTATATTTGATCTTCAGAATCCTGCTCTTTGTCATTGGCAATGTATAGAAATGCCTAGATCAATAGAACACGTGTTTTAATTTGATTTAATCGCACCTCTGAATCAAATTCTCGTGCAGCGAGACGTGAGTTTATTGCCAATAAACAATATCACTATTAATTTTCTTGGCAGGTATATTGCCCGATATCAGACTAAAGGATTTTTCATGTCGGACATAATAGGCGCTATATGTATTTCGTTGAGTTGAATAAAAGGCATTTGCAATTTATCAGTTTCTTGATATTATTTTGGTGAATGTTTGGTGAAAACCAAATGAATCTACTTTGCCAATTCTTGTTTGGATAAGCCGAAAACTTGGAGGTTAGAGAATTTTATTCTAGCTTGGTGTCATAATAGAATTTCTTTTGAATGTATTTAATGATCTAACCAAGACGGATTTTTTTTGAAAGCTCGGTATTAAAATAGGTCGACAAAGGTATTAACAGCTGTTCTAACACTACTGAAACTTGCAGGCTTATGTCATAATGGCACATGAGAAAAAGTGAAATGCGATAAGAATTTGCTTGCCTAATAAAAATTTGATGTGAATGATTTCTCATCGAAACTTTTCATGTGCTTTTTATAAGGAACATGAAACATTATTATGATAATGATATTTAATGATCTTGCAACATCTCATTATTTCAGATGAAGACATTCCTGGTACTCGTCTTTTGCTTTCTGTCGATTGCCTGTGGTAAGACATACATATGAAATTATTATAATATAAACGATTGCCAGTTAAAATAGCGCAACTGCTGCTAATTTTGTGTTTAATGCAGAATGAAACTCTATACTCTATTATAGTGAGCAA
This sequence comes from Lumbricus terrestris, assembly GCA_949752735.1. NCBI lineage: Eukaryota > Metazoa > Annelida > Clitellata > Crassiclitellata > Lumbricidae > Lumbricus > Lumbricus terrestris. The sequence continues at coordinate 1,400,941 of OX457050.1, forward strand.
ATCGTAGGTAGGCCTACCTAAGCCATTCTACGATGTAATAAAATTCTCAAGTAAAATCATAAAATTCACTTGTTTCGGAAACTTCTGGTTGTTATAATATTGTTAGGCTCCTTTTCAGTTAGAACAACGGTCGGACCTATTTGAAGGTAAAATTTTGTATATTCTGATTAAAATTGAGAAGCTCTGTGGTGTTCTACATGTACGAAGAATAGATCGAGGACATTCCGAGTGAAACCCCGGAATCCTGAACGTCCACGTATCACACAACTTATTGTTACAATTTGAAATAGATTGATACAGAACTAGACATCAACCACTGAACGGTTATTTGACTATGGCTGCTAGAACAATGCTGAACATTAACAGCAAAAAACGAAAAGAGTTCATTTATGAGGAGATAGTCATCGAACCAGACATATTTCCCATAATTAGCCCAGAAATAAACCATGTGTTATACGCCATTCCCCCTCTTTTAAAGATATAGAATAACTGAAGGTCATTATTAGTGAAGTGTGGCGAAAAATTAATAGCCTATCTTAGCAATAATTATGCATACAGAAGCATTATTATAAAAACAGATCATGTTGGAACAATGATTATTCGTAATACTGCACTGCATGTATCGCGTAAAACAATCTCAAAGTCACTCAAGTTGCACCTGTATTATAGAACTCTCTGGTTGCTACGTTAAGCACATTCGTGAGGTTGTATTAAGGCGCGAAGTAAATTTCATATTCAAATAGACATGCGGACGCTCAAGAGAAGTTGTAGAGATCCGGGGAGGAAACATTAAATACGACATCGATCAATTTACAACTTATTTTCATTTACAACAAAATTAATCATATATATTATATTATTTGGTTTTAACGTGGTGTTCTGAATTCAATGGCTCGCAATATAATAAAATTAAGACACATACTGCAACACTTGGTTAAGACTAACCCCGTTATTTACTGAACTCCACTACTTGAAGCAGTTTTCCCTGATCGTATCGCCAATGTAAATGCTAGTTGTGGCAGTTTAGTGTCGTCAAGTTCCCTGTGACTCTCAATTTCTGCATGTTCCCTTTTTGAATCGTTCCAGTCCAGCCATGGACTGTAGAAGATGAAGCTCTGTTCATGAAATTTGAACGTGACAATTTTAACTCAGAAGACCAGGATAAGAACGGTGTAATTGATATAAATGAAGCCGAGGATCTTTACAGACAGTGGAACGGAGACCTTGAACAGATTTCGGATGCGGATAAGGCAGACGCCGTTGTAAGAAATACACCATCATCGTCCTTCTCACCACCACCACAACCACCACCACCATCATCGTCGTCGTCGTCGTCATCGTCGTCGTCGTCGTCATCGTCATCGTTATCGTCATCATCATCATCATCGTCATCATCATCATCATCATCATCCTCCTCCTCCTCCTCCTCCTCCTCATCATCATCATCATCATCATCACTACAATACTCATCATCATCATCATCGTCATCGTCATCGTCATCGTCATCGTCATCATCATCATCATCATCATCATCATCATCATCATCATCATCATCATAATTTTAGTTGAAATAGTAGTAGGCCTAGTAGTTTTACTGGTTACAAGTTTAGTAGTAGCAGTAGTAGTAGTAGTAGTAGTAGTAGTAGGTAGGTAGGTAGTAGTAGTTGTAGTAGTAGTAGTAGTGGTAGTAGCAGCAGCAGCAGCAGCAGCAGCAGTAGTAGTAGTAGTAGTAGTAGTAGTAGTGGTAGTGGTAGTGGTAGTGAAAGTGGTAGTGGTAGTGGTAGTAGTAGTAGTAGTAGTAGTAGTAGTGGTAGTGGTAGTGGTAGTGGTAGTAGTAGTAGTAGTAGTAGTAGTAGTAGTAGTAGTAGTAGTAGTAGTAGTAGTAGTAGTAGTAGTAGTAGTAGTAGTAGTAGTAGTAGTAGTAGTAGTAGTAGTAGTAGTAGTAGTAGTAGTAGTAGTAGTAGTAGTAGTAGTAGTAGTAGTAGTAGTAGTAGTAGTAGTAGTAGTGGTAGTAAGCTCATCTTTCACATGATTCATTTTCATAGAGACTATTCTTTTAAAATTTAATCAGCTTACTATTCACAATAAGCAACGCTTTAAAAATCGCATATGAAAATTAAGTTTTTCCTCGATGTTAACTGAAACATCAAGAAAAAACGATTGTTGATTACTGAAATGTTTTGGATGAGAGTTGGACCGCAGTGCTTTCTGCGTAGATATTACCAAAGGACTTCGCTGAATGATCACGTGCAAACCCTTGATTTTGAGCAGCGGTTTAGAAATTATCTTGTTAATGTTAACGAACATGTCTACTTTCTATCAACAGTACTTTATGGCGTTTTATGATGCGAATGGTGATGGAAAAGTCACCTTCGACGAGTTCTTCCAGAAGGACCATTCGGTTTGGTTTGTCTAAATGTATCAGGCATGCAGCGGTTATTGGCATTGACATGGGTAAGTAAAAGAAAGATGCATTTTTGTTTATGTTTATCCTATGCCAATTAGAAAAACTAGCCTACTTGTCTTGTTGTGCAGCGAGAATAGCAGTTATAGCTGTGTGAACCTTTTTGAGTTTGAAATATACAGTTAGTGAATTGGCTGAATTCCTCTGCGTTGCCCGGAAATTTCGATTTTTCGCTCCACGACACTCCTCACACCGTTCTCATTCCTCACTTCTCACCCCGCCATCTTCAATCCCGGCCTCAACCTATTCATGTACCTCGCCTGCCACCCCACACAGCCCCAACGCACCTTCCCACCCCGCCCCGCTGCCCCAACCCAGCCCCGTATGTCTAGTTGTAAGGTTTCTTAGCGTGATATCATCGTTCAGAGTCTAACTGCTTTTATTATTATAGTGTATCCGTTGGGCACAGAATAGTTCACACTGCAAGAGGCGCTTTATATAAACTTTAAGAAATGAGGTCGAGAAAATGACGTCAGCAGCTTAGTGAAACCGGTTGATGCGTATTAATTTGGCATCGGCCAGATGTGTTGAATTTCGTGCAAAGATAATGGAGCATACCGTCTATCGCATCGAAATTTAAAATGTTCGTAATCCGGGAAGGGGTTAGATTTTTGTATCGCGAACACCCCTATGTTTTTTCCCGGGTGGTAAGAAGTATTCGGTATAATATTTGGGAGTAATCAGTGGCGTGGATCAGAAGATTTCTTGGGATATACATACTTAGTTACTTTGTAGCAGAATATTTTTCTTCATATGTATAGTTCCGGTTATATGAGGCCGTGGGGTTGAGAACCCTGCTGTATGGAGCAGAGACGTGGCCAATGACGGTAGCAAACAAGAAAAAACTGGAGGCAGCACATCACAGATGGCAAAGAAAAATCCTACACGTCTCCTGGAAAGATACGATCACAAATAAAGCTATAAGAGAAAGAACAGGACAAGAGAAGCTAGAGAACATCATTAGAAAGAAACGACTGAACTGGATGGGACACGTGGCCCGAATGAATAGTGATAGAAAAGCCAGCCAAACAAGTGACCAAGTAGACTCCAGAGGGGAAGCGTGGGAGAGGAAGACCAAGAAAAAACTGGATGTGAACGGTTCGAGAGAATCTCGGATGTCTGGAGATGGCGGTGGAGGATGGTGTTGAGGTGACGAAGGACAGGGAGGAATGGAGGAACTGCGTTGCCCGATGTGCAGCTCTGCACGGGAAGGATTAAGTACTAAGTAAGTATGTATGTATAGATTCAAAGACATCTTCTGTTGCAGACGAAATGTTGATGTCGAAAACGTCATACTAATGGCCCGCTGCACAAAATGGACTGCGACATTTCGAGACTGCTCTTCTACACAATACCTGTTGTACTTTAGACGATTGCAATACACGATCACATCTCCACCAAAGTCCAGGGCAGAAATTTTAAACTCCAAAGAAGACGTCTTCAACAACGCTTTAAAAAACAAAAATTACCGTTGTTTGTTTTTAAAACAATAGATTAGGCTACTGTAGTGACCGCACAGTAGATAATTATTATTTACACAGTCAGACAGTAAACTAGAATGTTACGTCATAAAACGTGGTTTCCTCTTTTTTCTCAATAATCACCGGTGATAACTCCAGCATTCAATGCAACTCAGCAGAGAACAATCTCGAGGTCAGAGCAAACTGCGTAAAGCGTGTACCTGTAGCTGACTCAATAGATTTATTTATTTATTTATCGCATTTTTTATAGCGCCACGTCAAGTTCACTACTCAGAATGGATCCCGACTACAGCGCGTGAGCCATTGCGAGCGAAGGACTTGCTCAAGGTCCCTACGCGGGGTGGATTCGAACGCGAAACCCTGTGGCTTCAAGTTACCGAGGAAAAGTGCTGCATGACTAAAACAAAGGTCATCAGCTATTTTGACGGGGAAAATGGTATAGCCTAGTCTTTCTGTGAAATAGTATCTTTTTGCCCGAAATTTTCACAAAGGACTAAAAAAAGTTCATTAACTTTTTTGGCGGATAAAGTGGGTTTCTTTTCCCTCAGAATTGAACAAACGACTAAGAAAAAAGGTCATCAAATTTCTTGGCGAGCAAAGACGAAATTTTTCTTTGCCCTGTGACCGAAAATTTTGGCCTCTCTTCGAAAATGTCTATATTCGGTCACAAGGCGCCGAACTTAACCGCTACACCACAACGTCCCACTCTGAACCAGAGCTAATGAAGCTTTAAAATAGCAACGAATCTTAAGTGGTGGCGTAAAAGCTTTGAGAATTTTCTTTATCCTGTAAGATAGTTCGCAAACAAATTGAAGTTGCTTTTTGTTTCATCCAACTTACCACTGCGAACTTTCTTTCTCAATGAAGAGCAGTTTTGAATAAAAATTGAAGCTGGTGAACTCTACACAGAATCTGTGAGACGCGGTGGTGTAGTATTGGAATTGGTACCTTGAGGCCGGTGTGTTCCTGGTTCGAATCCACTCCAAGCCACCGCGTATGCTGCTACTGTAGCAACCTCAGATCATCTCCTAGGTGCGATGGGGACCATGTGACCTGATTAGGGAGTTGCGTTTTTCGTCTTCAGTCAAAGCTCACTATTCACTGTATTCAGTGACCCAGTGTAAACCAATTTTTTACTCAGTTGGCGATTTTGTCACTTGCACAAAGTTCACTCTACTAATAATTATTATGATGTCATTTTTAATGCAGAGTATTCACTGGTTCAGACATAATAATATTTCCGTTGTTACTGGTTCACACTCGAGCTTATGTTTTTAGTAGTGATGCTGCATCTAGCAATCATGCATCAATGCTAGTCGAGAGACAATGTGGTTTTGTTAATTTTGAACGACTCGTTTTACCCCCAACGTGTAACGATTCTTCTTTAAGCTTCTATTATTGCGTGCCTCACCTGTCGTGGGTGAGCATGTGGTTAAGGTCATAATATTGAGATGCGCTGTGCATGTACATGTATTCACAAGCCACATTTTCAATAGAGTGGGATTGGGACATAGAACCTATTGTAATTGTAATTGAACATTTATAAGGCGCCGCTCACAGATTCAGTAGCGCCCCGACCCAAGCTAGTGCTCCCGTTAACAAATAGTATAGTCTTCAAGCGTTTACGAAACAAAGGAAGAGAAAGGCCAAGGGGCTCAAGGCGTAGCTTGTGGGAAGGCGATTCCAACTAGAAGGGCCAACATAGGCAAAGCTTCTAGATTGGGCCGTAGCTCCACGCATGCGCGGAACAACAAGAAGGCCATTAGCAGCCGAGCGAAAGGCTGAGCGGCCAGGTAGAGTGGAGACCAGGTTACACAATGCCCGAAGATATGAGGGGGCTACCCCGAGAAGAGAGTGTCAGAATCTCGAACTCAATGCGCTGAGGTACAGGAAGCCAATGACGAGTGTCCCGAATGAAGTCAGATATGCGACAAAATTTGGGAAGACCAGCGATTAGGCGGGCAGCAGCATTAAGTATTGACTGAAGTTTAGAGAGGTTGAGAGAGGAGAGACCGGCATAGGCAGAGTTTCCAAAGTCAACTCTAGAGCAAATCAGTGCATGGACAAGTGCCTTGACCGCTTGAGGTGAGAGTGAGTGGCGGATAGTACGCAATTGTTGCAGGTGATAGAAGCATGTTCGAGAGACTCGGTTAACATGGTCAGAGAGAGAAAGGACTGGTTCCAAAGTAAATTCCATATCACGAACAGTTGGAGAAAATTGAATGTCAGGGAATAAGATGCTGAGGAGTTCCATGTCGATTTTGTCAAGCGGGGCTCTCCCACCAAACCAGATGAATTGGGTTTTATCAGAATTAAGGTGGAGACGGTTAGAAGATATCCATTGGTTCAGTGCCATAGTGGCGTCAAGGATAGTTGCAACCAGTGAGGAGGCTGCACTGGGTGAACCGTGAACAAATGCTTGTGTCTCATCAGCGTATTGGTGAGCAGAGGCAACCTTGCGGGATAGTAGGTTTAATAGATCTGAATTGCAAAGGATGTATAGAAGCGGCACCACCACTGAGTCTTGGGGCAAACCGTACGGGACAAAGGTCCAGGAGGAGCGTGTGGGCCCAAAGATCACGGATACAGAGCGATCAGAAAGGAAGGAACTGAGCCAGAGAAGGGCAGAGTCACCAATGCCAAAAGATTTGGACAGACGTTCAAGCAAAATAGAATGGTCGACAGTGTTGAACACCGCGCTGACGCCAAACAGGGCAAGAAGGGTAATGTGAGATTGATCAACAGCACCAAAGAGATCAGTGAGTAAGCGAGTGATACGAGATTCAGTAGAATGGTATTTCCTAAAGCCAGATTGGCGAGACGTCAGTACTGTTGTAACCTTTTAGGTGAAACCCAGTGGGTATGGTTACAGTTTTTCGCAAGAGCTTGAAAAATGCAAGGGAGAAAATTAAAGGCATGTTCAATGTTCATTTCATAGAGGTTTCTAAGCGTATACTTCAGAGTTCTATTTTATCCATCACTAGCTGGAGTACCCGGCGTTGTCCGGGAAATTTAGGATACGACCCGCTCCCGGCCACAGCCACACCACACTCCACCGCATCACACCCCGACCCCACAACACCCCACCACACTCCGACCTCCACCGGTACGCCACCCGTGAAATTTGGTTTTTCGGAAAAATTCACCTCACCCCACTCCCAATCCCCCATACCCCACACCTCTCCCCACCTTCACCCCCCAACCCCAACCCCACCACCCACTCCACCTCACTTTCCACCCACTCCATCCCTACCCTCCCCACCCCACTCCCCCACACTCCCCACCCCTCCCTACCCACTCCACCCCACCCCGCCCACCACCCCACTCGCCACCCATCTCAGCCCCTCCCCAAACCCTACCCCACTCCCCACACCCCACCCACTCCACCCTCCTTACCCCCACCCAACCCCACCCCACTCCCCACCTCCACCCCTCCCCACCCACTCCACCCCACCCCGCCCTCCACCTCCACCCGCAACCCCATCTCAGCCCCGTACCCAAACCCCACCCACACTTTCCACACCCACACCTCCACCCAACCCCACCCCACCCATCCCCACCCCTCACCCACACCCGCCACCCCGACCCCACCACACCACACTACACTCCGACCTCCACCGGTACGCCACCCGTGAAATTTGGTTTTTCGGAAAAATTTCCCCCACCCCACCCCCAATCTCCCATACCCCACACCCCTCCTCACCTTCTCCCCAACCCCAGCCCCACCACCCACTCCATCACCGCTCCCCATCCCTACCACCACCATCCTCCACCCCACCACATCCGACCCCATACCACACCACACTCCGACCTCGACCGGTATGCCACCCGTGAAATTTCGGTTTTCGGGAAAATGTTCTTCCCACCGCCATCACGCCCCCCACCCACACTCATGCCCCACCCGGCCCCTGCGGGCTGAGGTGTGGGCTGAGTAGAGGCGAGGTGGCCCGCGTAAAAATCTGTCAAACTGTCAAACTATGGCAAGGGAATATAATTTTATAGCGAAAATTAGGGTTTTTGCAATCCCGACCGTGGCCCCCATGGTGGTAGAGATTCGCCAACCACTCCACCGGGTGGGTCTGATGGCCCTCTGTCTAGGTACAAAGTTTCAGAAAAATTGCTGAAAAAAGTGGGGGAAAATTTGGGGTTTCGTTCCCCAACCTGGCCCTATGGTGGTAGAGAATCGCCAACCCTTCGTTGGGGTGTCTCATGCCGAGACCTACACAGCAGTGAAGGTTTGAAGTGAAAAGCTCAAACACTGTGGAAATGCATCCCGGTCAAACAGACAGACAGACAGAATCTTCTCTTTATTTATAAAGATTAGTATAATTAATTCTTTAACGTGAAGAAATTAGTTAAAAAACCCAAAATAGTAGTTTTTAAATTGTGTCAATTTTCGTGTCCCCTCTTCCCACTGTGTGCGGGCGCTCATGCAAAGGCCGAAACCTCGTCTGGGACGCCACGATGCCTGACACCGTAGCTCCATCATACATACAGGCGATTTTCGCGTCTGTGGGTGCGGCTGCGGAAGTGGCGGCTACCAGAAGATCGATAATTTCAATTATCTTATTGCCACCTATCTATTTGTTCCACTGGATTTCAAGACCATGGGCCCATCAGCACATATAACAAGATAATACATATACTTTTACATCAGAAAATTTCTTCCAATGCAGAGATTCAGCCAGGGGAGACTTTGTTTCGGGGGAGACTTTGTATCGGGGAGACTTCATTTCGTGACACCGGCAACAAATAGGAAAAATTTCGTTCCCAAGTCTCCGCCCAAGTCTCCGCCCATGCAATTAACACTTAGAAATGAACAGCAAATAATTATTTACTGTTTTATTAAACAATGGCAACTAAATCTTTTACTTTGTGCAGTTAACTGGTAAAAATGTATATATATATATATATATATATATATATATATATATATATATATATATATATACAGAAACAAAAATTAATATAGAATCTAACATGCATAATGAATGGCGGTGGGTAGTGACAGAAGGTAATATCCTACGGGGAGTAATGTCATGTCATGTCACGGGGAGTAATGACAGTGGTAATGGCGGGGTGATAATGGCAGGAGTAATATCCTACGGGGAGCAATGGCCGGTGTAATGGCGAACGGTAATGGCAGGGGTAATGTACAGGGGCAATGTCCTGCAGCCGTTTTTATAACTTGATTAAATGCTGTTTAATCGTAATCGTAATCGTAATCGTAAACTCGAAATTTCTAAAGCGCCACTCGAAAGCCAAGCGCGGGGCACCCGCTTATTCACGAGCGCTGCGTTGAGTTAGAAGGGTTGTCCGTGAGAGTAGTCCGTGGTGATCCGGGTCGAGTTACGCCACGTGTCACATCTTTCTTTAGCCTACTGTCGAAGAAGCTGTCAACAAAGTTTTGGTTCACAGGTAAAAAGAAATCAATAAGACGGATGAATAAAAATGTCAGTTGTGTTTTATTCGACCAATAGCCAATCACGTTCTGTACTTTCTCGTCTATCCTGAAAATTTGCATAGAGCAATGACCAGGTATTTGTCGGATGACCTAGTCAGGCCAGCCTCAATAATTTATTAGAAGAGTGCACACAATGACCAGAATTAGTCGCAGGAGTTTCCAGCAGTAGCCTCAGTGTCGCCAGACGTTATTAAGAAAGGGGGTAGGCCTATACAAGAATGGCCGGCGCGATAAATAACCATAAAGTATTATTATTTTGATATGGTATTAATTTTGATGGCAGGGAAATTGTCGGATTTCAGTCGAAATATTAATTTATTCGTATGTGAATGTATGCTATTGCAATCATAAACCTGTCGTTAATTTCTGTTTCAAATCTATGTTTGATCTTCAGAATCCTCCTCTTTGTTATTGGAAATTAATAAAAGTGTCTAGAAATCCAACGAACACGCATTTTAATTTGATTTAATTGCGCTTTTGAATCAAATTTTCACATATGGGGACGTGAGCTTAATGCCAATAAACAATACCACTATTAATTTTCATGGCAGATACATTTCCCGATTTCAGACGAAATGAATTTTCCCTGTAGAAAGTTTAGGCATATATGTCTTTCGCAGAGTTGAATAAAAAGCCCCTACTGAAGCATGGCAATTGAGAGTTTCTTTTCCATTTGGTGAAATTTGGTGAAAACTACCTGAAGCTTTTTTGCCAATTCGTTTTCGGAGTAGACTGGAACTTAGAGGGTAAAGTTTCTTGCTCTTACTTAGCGTGATATTATAATTTCTATTGAAAAGATTTAATGATCAAGAGAGGGCCTCTTTCATGGAAGATTCGGCAATAGTGAGCCGACAAAGATATCAACAGCAATTCTGATACTACGTCATAGGCCCCTACTAGCTGTAGCGTTTATAACGCTTCTTAACAAATAAACTAATGAACTAATGAGCTGTTTAATACTCAATCCTAGGTAGAAGTTAAGCTAGTCAATTAATTGGCGTATTTAGCCTACTAATCTATATTATTATAAGGCGGAAAGTTTGTCCCTTTTTATTTTGACTCTTCGTCCCAGAAAAGGCTCTAAAATGACAGAGCGTCAGTTTAACAAATTTTTCCCAATTTATTCTTACCCAAACTTTAAGGTCTATTTTCAGCTCTAAATTCACTTTAAAATCCGAGTTATAAGCGTTTTAAGACAGATTTAGGCTAATCAGCCACGTTGTCGCATTAATAAAGAGTCGACAGACCGCATGACGTCATTCTAGCCCAATAATAATTTCCGCTTATCAACAATCTGGTTGACAAACCGAAACCGGTTACAGTGTACAATTATGCAGTTGAATTATGCAGTTGAAACAATAATATTCACAAGAACGCAGATCACAGAAATATTAACCATACTAGGAGAACAGACAACCTGCAATAATTGTATTCGGTCACAGTCAGCACACACATCCGCCCCTCAGGGACGGGTCATGTTTGTCTTTTTGGGGAAGCGGGGTGGGATGGAGGGTTACCGAAAACCCGAAATTTAGCGGTCAACACTGGGTACCCCAGAGGAGAAGTGTTGAAAACCCGAAATTTCCCGGGCAACGCCGGGCAACACGTCTAGTTATTTAATAACCAGATGTGGATTAGAAATATTAAATTGAGAATACAACATTTATACATGAGCTACAAAAGTTATTCAACGCACGATGGAAGGCAATGCAACAGACAATCAATTCGGACGACAGTAGACACAACAGGCACGCGATCGATCAATTTGGTGAAGAAGACGCTGACTCGAACCAATCTGACTGATTAGAATGGACTGCATTTGCGAATGGCAATCTATAAAGTTGAAGCATCAGTGGCGCCGACGATCCGAGGCAGTGGCGGCGCTAGGGGGTTCTAGGGGCTAAACCCCCCGCTTATAAAAAGCTAAGCCGCCGCCTAAAAAAGACGCTAGTGGGGCTAGGGGGCTAAGCTCCCCTATAAAAGACTAATCCCCCTAAAAAGGCCATCCGGGTTTCTTGTACATGCAAAACTGAAATATTTCCACGATTTTCGACCGGATGACTACAAAAATCGTCAGAAATTTTTGCGGATGGAAATGGAAATATGGACAATTTCCTCCGGGAAGCTTCAGCTCCCCAAACTGAAATCCCAGCGCCGCCATTGATCCGAGGAGTGGAGAAGGTTGGACACGCTGTCAATTCCTGCAGATAATCGTAGGCTCTGGGGAACACAGTTGTACCCAGGCAGATTTTAAATCGCATTTGGTGAGTGAAAGCTGAACATTACGAAGCGATCGGACTTTGCTAGCGATTGAGCGTGGTGACATTTCGGGATTCAATTGCGATCGAAGGAGAGAAGTGACAATATTGAATCGACTGCGACCAAGTTTCGGCAGCGAACCAGACAACACACAAGAGAGTGGGGCTGGAAGAAAGCATTGTCTCCAGCGCAACATAAAACCAATTGGTGAAACGCGATGGACGGCATCGAGGGAGAACTGACTTCCCTTCATTCCTTCCGATCCTTTCACTATGGCCCGGACGTAGTTAAGTCGTGCAACTACAGGAGCTGAAAGCTTCTTCATTCAGAAGAAAGAAAGCTCACGAGAGAGATATAAGAAATCATAATATTACATAAATAGATAAATACGCCACACTCAGTAATTAGGAATTCAGGTTGTATTTTTTATTCGACTTTTGATGTTTTTTATTCATTATACCAATGATTTTCAACCGGGGTTTCCGCGGGCGTCGGCCAGGTTTTCCGCGGCAATTTGATGAAAATTTTATGGCACCAACTGAAATCACAAAAGTAGACTATTAACAATGAATCGATTATGTCACAGCTTTCGGTCATTCCTGCTTACAATAATATTATTACGCGATGCATTGCTGTTGTTTTATATAATTATGTTGTTATTGTTTTATATTATTATGTTCTTATAGTTCATTACTTGTTATTCGGAAGGCACGCGCAACATATGGGAATCAATATAATAGGCATAAGCTTATAGATTGTTTATACGGCACGGCACGTTTCCATCTATCCAGTCGGACAATCACAAACAAACCATTTTTATCATTGGTTTTAAACTATTTGGACTGTTCTGAACAAACAGAATCTGCTGAGCATTAGACGAACTTGTTTGGTTTATTCTTTTCATCCGTTCATTTTGAAAGCAAGTGATTAAATTTCTCATCCAGAGGTAGCAGATTACTATTCGAATTTTTTGCAAAGGAAAGCTCAAACCTTAAGCCTAGCTAGCTTTAGAATCTTTAACCGACAGGGTTGTAATTAATATAGGCCCATACTCGATATTTGCTTCGAGATCGGAAAATCACATTAGAGGCGTGAAACAAGAGTCAGATGTGTGATTGCTGTTACAGAAGCACTTTTCATTTGCAGCGACGGTAACCATGCAGCAAAAAAGCTAAAATTCCCCAAACAAGCTGTAGCCCCTCGACCCCATTATAGCCTCTTGTCAATCACCACGCTCAAGACGGTTGAGCCCCCAAACGATTATTCTAGATTGAAGACGAATCGCTATGTGTCTGCCTACGTGTTTTACATCTACGATGCGTCCAGGATTTAAACCAGGCACAAATTTTGCAGTAGACTCCAAACTTGAGGAAGGATAATTAACTACACAACTTGTCCACAGCACAGAAAAGAGCCTATTTTCACTTTTCAATATTCTGTCCATCTGTCAGATGGATGGACAGTTGTTGGCGAAATAGAGCATAACTGCAGTTGTTCACTGACAGCGACAGTGTTTTGTGCACTTGTCGTACACTTTTAGAATTTAAGGCATGTATTTGTAATTTGCTACTCTAGTCTGCACCAGAAGTGCAAGCAAAGTGCATGTAAAAGCTGTAGGCCTAGGCTATGTATTTCTTGAAATACTGCACGGGTGAGATGCGAGGGTTCCGCGAGCAAAGGTGTGCCTCGAGAAAGGTTCCGCAACTAGATAAAATGTTGAAAACCACTGAACTAGAGTATAGATTATTTGAATCACAATAACAAGTTGTTTGCCTATGAAGTACATTGGACATTGATTTTGATGTGAACAGTCGTTCGTTGCACTTGAACCTTTTATAAAATTATGTGTTTTGCATAAGCTACATAATTATTTATATGATAATGGTGTCTCATGATTTTTGCATCATCCTTCTATTTCAGATGAAGACATTCCTGGTGCTCGTGTTTTGCCTTCTGTCGATTGCCTATGGTAAGACGTACAACGAGCCATTGTTATGTAAAAGATTGCCAGCTTAAAAACCGCTACCAATTATTGTGTTTAATGCAATATCAAATTGTGCTTGAGTTAGTCGGCGACTCCTTAGTTCGGTGCTGTCCAACCTTTTTGACACAACGATGAATTCAAAATCAATAACCATAGACTACTCAAATTCCCAATGGCATAGCCAAGAATTTTTGATGGGGGCGTTTGGGGTTTTTATGGCCGGATGATCTTTCTGACACCGACCCAACAATATTACTGCAAATAATGAGGGAATAAAGTAACAATGGGAATTAAAGTAAGAAAAACAATTGTTACTAAAGGCAATTGTTTTGTTTTTCTTATTTAAGTGGATAAATAACCTTTAATAATTTTTTTCCCGAGGCCAATGGGGTTAACCCCCGAAACCCCCATTGTCTACGCCACTACAAATGCCTACATTGTTAATCTACAATAAAATTTGCTATTGAATAATCAAAACGAATTCGTCGTGGGAACTGGATTTTCTGTTCACATTGTCAAATAATAAGTCAAGTTAAGAACTTATGGAAACGCATGTTGGCCGGCTATTTGTTTTTCTTGTTTTTCACAAAATTTCGAAAACATTTGCTAGCTTAGCCGTGCAACTTAAAGACAGCTCGCGGGCTGCATGCGGCCCCCACAGTTTGGACGGCACTGCTTCAGTTATTCTACGAATTTTCAAAAAACATAAATCAGTTGTTTCGTCAACTTCGGGTTACCTTATTTTTCCTTTTTCTTTTTTGTTAGAACACCAGTTTTGTATATGTAAAAATTTGATAAATGACCACAAAATTATTCTGGTTAAAACTTCGCGAATTGAAATGCACTGCGGTGTTCTGCGAAATACTAATGGATTTTCCGAATGAAATGTCAAGTTCGACTTATTTTTATAAATTGAAACGGATGTTCTCAATTGGACGTAAGCTTATCTGTAAACGGTTTATCTAAGGCTGCTGGAACATAACTGAAAAATAACTGAAACATAACTGAAACATCCAGAGCAAGAAAACACAACAGTTATTTCATAAGGTGATGTCATCGAACCAGGCATTGTGGCCCACAATGAGCTCTGAAGTAAACCCTGTGTGTAGTATGACACTAGACTTCCTTCTTCGTCACTTCACAGAAAATGAATGACTGGGGTCGACCATTTTCTGAGGAGTGGCGAAATATGTACCAGCAGTTTATATACAGGAAAATTGCTATGACAAAAGGAGCAGCCATTCGAGGGAAATCGTTGTGAAGCGAGGGGAAATAATACATTGAACACGACTTTTTTCAACGAATAACTTATTATAAGCGATAACATAATTAATTAAATATATGATTTTTATTGAATTTAGTGTTCTCATTCGTAATTATTCGCAGTAGATTACTAAAACACAGATTGCTGAACTTGCTCAATTCGTTACGAGAACCAGTTCTTCCCTGATCGCATCGCCAATGCCAATGGCTTGTAATGGTAGATGTCAATCATCGGCTTTCCCCTCTGTCTCTCAATTTCGTCATCTTCTGTTTTTGAATCAATCCAGTCCAAGCTGGGTGGACTCCAGCAGACGAAGCGGTTCGTAAGCAGAGGATGAGGACGCAATTCAACAGATACGATATGGACAAGAACGGATACTTTGATCAAGCGGAGATCGAGCAGAATAACAGAATGTATGACCTGATCATTCCAGACGAACAGAACAAGGTTCAGGCCCGTGTAAGAAAT
>OX457050.1:1426324-1433824 GCA_949752735.1 Lumbricus terrestris
ATTATTGTCGTAAATCTGTCATCAATATTAACTGATCTAAATCTAGGTTTGACTAGCCGAATCCTGCGCTTTGTTATGACAATTTAATTTCAATGACGATTCTAAGAGCACGTAGGCCTACCGTATTTTGATTTGATTCAATGGAGTCAAATAAATCAAGTCTCGTGCAGAGAGACGTGAGAACTGAGCATATTGCGAACTATTATAATAATCAATAGCGCTATTAATTTTCGTGACAGAGATATATATATACACATATATATATATATATATATATATATATATATATATATATATATATATATTGGTCGAATTCAGACGAAATTAATTTTTCCTGTTGGAAGTAAGCGTGTAGCATATATATGTATTACGTTGAGTTTAATATAATTATGGTTCCTACATCAGCATGCTATTCACAAATTAATTTGCATTTTGGTGAACGTCTTCTGTTTTGATTTTATTTATTCGAGCCCTGAATCAAGTCTCGTAAGACGTGAACTTATTGCAAATAATTAATATCACTATTGATTTTCATGTTAGATAGACCTATTATAACCTAGAATTTTAGCTCGAATTCAGAGTAGGCAATTTCTATTGTGCGATGTAAAATTAATTAGGCCTATTTGTATTTCCGTGAGTTGAATAAAAGGCTCGTACGTATGCCATTCGTGAGTTTCATTTCTGGTGAACGTTTGGTGAAAACTACCTGAAGCCAGTGGACAATATTCTTCACAGAGAAGTAGAGAACCTGAGGTAATGTGTTTGGATTAGACCTACATAGTTCGAAATTAAACTTTCTATTAAAATTATTCGATGATCCCGCAGGCCGACGTTTTGAAGGAAGGATGGTCATTTTTTTAGCGGCCCAATAAGGTGATTGAAGCATTATATAGCATTACACGAGATGATTTGAATTATAATCATAACTTATTTGCCACATATGCTCCTTCGACAATTATTTGATGCGAAAGACTTCTCATCCCTATCAACATTTACTTTCGTCTTAGTATAATTATATATAGTCTATTTACCTTGAAGCACACAATTCATATGATAATATGAATTAGGCGCCCTTGTAGCGGTATGGCCGCGTTACGGCGCCATATAAATTGTCGTTATTATTATTAATGATATCTCATGATTTCTTCATTATCCTTCTATTTCAGATGAAGACTTTCCTGGTGCTCGTGTTTTGCCTTCTAGCGACTGCCTATGGTAAGAAGCACAGCGCAGCGAAGCAAGCATAATATTTTATGCATACAGGGTGGGACATAAAAGTGATACAAACATAATATTTTAAACATACATGGTGGGACATAAAAAGTAACCCCTTAAGGTTTTTGCTAATATCTCGGCCAAACGTTTGAATCCAATTTTACAGCTTAAACTTATTTTATATTTGCGTAGAAACCGAATTTCACTAATGTATTTTGGAAAGAGCATAATAATTTCGTATAAAATTTCGTCAGTCCATCCACTGCTTTGGACGATCAGAAAACATAACGCATTAAAACGTAACAAAAATAATTTTTTTAAATTAAAGTCACAACTCAAATAGGGTCTAATTCTTAAAAAATGACTTGATCATGCTAGATAATCATTGTCATTATTTGCCTAGAACTGAAGCAGGGTACCAGCGTAGCTGCGCGTCTTCCTAATGTCGGTTGACTAGATGGCGATCAAGGTTGATAAATCAAGAAAACAGTCAAAATAATAAGTTTGCGATTAATGCAATCAAATTTCAATTTCTAAAAACCTAAAATGGCCAAGATGTCAAAGTGAGACAAAATGCTTATTCAGACACTCCATGAGCATGCAGGTTCCTGTGGTGACGCGATGAAAGCGCGTTGGACTAAATCGCGCAGAGAAAAACGCGCAGAATTTTTTCCCTATGCGTTCAATGCGCAGAGTCGCACTCACGGCATATTATGCGCGCAGACGAAAGCGCGCAAAATTAGACAACAGTATCTAAACTAGAAATGATTCGTGTAGCTCTTCTATTATCATTTCTCTTGTATATCCGATCTCAGCGTGCACTAACAATATGGCACTGGCAAATATCACATTAATAGCATTGCAGGATCTTTTTCTGTTTTCTGGTAGACGATGAGAACGACGATGAAGAGAGTTTCAATGCAAATGCTGCAAGGTTCGTTTACTAATGCTGGAATTAGAACTGTTCATCATAGTAATCCATCAGTAGCTCAGAACTTTCTAGCGTAACAAAATGTCGGCGATGGTTGCGAATAAACAGTACTCATATATATATACTTATATACGTATGTATATATATATAATTATACAAATATATCTTGTATGTATAAATATATATAAATATATATAAATATATCTGGTATATATAAGTAGATATATATATATCTTGTATATATAAGTAGGCTATGCGCACTTATTATCTGCATTGTTCTCAGTGGTTCTTCCTTCTTCGAATCCACTGGTCCTCATTATACTGTCAGTACAAGTGACGTTATAATCTTCGTTCACACTGCATAATAAGCGTAATAATAATTTAATAAATAATTATATTCCTTACTTTCGGTTCTGGCAATGTACGTCTATTGTGCGGTATTTTGTCAAAACCATTCACGCCACATACATTGTAATTAGTAAAATGCTGCCATGACTTTGTGCTTTCTGCAGTTTGATGTTTTGATTGATTGATGTCCAAGGGCTGCTAGCCAAGTTGTTTGAGAAGTAGTGACCCATGTCTCATGTCATTGGTTCTTATTGTCTGTAGTCTTTCATTCATGTGTTTCATGATGTATCCAGCTTCAATTTCAGCCATAAGATTCCTTATATCAACCTCCATTTGTAATGCATCTTTCATTAATCCAGCATCTATTTCAGCTATGAAAATACCTTGATACAGCATCCATATCTAAAGCGGTATTTTCAGCAATCCAGCTACCATTTCATATAAAAAAATCCATGCAGAGCCTTCATCCAGCATCTATTTCACACGCGTCTTTTCACTAATCCAGCTTCTATTTCATATATAAAAATCTCACTAAACCAGCTTTCATTTCATCCATACCATTTTGTCCGCTACCATTTTGTCCAGTCACCGTTGCTGGCATCTGCGTTTAATAATCCCTCCTAGATACATAAAATGCTCATCATCATCATCATCATCATCATCATCATCATCATCATCATCATCATCATCATCATCATCATCATCGTCATCGTCATCGTCGTCGTCGTCGTCGTTGTCGTCATCATCATCATCATCATCATCATCGTCGTCGCCGTCGTCGTCGTCGTCGTCGTCATCGTCATCATCATCATCATCATCATCATAGTCATCATCATAGTCATCGTCATCGTCATCGTTAGATATACAAAATGGCGGCCGTCTAATAGCACACCGGGGTGCACGACAGGATCTTATTTACTTGGATTGCGCACGAATTACGCTTCAAATATTTCTCGGAGATACACTTTCGCAAGGATATTAACTCTAGAACCTGCCATTCTACTCTAAAGGTAAATTTCTTCATCATCATGTCGAAAAAGGGACTTAAAGCGGATGACCTACTGGAACTCCTCAATGACGAACGTGTTGTTGAAGCTGTCTCGGCGCGGCTTAGACCGCACCTCGTTCCAACCATTGAGGAAACTTTCGACAGACTTATAAGTAAATTTATGCTCAAAATTGAAAGTCTCGTAGAGAAATTTGCAAAAGACGTGTTCGCTAAATTCTGTGAGGCACAGGGTCAAAAGATGGAATCCTTGGAGTCCGAGAACAAACAACTGCGTGTGAAGCTAGAAGAAGTGGAAAATTCCTCACGTCTCAACAACGTTGTTATCCACGGATTGTCCGAATCACCACAAGATGGGCCACCAGCTGTGTCCTATCACTCTAAGCACCTGGCCAAGAATTCATCAATTCCTGAGTTGTTGGATTTATGCAATAACCGTCTACATGTGCACATCGTGGAATCAGACATCTCGTTTTCGTTCAGGATCGCTGCCAAGGGAAAAAACACTGTTCGCCCACTGGTTGTTGGATTCTCACGTCGAGTAACGCGAGACATGATCTTCGCATCAAAAAGAGTTCTCCGAGGTGAACCAAGCTCTGGATCTTCCAACGTGTACATCAATGAACACTTGACTCGCACCAACTCACAGATATTTGCCAGGACACGAAATCTTGTCAGATCTCACAAGATTCACTCTACATGGACAGCAGGAGGGAGAGTCTTCCTCAGGCAGTCGGAGTCAACGTCGGAGAAGCCAATGAGGATCGACTCACTTGCCATCCTTGACGAATTCCAATGATTTCATCCAACGCATTCTCCTCATCCGCTCCAGTTTATCCTCTTCGAACATTACTTATGAACCTCAGTGGATAACCCATCCGATCCATGCGAGGTGTTCCTCATCAATTTTCGACAACATTTGTTTCCTTAACGTTCTTCACAGATTACCCAGCTTACAATCCCTCTCATCATCTGCCTATCCCTGTCTGCTCTTTCACCTTCTCCTCAGCGACGGTCTCCCTCGGACAGTCAGGACTCAATCGGGATTTTCATACGAATAATCAACTATCACTGCTTCATCGGTGTAAACGACTTCAATGGATAAAGCATTGCCGATCCAAGACGCTGCCACTGTATCCTTGAGGGACGGAGTTCTCTGGGCCCACTCGAAAGTACGATTCTTTCTTGTTGTTGTGCTCATAAGCTGATCTTTCTTATAATCATGCAATGCTCATATTTATGATATCAGTCTACTTACTTAATCCAGTGTTTATCACTATGGAAATCTAGGTCATTATGTATCTGATATCACCAATATTTGACTTTTTGACAAATATCTGCAATATTTGACTTTTTATCTTTGTTCTCTAAACTGAGTACTAGCTTTTCTACAATGTGACAATTAGTGACTTATGTTAAGCAGTAAACATAAATTGTCAGTCTATAAAGGTACATGTATTTGCCCATATCAGTATTGTGCCAGGATTGCATTTGCTTATTATTTTTTGTACATGCAGTTTATGCCTGAACCAGTGCTGCTCCTGATATGTTGTCCTGTGAGTAAACTCACTTTGTGCATACTTCATGCCGATGCTAGTGCATTGCATGGAATGAATCTGTGAGTCTCTATTTCTGCATTACTCATATATCCGTGCCAATGCTGCGCCTATTTTGTATTCTCAAGTTTGTTTTGTGCATAAAAACAATCCAATGCCATGCTGTTCCTGGATGAGTTGTGTGAATATGTATCAGCTGCATATAGGGTATGTCATAGACTGTTTGGAATGTGTCTGATCTGTGTCCACAAGTTTGTTTTTGCACATATACCATAACTCTTGTTAATGTAAATTTTGTGCCTGGATTGTGTCTGCTTATTTGTTCTTTTGCATTTCTGACTGGGTTATATTTTGACTGGGTGAAGATATCTTCTTATTTTTGACTGGGTTATATAATTATCTTATTTCTAACTGGGTTATGTTATCATCTTATTCTTTACTGGGTGATGATATCATCTTTTTTTGACTCAGGGGTTATATTATTATCTTACTATGTTTACCAGTCTACTGATTCGGGTATGACTGAGATCTCCCAATTTCACCTTTGAATGAGGTTCTAGGTCATTTTACTTCTTGGTTCAGTTCTTAGTTAAGATATATATTTGCCTACAATTATCTCCCAGTCGGGGAAAATATTTGATTTTTTCTTTTATTAGGGTCCAGTTGTGTGACCCCTTGAGTCCCATTTGGTTGTTGCCCTATTTGGGTAGATTGATTCGGGTATGACTGAGATCTCCCACTTTCACCTTTGATTGAGGTTCTAAGTCATTTTACTTCTTGGTTCAGTTCTTAGTTAGGATATATATTTGCCTACAATTATCTCCCAGTCCGGGAAATTATTTGATTTTTTCTTTTATTAGGGTCCAGTTGTGTGACCCCTTAGGTCCCATTTGTTGTTGCCCTATTTGGGTAGATTTATTAGCACAACTTGCACTTAAATTCGATGGATACAGCAATAGCGCCTACAAGTAGAGATTACCAATCCATGGCACACCTTCCTCTGCACTCTAGGGATGATTCTTGTACACTCTGTGTGGGAGAAGTATGCCTATGTGCCACCTGCATTAACAGGGAGCTCCCCTTTTATTATTATGACGATGAAGGATTCACGACCTGAATGGGTCCCATCCTTTACTCTGCACATCTACTGCACCATGCCTAAATTTGATTGTTAACGAATTTGAAAATCGCCCTTTATTAAACTGTCCTGACCTTGACCCTGATAGTAACTACTTTAACAACATAACATATGAAAGTGCATATAGTGCTCCACACTCTCTGCAACCAAATTTCTCCATTTCTCCCCATTCTCTAACAGTGATGCATGTTAATTGTCGAAGTTTATTACCAAAATTATCTGAAATTAGAGACCTCCTAGATATTCTGCCAGTGTCCATCTTGGGACTCTCTGAAACTTGGTTAGATGAAAATCAAGTTGACTTGATCAACATACCTGGTTACAAATTTATCCACAAATCAAGAGGTACTTCAAAGGGGGCGGAGGGGTGGGCTTCCTGATTAAAGATGGAATTTCTTACGAAATTATTGAAGATTCAGTTCAGGGCTCCATGACCTCGCCCCAAACCTTTGAAAGATACTTCCTGAAAATTCACCTAAAAGTAGGGTTCATTACAACGGGAATTATCTACAGGCCGCCCGGCCATAACCTTGACGATTTTGTGGAAGATTTAGATTGCTTGATAACTAAACTCTATAAAAAATCTAAGGATCTGCTTTTGATGGGGGACTTCAATGTGGACTTGTTAAAAATCGCTGAACATAGAAGTACTGCACTATTCTACAGTTGTATGACCTCCCATCATCTGTTACCTGCCATCACCAGACCAACGAGAATTACTTGCAATACCTCCACACTTATAGATAACATATTTACTAACACATGGCCAAGACTAACTAAGTCATTTATCCTAGCCACCGATATCTCTGACCATCTGCCTATCCTAGCTCAGTTTGATTATGGTCCTCTGCCTTACAACAAAGCTCCTGTTGGTACTCATCGTCTAATCACGGGGCCTAAAAAAGCTGCTTTTAACGAAGCCCTTGCCCTAATTGACTGGTCCCCTGTCTTGGAAGCCTGTGCCAACCAGGATGTTAATGGGGCGTATGATTTTTTCCAATCCAAATACACGGAGACCTACGATGAATTTTTTCCTCTCACCCAAAATAATTGTGGACGAAATTCCACCCCAATTAAACCTTGGATGACAAAGGGTCTCCTCAAATCCTGTAGAAAAAAATCTGCATTATATCTAAAGTATATAAAAAAAACCTAATGATAGTAATAAGCTGAAGTTTGTTTCTTATAGAAACAAATTTAAATCCTTGAGAATTCTAGCTGAAAAAAATTATTATGCCTCAGAATTTTGTAAGCATAGCAATAACTTGAAGAAAACTTGGAGCCTGCTGCGAAATCTTATGGGGAC
>OX457050.1:1438824-1441324 GCA_949752735.1 Lumbricus terrestris
CGGACTGCGGTTCAAGCCCCGGGCTGGGAGTTGACATTTAGAGATTGAGATATCTCGGGCTAGCACGTGTGGGACGCAGGGGCGCAAGCTCCTGTGGAGCGACCTAGGGCAAGTTGCTTACCCATCATTGTATGTGGGGAAGGCAACGGGAAACCACCTCACTCATCTCATCCCCAGGGGCGTAAAGCCAATGAACCTGCCTTCGGGCAGAGAACCATCATCCATATTATATTATATAAAATATATATCATATCGCGCCCCATCAAGATCTCTGCTCAGAGGCGATAATAGATAAGCTATAGGCTACATCATCATCGTCCAACTCGCCGTCATCATCATCATCATCATCATCATCATCATCATCGTCGTCGTCGTCGTCGTCGTCGTCGTCGTCGTCGTCGTCGTCGTCGTCGTCGTCGTCGTCGTCGTCGTCGTCGTCGTCGTCGTGGTCATCATCATCATCATCATCAATCATCATCGTATCAAGACACGTGTTCTTAGAATCGCCATCGATATTAAATCTTCATAACAAAGAGCAGGATTCCGAATGTCAAACCTGGATTTAAAATTAATAATTATAGAGATTAACGACAGATTTACGACAACAATTATTATTCAAATAGGATGCGTCAATTTCAACTGAAATCCCACAGATGTGTTTGACATCAAATAGCCTAGGGCCGACTAATAGGCACTTCTATTATTATAAATAATAATTTACATGTAATAAGGACTTCGTCATCAATGTTATCGTGCATTCTGGCGTGCCATTTTCAAAATAACTTTTTTGATGACACTGTAGGCCTACTGCTGTGGGTAGCTCATCCCACTTATTTCCGGTCATTCCCTAAAAGTAAGACCTCATGGAAACGGCTGGACGATATCACTTTTGCCAATATCTTTGCCAAAAGTATGATTTATCACACAAAATTTATATTCGAAATTTGATTCAATGGAGTCAAATAAATCAAGTCTCGTGTAGAGAGATACGAGCTTATTGAAAACTAACAATGCCGCTATATTAATTTTCATGACACATAGGCCTATAGGCCTATTGCTTGATCTGAAACGAAATAAATTTTCCTTTAGTAGGCTTAAGCATTGTAGGCCTAACGTTTCGATGAGTCAAATAAAAAGGCCCCTACTACAGCATGCTATTCGTGAGTTTTGTTGCCATTTTGCGAACGTCTGGTGAGAGCTGGTTCAAGCCATTTGACAATAATCTTCACAGAAAAACAGAAGACAGAGAGGGTAGGCTACAGTGTTTTTCCCATTCGTCTTATATTAAACTGTCTATTAAATTGATTCTATGATTCCTGAGGTCGCCGATTTGTAGGACGTTGGGTTATAAAGAGTCGACAGTCGAAGATAGCCTACTTGCAGGTGAGTGATATTGTAGGGCGCGGTGGCGTAGTGGGTATGTTCGTTGCACTGCAGCCAGAGGGCTGCAGGTTCGAATCCACCTCAAGTTGCCGTGTACGGACCTTGGGCAAGTCCTTCACTCGCAATTGCTCAGCGCTTCGGTAGGAAACTTCGATTCAGTGTCCACACTGTAGTTGAGATCGCTTCTGAGTAAGAACCTTGAAGGGGCGCTCTAACAACTGCACTTACAAACTTGTGGGGTTCGCTTATTGACGCTAGACAGCTTTGTCGACACTTAGTCGGAAAAATAAAACTAATTGAGATGATTTGCATTGCACTCAGAACTCTAATTAGGCTAGATGTGATCCGTGAAAGACAAATTCATAGTTCTTATTAAGATAATAATTATCTGATGATTTTGCAATATCTTAATATTTCAGATGAAGACATTGCTGGTGCTTGTGTTCTGCCTTCTGGCGATTGCCTGTGCTGGTAAGGAAACCATCGCTTTCAACTGTGCTTAGTACAATATAAACTCTAAGCTATTCTACAAAGTATCCACTTACCAAATAAAAATAAGAATCCATCAATTTGGCGACATTAATTTTTCATATGGGTAAATTAGCCAGCCTAGTTAGCTACACTGGTAAGCGAGAGCGGCATACGTCCGTTGGTTGCAACGGAATGCGGTTCAAGCCCCTGGCTGGGAGTTGACATTCAGAGATTTAGATATCTCGGGCTAGCACGTGTGGGACGCAGGGGTGCAAGCTGCTGCGGAGCGACCTTGGGCAAGTTACCCATCATTGTCTGTGGGGAAGGCAACGGAAAACCACCTCACTCATCTCATCCTCAGGGGCGTAAAGCCAATGAACCTGCCTACGGGAAGAGAACCATCATCATCATCATCATCATCATCATCATCATCATCATCATCATCATCATCATCATCATCATCGTATCAAAACACGTGTTCTTAGAATCGCCATCGATATTAAATCTTCATAACAAAGAGCAGGATTCCGAATGTCAAACCTGGATTTAAAATTAATAATTATAGAGATTAAAGACAGATTTACGACAACAATTATTATTCAAATAGGATGCGTCAATTTCAATTGAAATCCCACAGATGTGTTTG
>OX457050.1:1451324-1453824 GCA_949752735.1 Lumbricus terrestris
ATGATGTTGTTAAAGACAGGATATTATTTTCATAGCACCTTTTAAATGACAGCATTATTTTGTTAATAGCTGTTTATGGCCGCGATGGGAGGCCTTGTAGTCCGCATTTGCAAAGGAACACGGTTTGGCGTCTATGAGGAAAAACTGAAAACCGAAGGTCGGGTATCATACGCAAGCCCATAAGAAATCTGGGGATGTTTTCAGATTTCTGCCCAAGTTGAATGCCTTCGTAAATTACCTACAATGGATTAAGCGGCGGTTTGGGCGGCCATTTGATATGAGATTCGTATTCAGATAAAATTTAAGGTAATTTTTGTCTGTTTTGCCAATTCTAAAATTGCTTGTGTAAGGCACATTAGCATTCCACGTTATTCAGCATGTCATTTTCCCAGTTTTTCCGCCTGTGTCATTTGCATTGATTTCTCTGGATCGGGTCAGAGTGCCAGTGATGAGTTTCTCCTAGAAGCTGCGCTTTATAAATGTCACGGATACAACTGTTATAGACACAAATGGTATACGGATGTTTAGTAATCTAATTTTAAGGGATCAATTAACTGCCACTGCTGAGCTGCTTTAATGCTGTTTCTACGTGTCTGTGCAATCTATGGTAGGCCTATTATTGATGTGCGCCTTCAATGATAATAATTCTATTTGCATCGTGCCATATTCGAAGGTTAATTCTGAAGTTTGATTAGTCGTGGATAGCTTTGAATTATTTATGAAACTTCACGAAGCGCAAATAAAGGCTCCGACAAAAGACTCGATAATATGAAGACGACGATCTTCTAGACCATACAACCTAACAAGTCATTCCGCAAACCTATTGGCGAAAAGCCTCCAAGTGGTAAACAAGTCATTTAAGACTATCGCGGAACCTCTGGCAAACCCGCGGAACCCCGGTTGAAAATCACTGACCTAAGTAGTCACTGAAATCCGTCCAAGAACTCAAGCACCTAGGTATTGTTATTCAGTAGTTTGTATTTGCACTTGTTATAGCGCCCCTTCAAACTCACTACTCAGAGGCGCTCCCAACTACAGCGCGGGCATTGCATAGGAGTTCCACGCCGAAGCGCTGAACAATTGCGAGTGAAGGTCATGTCCAAGATGCTTACGCGGCGACTTCAGTTGGATTCGAACCTGCAACCCTCCGGCTGCAAAGCAACGAACATACCCTCTAGTAGTGCCGGTATTAGGCCCATGTAAATCGCGTCGTAGTAAAATCTTGGCCAGAGTGCGGCGCTGGTGAAATTAGTAGGCCTACTCAATGCACACAACACAGCTTCAAATAATTTCGCCACTAATTGCACTCAGCTAGTGCCAGTCCCAAGCCTGGATAAAGGAGGAGTGCGTCGCTAACGGTCTTTGTTACCCCACTGTGACGACTGCAACCATACTATACTACAACTTCAAATGTGTGCATTTTGGACCATGATATCCATTTTTCTCTCAAATTCATCTTCGGTAGCCTATATTGACGACAATAACTCCAGAAGCATTTGAAAGTATATAGGGCCTATATAGATCTATATATGTGTTGGTTAGCCTAGTATTATTATTCAAGCCGAATCAGTTAATGGTCTTCAAGGAAATGAAGGAACAATTCAAAAGTTGATCTTTGCGCGTTATTTTAATTGGGACGCACTAGCGGTTTAAGTAAGCAAGACTTACGGGCAAGAGGCGGAGGGAGGCAGGGCTGTGCACGTGGGTATACGCGGATACACGTCGTGTACGGTACTCACCTCCGCGAAAAAATCGCATCGTGTACTCACCTCCGATAACGATGGTCGTCAAAAGTTTTGGGGCGAAAAGTGCCGATATTTTCCCGCCCGGCGTGTACTCACCTCAAAATTTGCCAGTACACCATCGAGGGAGGGTAAAGGAAAAGCACTCACAACCCAACCACGAAACAAATAAAAAAACTTGAGATACTTATAGAACCCATCCAGATGGACCACAAGTAGAGAGCGAAGCGCAACCGGAAGGTCGTTCCAGACAGCAGGCCCAAGACGAAGAAAGCATGGCGCAGCTTATTAGCCAAGCGAACCTGCGGGACCATTATCTGAAGCTCACCCCTAGCCGAAGAGCGAAGTAGGCCTACACGACGCGCTACATCGTCAGCGACTGGACAGCAAAGATCGTGTAGACCTAAGCATTAGTAAGCATGTATCGCTGTTTGATAATATAGAACAGGATGCTCCATTGGAATGCTTTGTTTTACGATTATTTCTAAAATAGATCTATTCCCATAATAAGTATGTATGTAAGTAGACCTAAGTAGCCTTTATTACTCCGTTTGCAAGCGCACAATGGGAGATCGACAAGTAATGTAATTCAACACACAGAAGTAATAATATAATAAATCATGGAGTTACATGACAAGTAAATTGTTTAAATATAGAAAATATGCAAAGCTGGTAGCCAACGGCAGCCATCCCAATAAGATAAATCTGTCAGACAAAAAAAGAAAACAACTCAATGTCAAGCACTGATATGTTGCCAA
>OX457050.1:1458824-1561324 GCA_949752735.1 Lumbricus terrestris
GAACGTGACGCCTTTTCAAACCGCATCGAAAAATTAACTTTTTGCTGATTATGAGTGAAGAATTGCTGACGTTTGAAATGGTTTGGATGAGAGTAGGACCGTAGTTTTTGTGTAGGCTAAACCACATCATCTCGCTGAATAATCATATTAATCACGTGCAAAACTCAGCTTTTGAGCTGCGCTTTAGAAATGATGCAGTTAACGAATATGTTTACTTTCTATCAACAGTTCTTCGTGGAGCAATATGATAAGAATAATGATGGAAGAGTCTCCTATGACGAGTATGTGTACTACCAACCCCGTAATCCAGGGGTGTAGCCTATAATACGGGTAAATTTTGAGGTGAGTAGGCCTACACGCAGACCGGGAGAAAAATCGACATTTTTTAGGCCAAAACTTATGACGAACTTTTTTAGTCATCCGCCCAATAATTTCCCCATGTTTTTGGGCCGAAAAATCTGATGGCTTTTCCTTTGAACTTGTCCCCACTTTTCCCGTCCGAAAAAACCGATGACCTTTTTTAGTCTTTAGCTCCGAATTTCATGAAAATACACCTTTGCCTCTTTCATGCGTATACCCACACGATCTTTGTGAGATGAGTGTACGCTGTATACCCGCGTGTGCCTCGGTTTTTGGTGGTGAGTATACGATGCCGTTTTTTCCCCGGAGGTAAGTATACGCCGTATACCGCGTATACCCTTGATTACAGCCCTGCCTTGGTCCGCTCTTCTTTTAAATGTCTCAGCATTGGTACACCGGTCAGCATATAGACAGATATGGCTAAGTAAGACAACGATGGAAATTTTTATATTAATACCTTTCAATAAACTGATTTGAAAAATTTCAACTAAGCTTATACAAGCGCATTTAAATATAATCCGACAAAGTCAAATGCCAGAGCAATTATTTCTCATTCATGTCTATCTATGGATTGTTTGTTTGATTCTTCAAGCGCATTATTTTGTATAATAGGCTATATATTAAATTGATTTTATTTAAGAGACTTTTCTGTTGCAGACGAAATGTTGATGTCGAAAAGATAATTTTAATGGTCGCCTGCACTAATGCGAAAATATTTGATACTTATCTTTTACTGGATAGCCTACATGATTTACTTTCTGCAATTGCTACACTGGATCACATCTATCACAAAATCACGGACAGAAATTCAAGACTGCAACGAAGACACCACCAACAATGTTTCGAATAGAAAGAATATGGTTGTCTTTGTAAAACAATAGATTAATTACTGCGCTGACCGTATTATAATAATAAATTATACTCGAATGTAAAGAAATTAATCGTCTTCCGTCATTTTAATCTGTAACAAGTCATAATATCTGACACTCAATGCTGCTCAATGAAATTCAATCCCTGAGGTGATAACTAACGGGACAACGCATGTAGCTATACTTTATCGATTCTCTGTAGAGTAGCGGCGCAAGGATTTCAGTTTTGGGGGGCTGAATCCTCGCGTAGGAAATTTTCCATTTTCATTCGCCAAACTTTCTGACGACTTTTTTCAGTTATCTCGTCGAAATCTCACCTTTTTTAGTCAGTTGGTCGAAATGTCGAAATCATCTCTTGCATGTTTTAGGCGGGCAAATCATGGAAATAATTAATTTTTACGTGTAGAAAACCCGGGTGGCCTTTTTTAGGGGGCCTAATCCCCATAGCCCACCTGGCGCCACTACTGCCTCTGTAGTGTTAGTCGAGTTCTAAATTTTGGTATTAACTTAACTCTTCATACGTAAGGAGGCCCTTCGCTCGGCTACTAATGGCCTGCTTGTTGTCCCTCGCATGCGTGGAGCTACGGCCCAATCTAGAAGCTTTGGTCCTTCTTGTTGGAATCGCCTTCCCACAAGATACGTCTTGAGTTCCTTAGCCTTTCTATTCCCTTTTTTCGTAAACGCTTGAAGACTATAGGCCTACTATTTGTTGGCGGGAGCACTAGCTGGAGTCGGGAGAGCCACTGAATCCGTGAGCGGCGCTTTATAAATAGTCAATTACAATTACAAGCACGTTCACAGTTGGAAAGTTGAATGAAACAAAGGAACAACTTTTGTTTGTCAACTCTCTTTCAGACATAAGAATAGCCTACCTTTCAAAGTAATATCATCTGCCGCCGCTTACGATCCTTTTCTTAAAGGTTCCATTATTTTCGATTTCTCTGACAGAAAATCACAATCAACTTTAATGCTTTGAATTTTGGGACAATGCCCAATTATCTTCTAATTCTGCTATAGTATGCCCTATAACTATTGACAACAGTGAACTCTGAGTTTCTCCAATGAGGTCACGTGGTCTTATCGTGGGTGGGGAAAGGAGTTGCATTGATAGACCAATCTGACTGGAGACACTCTTGACTGAATAGTATCTCTGGACCCAATCTCTATCATATTATTATAATTAACTAGATGTGTTACCCGGCGTTGCCCGGGAAATTTAGGGTTTTAAACACTACTCCACTGTGGTACCCATCGTAGACCGCTAGATTTCGGGTTTTCGCCAACCCTCCACCCCACCCCGCTTCCCCAAAAGGCCAAATTTGACCCGCCGCTGCGGGGCGCTGCGGAAATAATTATTACTCGGCGGGTATGACGTCATGGGCTGTAGACTCTTTACTGAAGCGTCATTATTGATGAAATATGTCTTAAAACGCGAATAACTCTGCTTTTAAATTGATTTAAAAGCTGAAAATACTTGCGCTGACCTTATAATTTGGGTAAGAATCAATTGCAAATTATTTTTAAAACCGACGCTGTTTCATTTCCGAGCCTATTTTGCAGGGGAGAGTCAAAAGCGTACAAACAAACAAACATATGGAAAGTGTTTCTGCCTTATAATATAGATGTACGTCCTCATTCAAATAATCTGGCCATAGGTCAATATATGGCCCAACGCTTATCCATGGCATCTTACTGGAGTTTCGCTCGGAAAGAATGTACCGTTTAACTTAATGTTCATAGCAACTGCACTTCTACAGAGTGGGCCATGAAAAGTAATCCCTACGGTTTAAAACTACAGGGGGTTACTTTTTTGGCCCACCCTGTACAATCTTCAATCATCTGTGCAATGTGTGCATGGCAGCCGCCATCACGAGGCCCGCGGAACCATTCGGTTCGCTAGTTGTTGTTTAACGACCCTGTGTCATAGCACAGATGATTAGTGTTATCCTCCTCATTTATCCAGGCCTGGGTCTGGCACTGAGTGTGGTCCATCGAACCCCCAGTTGAAAATCACTGGACTACAGGAACTCTGGTTAACCGTTCAAACCAATCGATAGGTGGCGCTTCTAGCGTGAAACCACCAACTCGGTATCTTGAAGAGGCGCTATATAAATTTATTTGATTGAAGACGTAGGCTTAGTCACATCCGTACTTCGGTTCATAGCCATAGGCGCAACCACCCTATGGGACCCACGGGACGCGTCCCTCCAACTTTTGAGTGGTCCCCTAACTTTATTATTATGGTCCCCCCAACTTTTAGGACGTGATTCATTATGGTCCCCCAACTTTTAGGACGTGATTGCACCTATGTTCATAGCTAAATAGCCTAGGTCACTTTTCTTTACTTCACCCATCTATCAAAAAATTTGCATAACGTCATGGCCAGGAATAAGTCGGAGGAGGTACCCACTGAAGCCCCGGTGTCATCAAATAAGTTAAGAAAAGGGCGAAGAAGAATGGCAAGAGCGACAACATTGATGACAGCAGTAAAATTTTATTAAATACAATAAATAATTATTTCTGATATTGTTATGGTTGAATGGATGAGACGCTGTCGAATAATTATCGATTCGTCGTTTTCAATATAACAATTTTGCCGTAGGCTAAATCTCTTTATTAAATCTGTTCTTCATGACATTCGGAATCCTGCTCTTTGTTAGAGAAGATTGATAGGCTACAAATGGCCGATTCTACCGTGAACACGTGTTTTGATTTGATTTATTAGAGCCCGTGAACCAAATCTCTCGTGCAGTGAGACGTGGGCTTATTGTCAATCATAAATAGGAATAATCACTATAAAATTTCATGACAGATATATTGCCCGATATCAGAGGAAATGAATTTTCCTGTAGGAAGCAGAAGCATAGGCCTATAGCCTACATGTATGTATTTCGCTAAATTGAATATAAGCCCCTGCTGCAGCATGCTATTCATGAGTAAATTTGCCATTTGGTGAAAACATTTGAAGTCATTTGACAAATCTTCACAGAGAAGCAGAATATTTACAGGTTAATTTTTTTCTTACTTAGTGTGATATTCCTATTCAATTGATTCCATAACCTCGCAATTAGCCGATTTATAGTAGGCCTACGGCGGGGCAGGTATATAATTATAGGCCCATAAGTCAGCGAAGTTTGGCGTATAAGGCTATAATGTTCAGTTACATGTAGACTACTGTAGACAGCTATTCTAACAGAAACTCGTATTAGGCCTATTATAATGAGATGATTTCTATAAAATCAGAAATTATTGACCTTATAGGCCTATATAGCCTAGGCTATATTGGACAAATATTATTTGATGTTAATGACTTTTCATCGTTTTTAGCCTCTTTAGATGTGATTCGTATAAGACACAATAGTTCTAATTCAGATGATAATGATAATTATATCACGTGAGTCGTATAAATACGTTCAATTCATATGATAACCCTAACCCTTTCTCATGATTTTGTAATGTCTTAATATTTCAGATGAAGACATTCCTGGCTCTCATGTTTTTCCTTCTGGCGATTAACTATGGTAAGACAATTAACCATGCGCAATAATATTAAGAAGTCTACCTTCTTCGCTGCTTTACAGAAACATAATGACTGAAGTAAAAAATTGTTTAGGCGTTGCGAACAATCTCTCCGCCATTTAGGGACAGGATCGTTAATATAGCACGAGGCGCCGAGGTTTAGGAGAAATTGTTGAGAACCGTGGAGGACAAATTGAATAGAACATTTTATCACTCAATGACCTGCATGTTGACAAGAACAAAATTAATTAAATAATTATATGCTATTTTGCATTGAACGCGGTGTTCTCATTCTCTAATGGGTCACCAAACGGTTCACTGACATTTGAACGGACGACAAAAGAACGGAAGACAATAGAACCGCAACTGTGGAACACTATAATAATTATTAGATGACCGCTGAGACTAGACTATTGAACGGCCGGTCTTTTGATCGGGCGACAGATGACTAGCGAGCAAAATATCGGAAAAATGAGTAACCTAGGCGTTTAAGTGAACATGACATATTGTGAACGTGTAAGGTCATACACTGCTTTGTTTCTCCTATGGCTTCACATGTTTCTCGATAGGCTATAGATAGTTAGATACCATACTCAAACCGGTGATAACATAGTACCTCTGTGATTCAGCGGTGCACCTCAGAGCATCAAAATAATTCAGACACAATTTTGCATAGCAATTTGCGTTCACCAAAGACAACGTTTTAAACACAAGCAAAATAATAATATTATTGTTAGTTCGCATTTTAGCTTATCCGAATCAGTACCTTAACGTACAAAGTGCCTTTGAAATCACCGATACGGACAAAGACGGTTACATGGATCTAGCGGAACTCGAGAAGGCGCTCATGGACCCAAACTATGCCCCAGTAAGATATTATACGCCATCTACTCACCACCACCACCATTAACGCAATCACTACCACCACCTCCACTACCACCATCATCACCACCACCACCACCACCACCACCACCATTAACGCCATCACCACCACCACTATACCACACCACCATTACGACCATCGCCACCACCACCATTAGCGCCATCACACCACCACTACCACCACCATCACCACCACCACCATAAGCGCCATCACAATCACCACCTCCATCATCACCACAACCACCACCATGATCATCATCATCATCGTCAGCATCATCAAAAGTCGTAATTATAATATTAACGAACATAGGTCGGGAGATGGTTGAATGCTAATGGTTTCATGCCAGCATAAAGACACAGGTTCGAAGCTACTGTACAATGTACATGCCCTTTATGGTTGAGCAGCCTTCAAATATATGGGTATAATTGCGAAATGAACATCAGGACCGAGGGTGCCTACTACTACTTCTAATACTCCTGCTCCTAATGCTGCTGCTATTATTACTAATACTGCTGGTGTTGCTGCTGCTGCTGCTGCTGCTGCTGCTGCTGCTGCTACTACTACTACTACTACTACTACTACTACTACTACTACTACTACTACTACTACTACTACTACTACTACTACTACTACTTCTACTACTACTACTACTACTACTACTACTGTTGCTACTGTTGCTACTACTACTACTATTACTACTACTACTACTACTACTACTACTACTACTACTACTACTACTACTACTACCACTACTACCACTACCACCACTACTACCACTACTACCACTACTACCACCACTACTACTACTACTACTACTACTGCTACTACTACTACTACTACTACTACTACTACTACTACTACTACTACTACTACTACTACTACTACTACTACTACTACTACTACTACTACTACTACTACTAGCGAGTAGTATTAGCCCCATAGAGTGGGACCCGTTAATTCCACTCTATGGGACCCGTTGAAAGAGTCCCTTCCAACTTTAAAGTGGGCTGGGACGGTCCCCTCAACATTTTGTCGCCCAATTTTCACCAACTTTCCATTGTATATTCAAATAATACATAGCTTAAATTGTCGAGTAGATATCATATGCTCGTTTAGCTGCTTGAGTGGGAGCCAGTGGAGAACGTTACTCATTAGCCGGAGATGTGGCTGAATTTGGGTATGCGGCAAATAAGGTCGACTGCAGAGCGCAGGACGCGATCAAGGCAACTCAGACGGGCAATTTGCATGTCAGCATAGAGAGAGCAGCATTAGTCAAGACTGGTGGCAGCAAAAGAATTGACAAGGGTTGCAGCCGCAGTAGGAGTAAGCTAGCGAGCAACCGTGCGTTGTGACGCAGTTGATAACAGGCACAGCTGAGAGAGTGAATGTGTGGAGCAAACGAGTGAGCCCTTGGTCCAGAGTAACACCAAAGTCACGGCCCATCCATGCATGGTTGAGAAGACAAAATCGGGAAAGGCACCAACAATCATGGCTGCCATATCTAGGTTTGCCAGCTCCTCAAAGTAGAAGTTCGGTTGGACATTTAAATTTTGCGAACGAGATGAGTGTTCTTCCATCACAAAAATCTCAATTCAGGCCTAGGCCTACTCACATTATGACTAATGACCAAATCAATTTTTTCACTGATCGAAATATTTTTGTACTTTGATTTTGAAATTATTTTTACCAAATTGGGACAATCAAGAGCCCAAAATGTACTCCATTTGATCAACAATGGTCAAAAATCCGTCGGCTCTTAGGGTTCCACCCAAGACCCCATGGGTGAGCCTACGACTCTTCCCCCAAACCCCTAGTTGTTCGGGGCTTCTTGCCTTCGGAAATCGCGATTTCGCGCTGACCTCTCTTACAACAATATTACTCCGAGTGGGAAATTCTGTTAGGTTCCCCAGCTTCCAGACCGTGTTTTCCGTATGCTACTGCTACTACCTAAATTAAATGCTATCATCATCGCCACCACCAGCATATCCCCATGACATAGCTTTAATAATAGTAGAAGGCTCATCTCACAAGGAACTCCTTTGAATGAAATGGTTAGGGTAAGGGTCTTCCAAACGCATTTAACTAAATGTGGCGGTCCACACCAAAATCAGCATTAAATCGGAAATTAGATGGAAATAGTATGTTTGTGATTTTTTTATTTTTGTGCAGAATTTAATTTAAAAAATTATGTTTTAAATTTATTTTTACAACAAATTTAAAAACAAGATTTAGAGCTATTTTTCTTATATCTTAGGTTAGAATAAAGCTAGAGCAATAATTTTTGTCATTTTAAAGCCTGAGACAAGGCCTTTGAAATGATTGATCAAACTCAAAATCTTGGAAAATCACCTTAATCCTGGTTTTGGTGTGTGTCGCCACAAATGGTTTGGGTGAGAGTTTGTCCGTAGTTGTTGTTGCTACAGTATGAAGTCCGCTGAATGACCACGTGTAAAACTCAGAGTTTGTTACTTTCTGTCAAAAAGGATTTCCTGCACAAGCTAGATGCGAATGGTGATCAAAAAGCCACTTACGATGAGTTTGTGAAAAGCTATTATCCGAACGGCTTATATTAGATGGCATAGAGACATTTAAAATGTCTCAGGCATGCAACGCCTGTCGGAATAAACATTATGGTAAGTAAAAGATCTCTAGTCTATAGCGATCAATAAAATATTTTCGTAGTTTTGCAATTAGACAAACGCTGATGAACATGATCTGATAAAGGTCAGTGTTAGAGGAATGCTATTTTATTCATTTGGGCATATTATTCATGTGGGGCGCGGTGGTGTAGTGGGTATGTTCGTCGCCTTGCAGCCGTAAGGGTTTCAGGTTGAAATCCACCACAAGTCACCGCGTCTTTTTGGGCAAGTCTTTCACTCTCAATAATGTTCAGCGCTTCGGGGTGAAACTCCGATGCAGTGTCCGCTCTGTAATCGGGAGCACCTCCGAGTAGTGAGCGTGAAGGGGCGCTATAGCAAGTGCACATACAAACATACAAACATTAAATCGAGGAATTAACTGTGTGCTTGAGTTTTCAAGCGCATTGAAATATCTTAAATTAGAGACATTACGTTGTTGTCGCAAAAGTCGTACGAATGGTCCGCTGCCCTAAATACGTCGAAGGTCGAGGCTGATACTAAAGATAATGTTATGTTTTTCTCTTTTTAGGATTGCTACGCAAACTCACTGAGTCAGGGACACAAATTTTAAACTCCAAAGAATCCAGCAATGCTTTCAACAAAAATCACTGTTTTGGTTTTATAAAAAAATCTGCAGTGACTGTCTGATAAAATGCTTCAGCCATCTTACAATAAATTCGAAAATAAAGTCATCAAGCGTTCCCTTCTCATTTAACGCGATAACTGGTGACATAGCTGGAACCCCATGCTGTTCATCTAATAGCGTTCAATCCCGAGGTTCATAACTAAACGAAAAAAGCATTCAGCTGGTTTTAAAAACAATTATCTTTAATGTTAACCTATTTCTTAATAATTTTGATTCTAAAATGTTCCTATAGCCGGAAACGTAATTTCACGGTGATAAATTGAATGAAAAGGCATCTTTTTGTTTTTCCGCTGTGACGCCATTGACCCAATCGACCAGGGCGGTCGACTGATCCGAACTTGGCTAAAGAAGTGATGATGATGATGATGATGATGATGATGATAATAATAATAATAATAACAATAACAATAATAAAAAATTAATAATAATAATAATAATAATAATAATAATAATAATAATAATAATAATAATAATAATAATAATAATAATAATAATAATAATAATAATAATAATAATAATAATAATAATAATAATGATAATTGTGATATCAAACTAACAGACTCCAGACTATTTCTTTCTTTCCTGAATGAATAGAACTAACTCCGGGGTAAATAATATTAGGCTAATGACGTTGATTGCGTAATTGAGATTTAAAATAACAAAGTTGATCAACTCAAAATATCCCATAAACAGAAGCTAGTGACTAAATAATATTCCAACAATCAAAATAATAATTATTTTTTTTAATATTTATATTTTGCGTCTGGCTAGTGACATTTTTGACTAACGAGAAGCGAGGGCTCAGTGCACCGCTACTTAAGGAATGGCTCTGTAATGCTCACCTAATGTACATCTCACCTTTTTTAGTCAGTTGGTCGAAATGTTGAAATCATCTCTTGCATGTTTCAGTTTTAGGGGGGATAATCATGGAAATAATTCATTTTTACATGTAGAAAACCCGGATGGCATTTTTTAGGGGGATTAATCCCCCTAGCCCACCTGGCGCCGCTACTTTCTCTGTGGGCCTAGTGTAAATCGGGTTCTAAATTTTGGTATTAACTTAACTCTTCATACTTAAGGAAGCCCTTCGCTCGGCTACTAATGGCCTACTTGTCCCTCGCATGCGTGGAGCTACGGCCCAATCTAGAAGCTTTGCTTATGCTGGTCCTTCTTGCTGGAATCGCCTTCTCCACAAGATACGTCTTGAGCTCCTTGACCTTTCTCTTCCCTTGTTTCGTAAACGCTTGAAGACCATTCTATTTGATGGCGGGAGCACTAGCTGGGGTCGGGAGAGCCACTGAATCCGTGAGCGGCGCTTTATAAATATTCAATTACAATTACAAGCACGTTCACAGTTGAAAAGTTGAATGAAACAAAGGGACACCTTTTGTTTGTCAACTCTCTTTCAGACCTAAGAATACCTTTCAAAGTATTATTATATGCCGCCGCTTACGATCCATTTTTTAAAGGCTCCAGTATCTTCGATTTCTCTGACAGAAAATCGTAGTCAATTTAATGCTTTGGATGTTGGGACAATACCCAATTATTTTCAAATTCTGCTGTAGTAGGCCCTATAATCAGGGCACGAGGGTATACGCGGGTATACTGCGTATACTCACCTCAGGGGAAAAACGGCATCGTGTACTCACCTCCAGAAAAGTAGGGTATACGCGGGTAAAAAGCAGGGTAGGCCTACACCGTACACGCTAGTAAATCAGGCGCACGCGGCTGTTCAAGGTGGTTTTTCGGGCCGGATGACAAAAAAGGTCGTCAGATTGTTCAGACGGGCAAATGGAAGAAATTTTCCCGAGATTTTGGCCGGATGACTAAAAATAAAGGTCAGATTTTTCAGATGGGCAAATGGAAGAAATTTTCCCGAGATTTTGGCCGGATGACTAAAAAAAAGTCAGATTTTTCAGACGGGCAAATGGAAGAAATTTTCCCGAGATTTTGGCCGGATGACTAAAAAAAGGTCAGATTTTTCAGACGGGCAAATGGAAGAAATTTTCCCGAGATTTTGGCCGGATGACTAAAAAAAAGGTCAGATTTTTCAGACGGGCAAATGGAAGAAATTTTCCCGGGATTCGGAAAAAAATTTCACGGTCAGCGTGTACTCACCTCAAAATTTACCAGTACAGCCCTGCCTATAACTATTGACAACAGAGAACTCCGAGTCTCTCCAATGAGGTCACGTGGTCTTATGGTGGGTGGGGGAAGGAGCTGCATTGGTCGACCAGTCTGACTTGAGAC
This sequence comes from Lumbricus terrestris, assembly GCA_949752735.1. Classification (NCBI taxonomy): domain Eukaryota; kingdom Metazoa; phylum Annelida; class Clitellata; order Crassiclitellata; family Lumbricidae; genus Lumbricus; species Lumbricus terrestris. The sequence continues at coordinate 1,469,991 of OX457050.1, forward strand.
ACTCTTCACTGAATAGTCTCTCTTCAAATTATACTGCTCCTTTGTGTGGTCTAAAACAACTGTTCCTGTAGGTTCCCGTTGGTCCTTGGTTAATTATAGCCAGCCCACGGCTCTGTCCTTGGACTCAATCTCTAGACTATTATATTATTATAGTTAATTTTCAACTTATGTACGTCCTCATTCAATTTCGCCACATCTGGTCGTAGGTTAATATATGGCCAAACGCCTATCCCATGAAATCTCACTGGAATTTTTTTCTAAATTAAGCTCAAAACAATCTTAGGAGATTTCCTCCCATGTTAAATTCAGTCAGGTCGAATTTGAGGTCTGCCACCAGTACAGTGGCGTAGCTAGAACTTATTGCTTGAGGGAGGTTGACATTAATTCTGATATCGTCCTATTGACCTATTGCTCTCGTGTTCTCGCTATCGAAACATCCGCTCGCCGCCGAAAGAATATAAGCCGTTTCACACCATTTTGATAACATCTACACTTCTACAGAGTGGGTCATGAGAAGTAATCCCTACGGTTTAAAACTACAGGGGGTTACTTTTTGGCCCACCCTGTACAATCTTCAATGATCTATGCATGGTAGCCGCCACCACGAAACCCGCGGAACCATTCGGTTCGCTAGTTGTTGTTTAACGACCCTGTGTCATTGCAAATATGATTAGTGTCACCCTCCTCATTTATCCTGACCTGAGTCTGGCACTGAGTGTTGGTCCACCGAACCCCAGTTGAAAATCACTGGACCACAAAAACCGTGGTTCACAGTTCAAACCAATCGATAGGTGGCGCTTCTAGCGTGAAACCACCAACTCGGTATCTTTGAGAGGCGCTATATAAGTTTATGTGATTGAAGACGTAGGCTTAGTCGCATCCGTGCGTCGGTTCATAGCTAAATAGGTCACTTTTCTTTACTTCGCCCATCTATCAGAAAATTTGTATAGCGCTATGCCAGAAATAAGTCGGAAGTCCTGAGATAGTCTTACACACAGAAGCCACGGTGTCATCAAATAAGTTATTAAGAGAAGCGCGAACAAGAATGGCAAGAGCGACAACATTGATGACGGTGTCACGAAATAAAGTCTCCCCCGATACAAAGTCTCCCCCCGAAACAGAGTCTGGCTGAAAATCTGGCTGAAAATCTGTACAGGAAGACATTTTTCTGGTGTAAAAGTATGCATGTTCGTATTAAATAATGTAGCAACGTAAACTAACGGTTTAATATGCTGATGTATGAAGTTTATGCGACTGTAGCCGATTTTTACGCTGAATGGGGGAGACTTTGTTTCGTAGGCGGAGGAAATATTCTCTCCCCCCGGAGACTTTATTTCGGAATATAGTCTCCGGGGGGCGAATTTATTCTAGAACAGATACGCCGGGGGAGAATCTGTTTTGAAATAAAGTCTCCGGGGGAGACTTTTAGGGGGGATACTCTGTCACGCGACAACGGCAGTAAATTTTTATTAAATACATTAAATAATTATTTATTATAGTGTTAGCTTTGAATGGATGAGACGCTGTCTGATAATTATTTATTCGTCGTTTTTCAATATAACAATATTGCCGTAAATCTCTTTACTAAATCTATGCATGACATTCGGAATCCTGCTCTTTGTTAGAGAAGATCAGGCCTAATACCAATTGCCGATTCTACCGTGAACACGTGTTTTGATTTGATTTATTAGAGCTCGTGATTCAAATCTCTCGTGCAGTGAGACGTGGGCTTATTGTCAATCATAAATAGGAATAATCACTATAACATTTCATGAAAGATATATTGCGCGATATCAGACGAAATGAATTTTCCTGTAGGAAGTAGAAGCATAGGCCTAAACATGTATGTATTTCGTTAAATTGAATAAAAGCCCCTGCTGCAGCATGCTATTCATGAGCTAATTTGCCATTTGGTGAAAACTATCTGAAGCCATTTGACAATTCTTCACAGAGAAGCAGAATATTTACAGGGTAATTTTTTCTTACATAGCGTGATATTTCTATTCAATTGATTCCATAACCTCGCAATTAGCCGATTTATAGTAGGCCTACGGCGGGGCAGGTATATAATTATAGGCCCATAAGTCAGCGAAGTTTGGCGTATAAGGCTATAACAGTTACATGTAGACTACTGTAGACAGCTATTCTAACAGAAACTCGTTTTAGGCCTATTATAATGAGATGATTTCTATAAAATCAGAAATTATTGACCTTATAGGCCTATATAGCCTATATTGGACAAATATTATTTGATGTTAATGACTTTTCATCGTTTTTAGTCTCTTGAGATGTGATTCGTATAAGACACAATAGTTCTAATTCAGATGATAATGATAATTATAATTATCATGTGATTCGTGTAAAGACATTCAATTCATATGATAATGGTAGGCCTTTCTCATGATTTTGCAATGTCTTAATATTTCAGATGAAGACATTCCTGGCTCTCGTGTTTTTCCTTCTGGCGATTAACTATGGTAAGACAATGAACCATGCGCAATATATTAAGAAGTCTGCCTTCTTCGCTGCTTTAGGCGCAGAAACAGAATCTCTCCGCCATTTATGGACAGGATCGTTAATATAACACGAGGCGCCGAGGTTTATGAGAAATTGTTGAGCACCGTGGAGGACAAAATTTAATTGAATAGGACATTTTATCACACAATTACGTGCATGTTGACAAGAACAAAATTAATTAAATAATTATAGGCTATTTTGTATTGAACGCGGTGTTCTTATTCTCTAATGGGCCACCAAACGGTTCACTGACATTTGAACGGACGACAAAAGAACGGAAGACACTAGAACCGCAACTGTATAATAAGTTATAATAATTATTAGATGACCGCTGATACTATTGAACGGCCGGACGGTTGATCGGGCGACAGATGACCGGTGACCAAAATATCGGGAAAATGAGTAAACTTTGCGTTTAAGTGAACGTGTAAGGTCATACACTACTTCGTTTTTCTATGGCTTCACATGTTAGGATGTTGCTTCATTTCAAATGTAGGCCTAGATCTAAATAACGGCTTACGACATCAGGCGACTAAGGGTGCAGCGAACCGCAAGCTGAACATACAGGGAACAGTTCCACATTACCGTAAATTTGACATGGCCAAAATAATCTTTCCATTCATGCATCATTTTCTTGGAAGTAGTCTCCTCGAAACATTAGGCCTATGCACATTGCACAAGAGTGACAAGATGTTTATAAATGCTTATACACAATACAATCCAAAAAATAGATGTGTAAGAGTTGGTTTGCCTTAGGCACTAAATCTGTAGGTTCCTATATCAAAGTCATGCCATTAAAATTCTAAATTATTTTCACTCACGCTAAAATTCTCCTAATTAAAAGCTCAGCTAGCTGCTTGCTGTTGGTATTCACACTGTGCCCTGGAAATACAGAGTATTCAACTCCGCACCATATGAATTTTCCCTTCTGAATTGTTCATTAGTCGTCCAGATAATAGAACGTCCAGGTCAAGTGTCGTCGTTCAAATGTCGGTCCATTAACCAAACATAATTAAGACTCATATTGCTTCTCCAACTCCGCTACCGATATACCGATAGAATTTTGTCTCTGGTCATTGGCTTGTGATCAAGAGCGGATACAGAAATTTTCGAAGGGGGGACAAAGTCCTACGGAACTACTCATGGGGGGGCCACGTCTACTTTCCAAGCAAAATAGCTGGTCAAAAAATTCTATATGGGGGGCATGGCCGGATTGTCCCCCTCTTGGATCCGCCCCTGCTCTGAGCAGGGGTACACATCCATTGCGATTAGCCCAAAGCTTTCAAGATTTCAAAGATTATGGAAAAAATTGAAAATGACAAACTTTTGAAACAGTGAAGGCATTACATGTATAACATGATATATTATCTATGATATTATGCGACCATATAATTATTATGGTAGTACTTTTAATATAATGCAAATAAACCGATTCGTACAGAGAAGTTGTGGTTTCAAAGGACTCACAAGTTTATTTCAAGACGTCAATGCTGAACGTCTTCTTCACCAGAAAGCATCTTCAATGTATCAAAAGTTTGTCGAGATATCGAACTGGGGTTTCTTTGCTTTTTTTACCTTTCCAACTTGGGTTTTTCACTGTGGACGTTTTTCTACATAAGCAAGATTTCACACTCACACTGGTGTGCGGCGCGGTGGTGTAGTGGTGGCGTCGTTGCCTTGAAGCCGAAAGGTTCGAGGTTCGAATCCACCTCAAGTCGTCGCGTAGGGACCTTTAGGAATTGCGCTTCGGCGTGAAACTCCGATGCAGTGTACGCTCCGCAGTCGGGAGGGCCTCTGAGTAGGGAACTTGAAGGGGCGCTATAACAAGTGCACATACAAACTGGTGATAAGATTTGACCTCGATAACTCAGCGGGGGCACTTCAGAATATCAAAATACTCAAATAAAACGTGCACAGTCATTATTTTATATTCGCCAGAGAACTTTTACACACTATAATTGCAATTGTAAGTTCGCAGTTTAGCCTATCCGGAACATATGAACGCATACGGTGCCTTTCACTCTGCCGATACGGACAAGAACGGTGTCGTGGATTTAACGGAACTCGAGAAGGCGATCCCAAACCCCAACAATGCCCAAGTAAGATACACGCTCTCTACTCACCATCACCACAACAACCACCATCACCGTCACCACCACCACCATCACCACCATCACCCCACCACCACCACCACCACCACCACCATCCACCACCACCCACTACCACCACCCACCACCACCACCATCACTCACCACCGCCACTACCACCACCGCCACTATCACCGCCATCACCATCACCACCACCTAACACCACTACCACTCACTACCACCACCACCCACCACCACTATCACGATCACCGCCATGAGAGTTTGTCCGTAGTAGTTTCTGCTGTGGTCGGATTAGCTTACCTCAGCATGCAGTCCGCTAAATGATCTCGCGTTAAACTCAGATTTCTAGCACCAGGTATGCCACTCATAGCTTTTTCCACCTAGATCTATGTTTTCGGCTTTATCTAGGTTTCTAGGGCTTTTTGGTCAGGATCTAGCTTTTGTTCTCTTGGCAGTGTTCCGACTTTTCACATGAAAATAGATTTTTAAGTGAAAATGCGCCTAGGACGTATAAAAATGCTAAAATTTTGTGATTTTGCACCGAAAATTGTAGACTATGGATTAAAAGACTAAAATTAATAAGAAAAAAGGTCATCAGAAATTTTAACGGGCAAATGGAGCAAATTGCGGTCAGACGACTAAAAAAGTCCCCAGAAATTTTTTCCCCGAAAAATCCATGCATTTTTCAGAGAAATTCTCAATCTAGCCTTTCCTAGTTTTTCTACCGTATCTGACCTTTTTTAATTCAGAGTGGCATCCCTGTCTATCACTTTCTAGCGCTTTAGAATTCATCCACTTGACGAACATCTTTACTTTCTGTCAACAGGAATTCATGCTCACCTTGGACACGAATGGCGATGGAAAAGCCAGCTACGAAGAGATCTTGTTTGACACATATCAAGGCCATTATTATACCTAATAGATTTAATGGCTCAGGCATTCTGCGCTTTCGGCTTAGACATGGGTAAGTAACAGAAAGATTCAATTACTTTATTTAGCCAGTGGCAATCAACAAACTAAATTTGTAGCTTTTAAACTAGACAGGCGCAAATAAACATAATCTGAGAAGGTTTATCGTCAGAGTGATGATTTTTTTATATTAATTTAGGGCACCAGTTCCCAACCCGCGGCCCGCGGGTCAAAAGTGGCCTTCCAGACCTAAAATGGCCCTCGATCATCTCTCAAAGAATTTGAACAAATATATGAAAAAATTGACAGTTTGAACACGATAGAAAACAATAATTTTTCTCTTGCAAATTATTTCATTTTGACGTCTAAAAATGATAACACACATTCTATTTTGAATCAATTATAAAAATTTCATATGCTTCTAGTCATCGGCGTAGTAGTCGGGGTTCAGAGGCAAATGCTGCCCCCCACCCCAATTTCAGACGAGTCTGTTTTTCTAGCAAGGATACCCGATAAAGATATTATACGAACTAGGCTATAATAGCCTTCTTGAAGTTCAACGCTCATTATCTCACCACATACTCTTCTAGTTCTAATTTGCACGAATCGAGTTAGACACTAGCTCGCAACAACCATCCAGAGTAGGGATAGCAGAAATTCGTGGGAAAAAGTTCTGAATTCACCAGTGGCGTAGCCAGGAATTTTTCATGGGGGGGTTTTATGGCCGGAAACCCTGTTTTTTGCTATTTTTTCTTACTTAAATGGAAAAATAACCTTAAAAAATCTTTTTTTCGGAGCCAATGGGGGGGTTTTAACCCCCGAAACCCCCCCCTTGCCTACGCCACTGGAATTCACGGCGATATGTAATAAATAATGATTAAAAATTGCATCAATTTCATGAGACAACATTTGCCCGAAAATCGCGGAAATTCTTGGTATTTGAGAAAACTCACAACATTCAAGCCAAATCGCCGCCTGAGAATTATAATGCTCTATCATGAATTGTTGAAAAAATCGAGTTTGGTATCAATTTCATCAGTGGAGCATTTGCTCTATCATTGGGCAAAAAAGCTAGCTGATCGAAGCGGTCGTTTCTTAGTTATAAGTCAGTGTTTAAATGCTCTATCTTGCGAAACTGTTTCCAATCTAGACTTTGTTAGTACTATAATGCTCTATCATTGGCATCCAATCACAAGGCTGGATTCGTCATGTTACAGCAAAACGTTACTGAATAGTTGTCTGTTGTTATAATGCTCTATTATTGGCATCCAATCACAAGGCTGGATTCGTCATGTTACAGCAAAACGTTACTGAAAAGTTCTCAGTGGCAAAATGCTTCATCATTGAACTTTGGACCGTGCTGAGTTATAGCAAAGAAATACTGAATTGTGAAGATTATAAGATTATGGCGCAGACTTATAATGAATGGGATTGTATTATATTATCCAAGATGAAGCAATATAATTCTGAATTAACCCCTTTAGCGTGCAGCCCGAGTTACCATTTACTGAATCATCTATAGGCGTAAGGTTGGCGTAATTTATAGGCAGGATCCGAGGAATACTTCAACTTATGGGCCGATGTTTATCGCCGAAGACGTTCAATCTTATTGGCAGACGAAATCGATTAATTGAAACCCCGGAATTTTTTTAGCATCCACCCCAATTTTTTTGAACGAATATATTTAATTATAAAGGACATTGTAAATTGAAAATGGCATATTTATTATCGAGTGACTACGGTTGTCCCGGAATGGCAAAATAAAAAGTTGACAGCCCTAGCGCCCATGTTTTCTGTAAAAAAATCTGCAAATACATGCACAATAGCCTAATTATGATTGTCACAATAAGTATTTAACAATGCGCGACAAATAATAATGGACATTGGACAATACGTTACAGAACTATGATAGAGCAATATAATACTCAGGGCGTTATTAAATAAACGCTGCTGCATGTTTAACTTAGAGCATTATTACAATTACGTGTGCTTCGTCGTTTGGAATTATATTGCTCTAACATGCATTTTTGCGCTTTTTTGTTATTTTCTATATTTTTTCACTTGTTTTCATGAAAATAAACATTATTTTTGTAAGTAAGTCACCAACGGGTACCTAGAAATGATGATGTTATCCTTTAAAAGAATCTAGTTTAGAATTCTTGGCTTAAAACAGTGCCAAAACTTTGAAGTCGTTTTTCTCGGTTTCGCAAAAATGCATGATAGAGCATTATAGTTCTAGGGCGACGAAATGCCAAAGTTCACGGAATTCATGGCTTGAATTACATCGAAAATATCTGCCATCCGTAACAATGGAGCAAGATAGACGCGATGATCTTGCGATCATCATCAGCATTTAGCGTGCAGCTATAGGTCTACATGTTCTGCAGCAGATATTCACCGGTCCGTTATTGAGACTTTTAGCAGACTCAAACAATGAGAGAAAGGCGCGACCAATGAGAGAACTTCCTGGCCCCTAGGTATTTAAACTGGTATCTTAAGTTTAGGCCTATAATGAGAAAAAATATAAACATATTGAAGTAGCAAAAGTTTGGGCACGACTTACGACATAATGGCGGCAAGTGGCCTATTTACAGGCTATACTTGTTCTGAGTTGGGTGTAGGCCTATCGAATCTCTTACTAATCGTCCTCGCTTCTGGATGTCCTCTAATCGATCTTCCCTTAATACTTCAAAGACTCAGCTCATCTGGATAGTTAACCCCAGCAGCCCCAGAAGCTTGAACACAGTTTCCGGTTTTTCCTCTTCTGCTTGTCAAGTTTGCAGAATCTGAGTCTTGTAGGCTACTTGATAGTTCATTTGCGGACACCTTCACTGAACACATTTCCAATATCACACGCTTCTCTTATTTAATACATAAGACTAGTCCTTTTAGAGATGCACGACGCCACTTAGGCCTAATCCGAATTTTTTGGGGGCGACAGAAGGAAAATGTTTGACCTCCCACTGCCGAAATGTCTCCTACGCATGCTTCTAGTTAATTAGCTTTTAGCCTTGTGGCCCCCTAATGTCCTTCAACTAAGAACAAGTGTTCCTAAACTAAAAAAATTTTGAGGACCACTGACTTAGGCCTCCTACATGTATATAGGCCCTATCGATGATTTAACTTTGTATTGGAGTTTTCAAGCGCATTGAAATATCTAAAGTGACGTTAGCGATTTTCTCTGTTTCAGACGATTTGTTGATGTCGAGAAAGTCATTGTCTACGAATGATCCGCAACACTAAATACGACAATATTCAAGGCAATCTCTAACTAAAGACATATTTTTCGTTACGCTATTGCTACACAGGATCACATCTCCTATAAAGTCAGAGACATTAATTTTTAACTCCAAAGAGTCCAGCAACGATTTGAAAAAATACTGTTGTGTTTTAAACAATCAATAGCTGAAGTGTCCTTATAAGTAAATATACATTAGGCCTATAACCTACAGTAAAATCAAATGTAATCATCAAACGTTGTTCCTTCATAAACACAATAAATGGTTGTTGAATGCATTTTGAGTTTTAATATGTTACATTTAGCACTCAATGCTGCCTAGTAGTATTCATATTTGACAGAACAATACAGAGGAGTTCGTTCTCTGTGGTTGGTCCAGCAACCTGTAATGGACTTCCCTTGACTATGCGACATTTCCCAATCTGTTCTCAATTATTTTGACAAACTGCTGAAGTATTTTTCGTTCGGTGAAATCAGGATCTCACGTGTCACAGACCTGCGAGTCGTTCGTCTAACGATTTTCCATAACAACCAAGCTTCCATTTGTGACGTTTTAATAGAAGAACAAAAGTTAAATATATGAATAGATCACAGATCCAGACGGCGATCTATGGTGCCATAAAAATATAGGCTAAGTAGTTAAAGTAGCCTAGGTTGAAGTAGGCCTAACTGTTTAGCAATGCCGGTGTTGCGCGATAGTTTCCCCTAAAAGACTCCACCACACGGAGACTCTATTTCGAAACAGATTCTTCACCAGCGGATCTGTTCTAGAATAAATTTGCTCCTCGGAGACTATATTATTCTGAAATAAAGTCTACGTCTGGGAGAATATTTCCTCCGTTGCCGAAACAAAGTTTCCCCCGATCCGCGTGAAATTGGCTAGAGTTGCATAAAATTTACAAATGAGCAGGTAAAACCGTTTGAAATATTTTTGAATCAGAAAAATGTCTTGCGATACAGAAGTTTCATCGAGAGAGGAACAAAGCTGTTTCGGTGAGACTTTATATCGTGACATCGGCATCGATAGGCTAATGCAAAATAATTTCGGAACCTATGTACGCGGTAGTCTAGACCGTGAAAGTTAGAACTGGTAGACTTATGCCTCGTTTATTTTTGTAAACAAACTAATTTTTTTTAAAGATGCTTAATTATTGTCCTGACCTCACTATGATTGGTTTATAATTTGAAATTTAGGTTTCCTTGCGTCTCAAGTAGATTTAAGTCGACTTCTAATCAAAACCACTTCAAATGACTTTACACAAAAAATTCGACTTGGGTCAGTTACGGCAAGCTGAAATGACCCGACTCGACTTAGGAAGACCAAGTCGACTGGGGTCGACTTATTGGGGGTCGACTCCCAGCTCCAAATGCCAGTGGCGTAGCCAGGAATTTTTCATGGGGGGGTTTTATGGCCGGAAACCCTGTTTTTTGCTATTTTTTCTTACTTAAATGGAAAAATAACCTTAAAAAATCTTTTTTTCGGAGCCAATGGGGGGGGTTTTAACCCCCGAAACCCCCCCTGCCTACGCCACTGCCAAATACATTTGATGACCGCATCTGAAACTGGTGCATTTGCAGAGGAACATATCGGAAAATATTCATCTAGTTGCAAGTAGCAACATTAAAGACTGATTCTCGGTTAGGTCTACATAATGCCTATACATCTTCGATTGCGATTTCCAAAAAATTTTACGTTTTCATTACTTGCGATGAACTGTGACGTTTTCAGCATCTTTTCGTTTCGAAATGACGCCTATTATGTTTTTCCTAGGTCGATTAAATGCTGCTCAGGCGACATGCGTCTCTCCCATCTGAGCACCAGATGTAGCAAATTAGTTCATCAATGTTCAGCATAAGGTTTGGATTACATCATTTTAGTAACAGACTGTGATCCACCTTAGACCTTAGTCGTTCCCGTGCAGATCTGCACTTCGGGCTGCGCAGTGTTGGTAATTGACACTCCAAGCAAATCACTAAGACGTACCTTAGTCACACACACGTTCTTCGGTCCATGGGCAAATTAGCCGGAAGAGATAACTTTCTGAAATTCCCTGTCCATTCAGAAAATGTGCATAGCGCTATGAAAATCAATAAGTCTGATGACATACATACAGACGAAGGGCCTTACCAGTGTCATCAAAAGTAACTAAGAAGAGGGTAGACCCTACACAAGAAGGGCAGGAGCGATAGCATTGATGACAACACTAACATTCATTAAATACAATAACGTATTATTTATTAGGGTGTTGGGCTTCAAAGTCGGATTTGAGTCGAAATTGATTAAAATTAATGTCGTCGTAAATCTGCTTTAAATTTCTATAGGCTATTGAATCCATTTTTGACATTCGGAATCCTGCTCTTTGTTATAGAAAATTAATATCAATGGCCAATGAACACGTGTTTTGGTTTGATTTATTCGAACTGAATAGTTTGGGTCGGTGAGACGCTAGCTTATTGCCAATTATATATATATATATATATATATATATATATATATATATATATATATATATATATATATATATCACACTATTAATCTTCATGACAGATATATTGCCAGATATTGGACGAAATCAATTTTTCCTATAATTTTATAGCAATATACATTGAGTTGAATATAAGACCCTACTGCAGCATGCTATTCATGAGTTTCTTTGCCCTTTGGTGAACGTTTGATTGAAACGTATTTGAAGTCACTTGACCATACTTCACAGAGAGGCAGAAAACCCAGACCAAGAAGGTATATTGTTTTTCTTACATAGTGTGATATTAGATATTCTATCAATTGATCGCATAACCTCGCAAGCTACCGATTGTAGTACTATATTGAGTAAGCTTATTAACCAAGGAGTCGATGTGTTTAGATGTGTTTTCATTAAGGCAAGGCACACAGGTCTAATTCAGATGACAGTGATAATATTACATGATTTAGTACTATTTTAATATTTCAGATGAAGACGTTCCAGTTGCTTTTGTTTTGTCTTCTGGCGATTGCTTATGGTGAGAGACCGTTGCTATCAATGCTAATGTCGTTTAATGCAATATCAAACTGTGCTGTTAGTGAATTAGTTATTCTACGAAGTATTAACTTATCAAATAAAGGCACAGGCCCAATTAATTTATTTCGCCAGCATCATGGATTCGTTTCATAAAGTTTCTTACGCTCGCAAGATCACACCATTTAAGCAGAGACGGGAACATATAGGCCTATATATATATAAATATAATGCAATTGGATGCAAACTTATAAATAATTGCTCTAAGGAGACTGGAGCAAAACTGAACATCCACATTTCACAACAAGAAACCTCAATAAGTTTATTTCAGCATAGGAACGTCATCGAACCAGATTATGTTGCCCATAATAAGCCCAGTATAAACCCGATTAACAATTTGGCACATAATGTTGGTGTCCAAAGACAACAAGCGTATACCATCAATAAATAACTTGCTATTTTCATTTTCACAGGAACAGGATTAATTAAACAATATACTTGAAGTCATTTGACCATACTTCACAGAGAACCAGAATACTGGAGAGTATATTGTTTTTCTTACATAGTGTGATATTAGATATTCTATCAATTGATTGCACTGAATGTGGTGTTCTCATGTCTAATGGCGAATAATAGATTAATGAGATTGCACTTGGTCAACACCATTACGTCTGCCAGTTCCTCCATAATCGAATCGAAAAATGTTTTTGGGTGAATTGAAAGGTAGACATCATCACATCCTTCCTCTGTCTCTCAATTTCTGCATTTTCTGTCTCTAAATCGATCCGGTTCAAGGATCAAACGCACAAGATGACGCGCTGATCAGAAGTTCGTTTCACGAAACTTTCGACAGATTCGACACGGATAAGAGCGGTGAAATTGATTTGACGGACATCGAAGAGCTATCCAGGAAGTTGGACGAGAACGATGGACCGGTTACGGAATGGGAAAAGGAAGTTGCCGCTGTGAGAAGTGCACGATCATCATCATCATCATCATCATCATCATCATCATCGTCATCGTCATCGTCATCGTCATCGTCATCGTCATCGTCATCGTCATCTTCATCGTCATCGTCATCGTCATCGTCATCGTCATCGTCACCGTCACCGTCACCGTCACAGTCGTCGTCGTCATCGTCATCGTCATCGTCATCGTCATCTTCATCGTCATCGTCATCGTCATCGTCATCGTCATCGTCACCGTCACCGTCACAGTCGTCGTCGTCATCGTCATCGTCATCGTCATCGTCATCGTCATCGTCATCGTCATCGTCACCGTCACCGTCACAGTCATCGTCATCGTCATCGTCATCGTCATCATCATCATCATCATCATATTCACCATCGTCACCGTCACCGTCACTGTCACCCTCATAGTCATCATCATCATCATCATCATCATCATCATCATCATCATCATCATCATCATCATCACCATCATCATAATCACCATCGCCATCGTCATCATCATCATCATCATCATCATCATATTCACCATCGTCACCGTCACCGTCACCGTCACCCTCATAGTCATCATCATCATCATCATCATCATCATCATCATCACCATCACCATCATCATATTCACCATCGTCACCGTCACAGTCATCATCATCATCATCACCATCATCATAATCACCATCGCCATCGTCATCATCATCATCATCATCATCATCATCATCATCATATTCACCATCGTCACCGTCACCGTCACCGTCACCGTCACCCTCATAGTCATCATCATCATCATCATCATCATCATCATCATCATCATCATCATCATCATCATCATCATCATTATCATCATCATCATCATCATCATCATCATCATCATCATCATCATCATCATCATCATCAACATCAACATCGTTCGAAGTCTTGTTATGCGTAAGTGCCTCTTTTCGCTGTCTCTAGACCACGTTATTCTCTCTTTTTCTCACGCACTTCTGATTGATGTGCACTATGAGAGCGCTATAAAAAATTATTATACAATACCGTACAATGCAAGGCATTAATACTACTTCTGCTTTTACTACTACAACTACTGCTGCTACTACTACAACGACAACAACAATAACTACTACAACTGCAACTACTACTACTGCTACTACTACCATTACCACCACCACTACCTCGACTACCATTATTGCTACTACTACAACTAGGCCTATTAAAATTAACTTACTTTTTTATTACGGTATTTTAAAACTCTTAACATGCTGATCATCATCTTCATCGCAGCTTTGAAAGTTAAGTTCTGCTGAAAAAACAAGCTGGTCTTGTTGTTTAACTTTCTGTGCAGCGTTAATTTCGATACATCATCATTAGCTCTTTTTACAGACCATGATGGTCCGCAATTGGACACTGCACAGTGCACAGTGCACACCCAGCGCTCAATCATTGGCGCTTGTAACAAAGTCTATAATTGGTTGATCAAGTCTGAGCAATAATCGAGAGCCTATGGTAATCTCTTGTGGCTATCAGCGCCAGTGTTTGTTTATTTGTTTGTCTGTGCACTTGTTATAGCGCCCCTTCAAGTTCACTACTCAGAGGCGCACCCGATTACAGAGTGTAGTGTTGTTCAAGTGCAGTGGTTTCAGACCATGATTTTATCTTACCGGCCAAGAGCGATTACTATTTCATACCAAGACTGATTTGAAGTGTCCTTATTCATTTTTATATTTACATTAATCCTTATTCACTCCTCAGCATGGGCGAAGACATAGGGGGACAGAGGAGGACGGTCCCCTCCAAAGTTTGGGGGACGAAGATGCTTATACCCTCATTATTTCAGAAAGATCATTATACATTTCTCCAGTGTTATCCAATGTTCATCCGTTATGAGCAAGTTTGTTAAGATTGCAGCTTCAAATGTTACCATTGATCATGAATATTTTTGTGAAGATGACAGTTTAACCCTCAGGTTACCAAGCTTTTTTGTAACACGGACTACCAAGGGGGGTGGTTACCACCCCCTGGAATTTGGGTTTGGTTTGAGATATCATAACTTGTAATACACCATTGGATTCAGCATTCGTTTCTGCACAAAATGGTATATTTAGGTTTAGAAAATATGAATGCACCTCGAAATTATGAATTTGTTACCATGGGTACCCGTCGATTCCACAAAACGTATACTTACGCATAGGTAATATATTAGATTTTGTGTGTTTTAGACATTATTTACATATAAAAAAACGGTTTACATATAATAAAGGCCAGTGTTCATCTATAAAAACTAGTAATAAGTCTGTTTTATGTTCAATCTGAAATGATGAGCAATTTCGTTAAAATGACAGCCTAAAATGCTTTCATTGCAGTATGGAAATATACAAAACATTTCGACATTGGGGGAACACTTTGGAGATCTTAGACCAGGATTGTTAGCACTGACCGTGATGAGAAAATTCTTTAAAATGACAGCCTTAAATGCTACTCGTGCAGTGTGAAAATTCAAAACATTTCGACAATTGGGGAGGGGCACATCTCCTACCTAGACCCCTCCCCTTCTCGGCGCTTTGCGCCTCGGCGATCGTCCTTCGGCCGCTCGACCGTCGCTCAAACTTCGGACTAAATATCCGCTCATGGTCCTCAGCTTCTTACTTTAGAGACGATTATTTTCATTATCCTGACTCCAAACTGAAGCATTTTTACCTTGATGTTTTTGTGGCAACGAGTGAGTGAAACAATGGTGTCAACCTCCAATTGACCTTCAAAGTTTTCTTCCTTTTTCTTCAGTGTTCAGTAGCGCAGCCTACGCCTAACCTAGTCACTGTATTTCGGTATCTAAAGCTAGTGTATAAGTTTCTAAAGTTCTTAACTTGTTCAATTACAACAAAGCTCTGTTTCTTGTATTTTCTTCTTCTTTCATAACACACGCAAATAACACAACAATGGATCAACGACGACAAACGCTTGAATTCTACGACAGCAACGCAACTATTATTATCTAACTCCACTGTTCTCTAAAACGTCTTCTATTCTCTTCTACCAACTCCTTCTTCTACAACTTAACTCACTGTCTAGACGTACACTCTTCCCCTTGCCGCTCTGTCCTTCTATCTGTCCGTCTGTCTGTCTGCCTATCCCTCTCTCTCTCGCGCTCTCCGGCGACGGTCGGCCGAGCCGCGCCAACTTTCCCGCCAGTCTGTCACCTGCAGGCCTAACTGTCTAGACGCTGACCTTGAGCTGGTCTATTCGTACGCCTAAACATCAACTGACCACATAGACTATACAAAATTAGCTCACATTACCTCCCTCCTTTCTTTTAAAGAGAGCTAATTATCTATAAAAATTAGCGAACGTACCTTAACTAAACAATGCAAAATAGTCCATAACATAATACATCATAAAATATCTTACACTACAATCTAGACAGACAATCAGCTACTACATTCAATTTACCTTTCTTATAGTTCAACAGAATGTCAAAATTTTGCAATGATAAAGACCATCTGACTAATTTAGCAGATTTCGACATTGATTCAGTCAAATAAACTAAAGGATTATGGTCTGTAAACACATTGATTTTAGAACCAATAAGAATTTCTTTCAACTTGTTTAAAGCCCATATGATTGCATAGGCTTCCTTCTCAATCGTCGCCCACCTCCTCTGAGTATCTGTCAGCTTCTGACTGATAAATGAAACAGGACGTTCAATCCCTTCCTCGTCCACCTGAGACAGTACAGCTCCCACAGCAAAATCACTGCTATCACAGTATAAATTAAATGGTTTCCCAACCTCAAACATATATAGAATCACATTTGATAAGACAATCTGTTTAAGGGAATCAAAAGATTTCTGATGTGCATCAGTCCAAACAATGTTATCAGGTACTTTCTTGCTAGTCAAGTCTGTCAATGGTTTAGCAATTTCAGCAAAATTACAGATAAACTGTCTGTAAAATCCAAAAAATCCTAAGACTTGCTTCACTTCCTTCCTGGTTTCAGGTTTCTTCAAATTAATTAAACTGTCAATCCTGTCTGGATTCATCATCTTTTTCCCTGATCCTATGAGGTGACCGATGAACTTCACCTCACTCTTACCAAACACACATTTCTTCAAGTTCAATGTTACATTATGCAGTCTTATTTGTTTCAAGAATAATTCCAAATGTCTTAAATGAATGTCCCAATCATTCGAATGCACTGCAATGTCATCAACATAAGGTTCAGTAAAATCATGAATCGGTTGCAAGATCATATTTATCGCTTTTACAAAAGTCCGTCCAGAGTTAATCATTCCAAACGGAACACGCGTAAATTCATACAGTCCATTATGTGTAACAAACGCAGTCTTCCATTGGTCACTCTTTTTCACAGGACAAGTCCAATATGCACTGCGACAGTCCATAACAGAAATGAACTTGGATTTTCCAACTTTGCTCAAGACATCGTTGACGATTGGCATAGGATATCGGCAATTTTCAGTAAAAGAGTTAATGTATCTGTAGTCACAAGCCAATCTCAAGGATCCATTCTTCTTTTTGACAATGACAAGTGGACTTGCCATTCTGCTTGACGATGGTTGAATGATGTTTTCTTTCAGCATCTCTTGTATTTGTTTTTCCACTTCTGCTCGGTATATTAATGGTATTCGATATGCCACGAATTCTTTTTCTCGAAAGTCTGGTCTCAGCACCACTTCGTGTTCTACTAATGTACATAGTCCAGGTTGGTCTGAAAATCTGTCTGCATATCGATTCAGTACATCAAGTAATTGTTTCTGCTGTTCGCTGGTCAGATGTCCAATTTGTTCGTAATCCAATTGAAGTGATTTCTGTTTTGTCTCTGAATAGTCTTCCTTCAGCGGTATTTCTACCACTGATCCAAATTCGTCATCCTCTTCCACGATCAGACCACAAGACAATGTTCTCGTAATGAACTTTCTCATCTTGTTAGCATGAATAATCCGTCGACCGTTTTCGTTCATGTCCACCAGATACGAATATTTGGATCTTCTTTGCAGGACCGTGCATGGACCATGCCATCGGGAGATCAATTTATTGGTTGACGTTGGATACAGCACGATGACGTTCTCTCCTGGCTCGAATTCTTTATCTTTTGCTCTTTTGTTGTATTGACTGGCGTACTGTTTTTGCTTTTCTTCAGCACAGCTCTCGGCGAATGTCAAGGCCTTTTCCATGTCTGCTCTTAAATTCTTCAGGTACTTTGCCGGTTGTACTCCAATGTTCGGTGGTAGATTTATTTCTTTGGTCCAGCTTTCTTTAAGGATGGTGAGTGGCCCTCTCGGCAACTTTCCATAGACCAGCAAATACGGTGCCACTCCTGTAGTTGCATTAGGCACTTCTCTCAATACCCAGACTGTAAATGGAATAATTTTATGCCACTGTCTCGGATTTTCCACAACGACATGATGAATCATTTTCTTGAACGTTTGATTCCATCTCTCCACCAATCCTGCCGCTTCTGGATGTCCTGGCGAATCGAATCGAGGACAACATCCCATCAGTTTCAGAAATTCTCTTGTTAGACTGGCTGTAAAATTCGTCCCTCTATCGCTCGTGATCACTGACGGAACTCCCACATCCATGAACAGCTTCATCAAAGCTTCGCATACAGCCTTAGCGGTCAATGACTTCATCAAGAATATTGTCGGCCATCTTGTACATGAGTCCACGATGCACAAACAATACTTATGCCCTGCTGCTGAAGTCGGTTCGATTGGTCCTACGACGTCCATGGTCATTCTTCTGAACGGTACATCCTCTCTTGGTATTGGTGTAATCGGCACTCGATCCATCACCAAACTTCGTGCTTTCAACTGACACTTCTCACAGGACTTGCAGAACTTCACCACATCTCTACGCATTCTTGGCCACACAAAGGACAACTTGATACGTTCCCTTGTCTTCTCTTCTCCCAAGTGTCCGCCAAATACTGACTCATGTGCCAATTCCATCACCTGAATTCTTCTTTCCTTCGGCAACACCAACTGATACACCAACTGGTCCAACATTTGATGCTTCTTATACATCAACCCATTCACCACACTAAACTCTGATCCTTTGTCTTCAGCTATCTTCCACCACGACCTCAGTGACTCGTCATTTCTCTGCTGCTCTTCAAATTTCTTTGCGTCTGCCAATTGTCTTTCATCACTCGTATTTTCGGCAAACAAATCCCTCATACTCGTGTCTATTTCACCATCACTCTCAGAATCATCATCATTATCACGTTCACATGCAACCATCTCTTCTTCAATTTCATTGTTTCCGGATGTTATTCCTTCTTCTTCTTCTTGAACGCTTTGTTCATCATCGCTTTCTGTGTCCTCATCTAGCAAACTTTCATTTGGCTTTTCCTCTTCTCCTTCTTCCACTTCTCTTCTCCGACTCTGTGCTCTTGTAGTCACATTCGCTTGCAATTCTCCTTGTAATACATTCACTGGTGGAACCTCTTTCAGTTCTGCGATTATCTCTGGATGCAGCAAGAACTTTTCTTTGTTATCTTTGCACAAGACTGCCGGAATGCTGGCACACACCAAGGTTAAATATGGCGCGATATTTACTCCCTTGTCTTTCAAATCTCCTCCTTCGTTATGACAACTCATCCGCACTTCGATTTTCACCAACTTAGCTGGAATGGGTTCTCCAGCCACACATTGCAAATGTACTCTGCCAATTTCTTCCACTGTCGCTCCTTTCAACATTTCCTCATTGATTACTGGAATCTCAGTACCAGAGTCAATCAGCGCTCTGACTTGCACGGGATGACAACTGTCATCATTTCCACGTATCTCTACATTGACATGCTGTAGTAAAGACTTCTTCGTACGTTGACACTCATCTTTGCTTTCTGTTTCTCGACCAGTATCTTTAATTGGAGCAGAATTTACTATTTCTCTCTGTATAGCAAATTGAGGCGTGCACTTCATCACTGACTTCACTTCCGTTTCGCGGTTGTCTTGTTCTTCAGACTGATTCGGTGCATTCATTACTTGTATCTGATTTACTCTGAGATTTTCTGCACTTCGAGTAAATCTATTTCTCAGATTCGTCATTCTTGGTGGTACTTTGCAATCCTTTATCAGATGTCGGTCTGACTGACAATTATGGCAACGTTTCTTAACAATCCCTCTCTGTTCAGTGCTCTCCCGCCTGTAATTGTACGCTGTATTGTTTTCTCTTTGGCGTCCCATCACTGGAATTCGACTGTACATTTGTCGGTCACCCGTTGCTTCTCTTCTATCTTGACCAAACTGTCTTCCAGGAGCACCATCATTCCTTGCTTCGTTATTTCTGGCTTGGTTTCCTGTTTCTTTGTTATTACTATTCCACCTGGGTTGCTTCGAACTATTTCCCCATGCTTCATATTTCGGTTTGTCTTGAAACATTAGACCAATTCGATTGTTCACGTGTACGTCTGCGAGTTCTGCAACATTACTAGCTTCAAAGCATTCAGTACCCTCTTTTGCTAGTACGAACTGTAGTGGACCTGGTGGTAGACATTCTTTCAATTTATCCGCCACCAATAGATCAAATAACTTCTCGTAGCTTTTGCCCACTCGCCTACTTCTGACATAATAGTTCAACAGATTCTTCAATCTTGCTGTAAACATCGTGTATGTTTCTTCTGCCGTTTTCCTCGCATCTCCAAATCGTGATCGATATTCTCTCGCTGTCAATTTGAATTCTTTCAGTAAATGTTCTTTCACTATGTCGTAATCGTCTAGATCATTGAAAGACAATCGGTTCAACACCGTTCTCGCTCTTGGCGTCATTAGTGGCAACAGCAATTTGACCCAAAACTGCTTTTCCACCGTAAAACTGTTAAATGCATTCTCAACTGTCTCAAAATATAATGGCACCTCCATCATATCATATGGCATCTTAGGTAATACGTGTTTCATTGCATCACCTATCCTTTTAATCTTGGACACCATTGTCTCACTTTCTCTGATCCTGTTTCGTTCTGACTCCTCACGGCTTCTTCTTTCGTCTTCATTTCGTTCCCTCAGTCTATTTTGATCTTCTACCCTACGCAGTTCTTCTTGTTCTATCTTTTGCTGCAACAATTCTAACTGTTTTCTGCGTTCCTCCTTTTCAATAGCCATTTCTCGGAGTTGAGCTTCCTTAAGAGCGAGTTTCTTTTGTTCTAATTCTAATTGTTCTTCCCTCTCTCTTTCCGCTTTTTCCAAATTTTCTTTCTCCATTTTCAATTCTTCCTGTCGAATCTCTTCGGCTCTTTGTAATTCTGCCAAACGCATGGCTTCTTTGTCTTCCTCACGAATCTTTTGCTCTTCCATCTGTTGTTTTCGTATTTCTTCATCACTTTTTCTTGCTCTCTCGTATTCTATCATCAATTCCATTCTTCTTCGTTCAGCTTCGTCACGATCTCTTTTCAGTTGTTCTAGCTGAAGCTGGAACTGCTGCTTCTGCATCTCAATCTCTTGTTGTCTCATCCTTTCTGCTTGTTCTGCTCTTGCTTTTTCCTCCAGTCGAAGCTTTTCTGTTCGTTCAATCTGCTCTTGTATCCGTTCTTTCTCCTCCTGTCTCCGTTTCTCCTCTTTCTCTTTATCTTCTTGTCTCCGTTTCTCCTCTTTCTCTTTATCTTCTTGTCTCCGTTTCTCCTCTTTCTCTTTCTCTTCTTGTTTTCGTTCTTTCTCTTCCTGTCTCCGCTGCTCCTCTTTCTCTTTCTCCTCCTGTCTCCGTTTCTCCTCTTTCTCTTTCTCTTCTTGTCTACGTTGTTCTTCTTTCTCGTTCTCCTGTTGTCTCCTTTGTTCCTCTTTCTCTTTCTCTTCTTGTTTCCGTTCTTTCTCTTCTTGTCTGCGTTGCTCCTCCCTCATCATCATAAATTGCATCAACGCCTCCATAGACATCGGTGCCGGTGGTTTTTCAATTGGTTTCTCCTCAATACCACCCACAGCACCTTTCTCTTCAGCTTCCTTTTTAAGCCAAACCTCTGCTAATGCTCCCATCAAATTTTCTCTAGACATCTCTTCGACTTCTTCTACGTCTAGACCCTCTTCAATTAATAACTTTATTAATCGGTCAGAAGACATCTTCTTTATACTGGCTTGCTTTTGTTCTGTAAGTTTCTCCATCTTTCTTCTTTACTTCAGTGATTACCGTGAAGAAATCGAGGGAGTGGCTATGAATATCTGTGATTGGCTGACTTTAATTCTTATGGCTCCTCGGGTAAACAAGCAAGTTTTGTATACCTCTCTCTGGCGTTGCGTTGTCGTAATATTATTCGTATGCCCGTTGTATCTTCTCACCAGACTCCGAAATGCGTCTCCAATCGTAAATATTCCTCCAATTGAAAATATTCCTCCGACTGAAAATATTCCTCCAATTGAAAATATTCCTCGAATTGAAAATATTCCTCCAAATGAAAATATTCCTCCAATTGAAAATATTCCTCCAATTGAAAATATTCCTCCGATTGAAAATATTCCTCCAAATGAGTTCGCTATCCCAACGTCCTTTGCTTGAATTCAGTATCCCACCGCTGCCACCAAAATGTCAACCTCCAATTGACCTTCAAAGTTTTCTTCCTTTTTCTTCAGTGTTCAGTAGCGCAGCCTACGCCTAACCTAGTCACTGTATTTCGGTATCTAAAGCTAGTGTATAAGTTTCTAAAGTTCTTAACTTGTTCAATTACAACAAAGCTCTGTTTCTTGTATTTTCTTCTTCTTTCATAACACACGCAAATAACACAACAATGGATCAACGACGACAAACGCTTGAATTCTACGACAGCAACGCAACTATTATTATCTAACTCCACTGTTCTCTAAAACGTCTTCTATTCTCTTCTACCAACTCCTTCTTCTACAACTTAACTCACTGTCTAGACGTACACTCTTCCCCTTGCCGCTCTGTCCTTCTATCTGTCCGTCTGTCTGTCTGCCTATCCCTCTCTCTCTCGCGCTCTCCGGCGACGGTCGGCCGAGCCGCGCCAACTTTCCCGCCAGTCTGTCACCTGCAGGCCTAACTGTCTAGACGCTGACCTTGAGCTGGTCTATTCGTACGCCTAAACATCAACTGACCACATAGACTATACAAAATTAGCTCACAAATGGAATGATAGTTTTTATAGTTACTATAAGCTTATTGGTAGATTCATCGCACACGGAACTCGTTTTAGTAGAATGGAGCGCAACGCCTTAAAAATCGCAAATGAAAATTAAAGTTCTCTTCCATGTTAACTTAAACACAAGAGAAGAATAATAATTGTATGTTACTGAAATGGTTTGGATTAAAGTTGGACCGCAGTAGTTTCTGCGGAGACACAACCAAAGCAGCACGCTGAATAATCACATGAAAAACTAATGTTTTGAGCAGCGCTTTAGAAAATCAGCATAGCCTAATCTATTATATTTGACGAATAAGTTTACCTTACATGTATGTCAACAGGCAACCCTGCATTCCATCGATTTGAATGGTGATGGAACAGCCACTTTCGACGAGTTCTTTTCTTTTCATTGGGCCTAAAATGTAGCCCTCATGGATTGCATAGAGAGACATTTAATGCACCGCCTCTCGGCAATGACTCAGTAAGTAAAAGAAATATGGAAATGATCTCTATATAGTCTATATCAATCAGTAAACTAATTTCCTAGATAAGAGCATGTAAATATAATTCTAAAAAGTGATTGGTCAAAACGATTATATTTTGTTCATTTATATAAATTATGTGAATTAGCTGTTTGTGTTTTCACTTCCTAATTGAATATAAAACTAATTTAGAGACTTTTCTGTTGCAGACGAAAGTTGATGTCGAAAAACCGTACGAATGGTCAGCTGCACTAAATAGGAAAATATTCGAGGTTGATTTTTAACCAAGAAGTATTTTTATTTTACTTTAAACTAGATTGGTATTGCACAAAACTAGATTATTATTGCACAGGATACCATAAATTATCCAACAAAACCAGACACAGACATTTGAAACTGCAAAGGAAACACGTCCAATACTGCTTTTAATAAATACACTGCCGTTGTGTTTTAAAAAATAAATTACTTTAGTGACCGTATATTCAGTACTTTATCCATCTTACAGGAAAATATTCATCAATCGTTCTTCCTTCATTATAGGCCTACTCAATGATTGGTGATAATATTATACTTAGTACCCAAATGCTGCTCAATGGCGCTCCATCCCGAGGTTCACAGAATAACCGACTGCCGTGATAATCTGCTTCTTAATTTTAATTTTATAATTTTCAAGGCAGAAAAAGTAAGTTCGCAGTTTTAGCCTAAGTGGAATGAAATAAAGAATCACTTTTTTGTCTACTAGATCTGTTTTCCAGAAGAAAGAACATTTATGCCACCGCTTAGGATCCTTTGTTTTTAGATTCCATGATCTTTGCTTCAACTCTTACTGTAAGATCAATAATACTTAGAACGATGAATACATAAAAAAATTGTAAATTGATTTTTATGACTACTCTTGCAATTGACCCTGAAGGCCGCATGTGATGCGGATTGACAGCATTATGCTGCATTAGACTCAGAGCCTCGGCAAGCAGCGCTTATAGAGCATGGGATTTTATTAGAGCTCTAATGTTCTTAGCTTAGTCTGACTTGAGACATTATTGGCTGAATAGTCTTTTTTCTACACGACCTTTCCCTTTGCGTGCCCCCATAGCGCTACTATGTTCCCACGGGTCCTTAATCAGTACAGTTAGCCATGGGGTTCTGTCCTTGGATCCATCTTTATAAAATTTGAACCTCTGTACTTGTCTCATTCATTTAGTTTAGACAAATCGGGTCATAGGTCAGCAACGCTTGTTCCCTTAGAATCTTGCTACATAAAACGACACTTTTGGTCGTGCTGGAGTTAGGAGCAGCGCTTGCCCATGGGGGCGTTAAATGAGTGTATGCATTGTAGCCATTAGGTGTCTACGGCCCTTCTTGTCTACCTTACTCTATCTTACTTTGGGCACGTGGGTGTAGGAAGGATGGGCCTTGCCTATTTAAGGAACCGTTAGCGTGGGTAGCAGTGCAGTTGTGGTGTATGCTGAGCGTGGTTGAGGTCTCCTGTTGAGCGTGGTCTTGGTGGGCGTTTCCCTCGTGGTTATGCGAGTTGACCTTCTGGTTCGTCTTCTACGTCGCCGTCTTCACCTTGTTGGTGTTCTGGCCTTTCATCCGTCTTCCTCGGCTCCGTTAGCCGTTCTCTTCTGTGCTGCCGCCCGTGCTGAGTTCTCAGGTCGGTTCGACTTCGTGTCTACTAGACGGTAACGTTGTTCATATTGCTGTACATAATTGCTCTCTTGAATAAATCGATGTTATTTTATCAAAAGTGGGACCTTATTTCATAATCATACCTCTTAGACGGCCATTGAACCCAACAAATGGGGGCCCGTTCCTTTGCTAAATTCGGTCGGTAAATTCGGATATTTTGGTCCGTGTGGTTCTCAGGAACTTTTGGGTGAAATTTGCCGGTTTTTTTCGGAAATTTGCGGAGTTGCATTTCGTTTTGTGGGGGCCTGGGCTATTGAGTTTTGGGAGAATTTTACGGCAGGAATTTTGTGCGTTTTCGCATTTGTGACGGTTTTGAAGTGGACTGTCGTAGGCATTCTGAATTTGGGAAAATTTTGGGTGTTCGTTGGTCTGCGCAAATAGACTATTATGGCGTCTTTCGAGGAGGGGAATCTTCTTGACTGGGACGAGATAGTGGACTTGCCGGTTGAGGAATTGAGACAATATTGTGCGACATTGGGTGAGGACGTTAAAGGTTTGTCGAAACCTCAATTACAGAAGTTGGCCAGAAAAGCGTTGTCACCTAAACAGGGAAGTGAGGCGTGGAAACTTAGGGCACAAGCTAGGAAAGAGGCAGCCGAAATGGAGCGCCTGAAATTCAAAGAGGACCGAGAATTTGAGTGGGAGAGAGAGAAAGAGAAAATGAGAATGGAGGCTGAGGCAGAGGAGAAGAAAATGAGAATGGAGGCTGAGGCAGAGGAGAAGCAAATGAGAATGGAGGCGGAAGTAGAGAAAGAGAAAATGAAGATGGCGGCTGAGGCAGAGGAGAAGAAAATGAAGATGGAGGCTGAGGCAGAGGAGACGAAAAGGAGATTTGATATGGAGGAGAGAAGGATGAATATGGAGGTAGAAAGACAGAAATTGGATATTAAAATGAGGAGAGTGGAAATAGGTGGTGTTGCAGAACGACCTGTGCAGAACAAAACAACTGATTGTAGTAACAATTGTTTTTCTTACTTTATTCTTAGACGGCCATTGAACCCAACAACATGAATGGTTTATTTTCGGAATGAACATAGGCTACAGCGTAAGGATCTACAAGCTGTGTAGACTAATAATGTTCATACAATGAAATTAATTTATGAATATTGCCTTCAATGCATGCAGCGAGAGTCTATCAAAAGCAGACATTTGAATCAATAGACTGAGAAAAACATTTTCTCAGTCAATGCTAACCATTCATTAGCTCAGTGTTAAACATAATAGCCTATTAGCTCAATTGGCGTTTAAACCAAAGAAGTTGAATGCCTATAATTCCATATGTTGTCAGTTTATGCAGAAGAATGTCATGATTTACCGTTTCAAAATCCTGATTTACTAAATCGAAAAAATGCCAATGAGATAATTATTCGTTATTTTCAAACGGATTAGAAATTTTGTCGTGCAATTTTGTATTTGATGGCATGAAAGAGAATGTGCCATTTGAAAGTCATGCTGGAGTGAACCAAAATATGCGATCCATGTAACCCTAGGGTACCCATTAGACTATGTTTTCATAGATCGATTAAATGCTGCATGCTTAGACCGGGGTTGCCAGATTTTGGCAAAACTTTGTCGCGAGATTTCGAAAAAATGCTGCGAAAATCGCGAGACCGTCGAGCTTTTCTATTATCGGTCGCGACAATTTCTGACGACTAAAAAAAGGTCGTCAGAAATTTTTGGGCTTTTTGTCTGCTTCGCAAAAATGCCATTTTTACGTAAATTTTCCAGTTTCCCTTCATTTTTCGCTCGCCGAAATCGCTGATGAC
Organism: Lumbricus terrestris; assembly: GCA_949752735.1. NCBI lineage: Eukaryota > Metazoa > Annelida > Clitellata > Crassiclitellata > Lumbricidae > Lumbricus > Lumbricus terrestris. Next base: position 1,496,738 of record OX457050.1, read on the forward strand.
TAAAAAAAGTCGTCAAAAAAGTCGCCGTGGCGACCGCGAGGCAATTCAAAAGTCGTCCAAAAAGCGCGAGGTCGCGAGGACGAAATTTTCAGTCGCGAGCGCTTTCAAAAGTCGCCCAATTCGCGCTTTTCGCGACGACCTGGCAACCCTGGCTTAGACATCGTGTGTCTTCTACCTCAACGGTAGAATAAGGCAACGTGGTTCAACATAAAGTTTCACTTCTGTGATTTACCAAATCAATAAAACGGTTGGCTCCACTTCCTACGACCCATAGCCAATAACTGTTCTTTATTTCTTCAACCATTCTGACTATTGCATGACGTAATGACCAGACATTTTTATTAGTCGAAGGAGTAACCCACAGTAGCCTCAGTGTCACCAAATTGTATTAAGAAGAGGATACACAAGAATGGCAGGCGCGACACGTTGGCCCCTACCATAAAACTCACGATATTCAACAACATTCAACATGAGGCTCTATAATAGTGATTCAATGATCATACAAATCAATAACACGGACGGTTTCACGAAATAGAGTATTCCTCCGTATTAATCGTATCCCCCAAAATTAAGAAAAGTCGAAAAACCACTTCCGCGTGTATTTATTTTTGCAAATTAATTTTCATCTGCTTTGTTTTGACCAATAACACCAGCAGGTATGTTTATTTCAACTAGATAACTTTTTAAGGTTTGGTTTTAGAGCACTTAAAAAATTTAAAACACTTAAGAACACTCAGAGTCACTAAAATATAAATTTCGAGTTGCCTTTCTTTGAACATTGCTTAGGACACCTAGAACAATATTGGAGTCACCTTAAATTTTGATTAGAGTATAAATTTTTTAATTATACGATTTTTTTAAAAAGGGGATAGGATGGTTTAGCCCCCTGGATAGTCTAGACCGGTTAATTCCATCCGGGGGATAAATTAATTCATCCCCCGGAAAGTTTTCAGGGGGATAGAATATCACGTGACACCAGCTCAGGGTGTGTGTTGGTTTGTGCTTCCTTCTCTGCATAGCCAATAACTTTTCTCTATTTTCTCATCTATTCTGAAAATTTGCATAGCGTAATGACCAGAAATATTTATTAGTCGGATGAGTTGCCCACTGAAGCCTCAGCGTCGCCAAATTGTATTAAGAAGACTATGCACAAGAATGACAGGCGCGACAAGTACCATGAAATATTATTTCCTTTGGTAGGCTTACAGTAGCAGTATCTGATGTCAGAAACATTGTTGGATTTCAGTCGATATTAATTAATCGCCGACTTTTTTGAATGTATGTTATTGCAATCATAAATCAGCCTTTAATGTCTGTATCAAATTTATGTTTGATATTCAGAATCCTTCTCTTTGTCCCGGAGAATTTAATATGAATGACTGATTTCAAGATCATTGTGTTTTGATTTAATTAATGCAGCTCCAAAATCAAATCTCGTGCTTGCAGTAAGACGAGAGCTTATTGCCAATTTTTAATTAATGTCAATATTAACATTATTTATTTTCGTGACAGAATTATTGCCTGATTTCAGTCGAAATTAATTCGTCGTATCTGAATGTGTGTGTTGCTGAAGACCTGTCATCAATCTCTGTAATAAATCTAGGTTCGATATATACGGGATTCTGCTATTTGTTATGGGAAGTGAAAAGCCATGGCTGATAGTAAGAACACAGATTGCGAGGGGCTGTAGACGTTGGTAAAATCAATAGCCTATCTCACGTGCAACAAACCTGCGAGTAATAATACGCGCAACGATTTTCCATAACAGTCAAACCTCCATCACATGGTCGTGTGCGGAGTTTATCAGGGGCTAGGGGGCGCCTAAGCCCCCTAAGAAGTCCCATAATCATTTTTTACCGTGTAAATGGTATTTTTCCGATCTTAGCCCCTGAGGACATTCAAGTAAACGACTAAAAAGATCATTAACTTGTTTGACCGAGGAAATGTAGCCTAGTACTTTTCACGAGATTTGAACTTAACGGCTAAAAAGGGTCATCAACTTTTTGAGGGGCGGAGAAAATTTTGTTCGGCGCGCCTAGTTCTGGAACAAATTTTTCCAGCCCCGCCCAAGAACGAAAACCAAACTCCGCCCATGCCCATGGTTACTATTGCGACTATAGAATCAAGCAGGAAAAGACTTAACCTTGAGAAATGATAAGCCTAATAATAGTGAACGTGGAGGAAGAAGCGGCATGAATAGTTTGCTATCTGTCAGTCATGTAGAAAGACATCCACTCTAGCGCACCTGACGACCGCATCTGTGACCGGTGCACTCGTTGGAACAGAGCGAAAAATATTCTTCTAGTTGCAAGTAGCAACATTAGAGACAGATTCTCGGGTAGGCCTGCCTTTAATAGTCCTACACATTTTCGATTGCAATTTCCACAAAATTTAACGTTTTCATTACTTGCGTTGAACTGTGACGTTCTCAGCATATTGTCGATTAAAAATTAACGCCTATTGTGTTTTTCTAGGTCGGTTAAATGCTGCTCAGGCGACTTGCATCTCTCCCATCTGAACAGCAGAAGCAGCAAAATAGTTCAGCAATGTTCATCATTTGGTTTGGACTACATTATTTTAGTAACTGTGATTCACCTTAGACCTCAGCCCTTCCCGTGCAGATCGGCACATCGGGCTACGCAGTTTTGGTAATTCACAGTCCAAGCAAATCGTTAAGACGTAGGGCCTAGTCATACACGTGTTTCAGTCCATAGGCAAATTAGTTGAAATAGGTAACTTTCTTAACTTCCTCTGTCTATTCAGAAAAATTATGTGCATAGCGCTGCGAAAATCAATAAGTCGGATGACATGCACACAGGCGTAGGCCTACCAGTGTCATCAAAAGTAAGTAAGAAGAGGTAAGGCCCTACACAAGAATGGCAGGAGCGATAACATTGATGACAACACTAACATTAATTAAATACAATAAAGTATTATTTATTATGGTGGTAGGCTTCAAAGTCAGAGACATTGTCGGATTTCAGTCGAATTGATTAAAACTAATGTCGTCGTAAATCTGCCTTAAATTTCTATAGGCTATTGAATTCATGTTTGACATTCTGAATCCTGCTCTTTGTTATGGAAAATTAATATCAATATAGCCGATTTCATGGTGAACAACTGAACACGTGTTTTGATTTGATTTATTCGAACAACTAAATCAAGTGTCGTTCAGTGAGACGCTAGATTATTGCCATTATAAATATCATTATTAATTTTCATGACAGGTATAATTGCCAGATCTACATGTAGGACGACATGAATTTTTCTATAGGAAGTATAACATATATGTATTTCATTGAGACGAATAAAAGACCCTACTGTACCATGCTATTCATGAGTTTATTTGGCATTTGATGAACATTTAGTGAATACTAACTGAGGCCGTTTGATAATTCTTCACAGAGAAGCAGAAAACCTAGAGGGTAAAGCTTTTTTCTTACTTAGTGCGATTTTCCCACCGATTCTATAGCTTCGCATGCAGACGATATAATTATACTCGGACTGTGTAATAATAGGCCTACTTAGCAAAGTGTGGCGTTAAAATGTAGCCTAGACTGCCATTCTAACACTAAGTCGTAATAGGGTTATATTATGAGACGGAAAATGAAATTTTTTTATCTTCAAGAAAACAGAAAATTGCTTGTAAACTGAAATGTTGGCATATGAAGTTGAATGATTCATATCTTTTTACCCGTTCAACTTTATCTAATGAAATGTTGGAATCATATACTTGGTGCAATTCTCTAAATAGTTGGAAAATTTTAGCCTAATATGTTATCATGCATTAGAGATATATGAAAAAGTTGGCTGTTTTTTGTTATCACGGTGTACATAGGATAATTTTTTCATGTGATCGACTTTTCATCGCCTTTCAACCTCTTTAGATTTCATTCGTATAAGATACTTAATTCAGATGATAATGGCAGCCCTATCTCATGATTTTGTAATGTCGTGATATTTCAGATGAAGACATTCCTGGCCCTTGTGTGCTTTCTACTGGCGTTTCACCATGGTAAGATAAATGAACCAAGGGTATTATTTTACATCAAGGTCATTAAAAATGAGACCATCGCTATCATTCGTGGTTTGATGCAAAGAGTGAATTAAGTTGAGAATGAATGAACATATGGCGTACGCCTAATTGAAGCTCCTTTATGATTATTATCAGACCTTTGTTATGTCTAATGATCTCGATGGACAATTCTTATAAGTTTTAACCCTCGGAGGCTAACCTATGAAAAAATCACATATTGGATAACCTGGGGTATATTTTTCACCCCACGCCATTTGAGGTCTATGACATAAAATTGGACCATGTTTGATCAAAAATGACACTTAATTCAAGTTCAGCATGGAATTGGCAAACTATGAAACCTAACTAAGTTAAAATATTAGCATAATCATCGAGTCTACGTTCATCTATACACAAGTAACGCTTTGTTGCATGCTTTCCACATACAAAGTTGCAGCACATAGGCTAGGTCTATGGCATCATCGATTTGAACATTATCTAGCTCCGGGACATAATTACAATCAACAAACTCTTTATTATCATCATCACTATCATCATTTTCAATACATTGATATCAATTCTGGTATCAGTTTAGCTGCATTGGCTGCAGATAACCGTCGAAACCTCTTCAACACAAATAAATTATTAACAACAATGATCATTATATGACGTCAGTTACGTGACCATGCATTCAATAAAAAAAATTTAAAAATGTGGAATTAAGCAAAAATCATCTATGAACAGATACACAAAAGCGCATGGCTAAATTTCAAAGCAGTAAAAAAATTCAGGGCAAATACTGACAGTGGGGTGAAAAAAACACCCCAGGTTAGCCTCCGAGGGTTAAAATTGTTGCGCATGATATTTTCTTGAAAGACTAGAGTCCACACTCACACGGGGAAACAAAACTTAGGACCTTGGTAACTCGGAACATCAAAGTAATTTAAACGCAATTTTGCCCAGCCATTTATTTTCGCCAAAGACAACATTTTAAACACTGTTACAATAATGATCATAGTAAGATCGGATTTTAGGTTTTTCGCAGCACCCGAACATACAAGGTGCCTTTGAATATGCCGATACGGATAAGAACGGTTACATGGATCTAACGGAAATCGAGAATGGGTTCGAAAACCCCTACGATACCGATTTTGCCGCAGTAAGATATACGCCTGCTACACACAACCACCACCACCATCGCCACCACTACCACCAACACCATTATCCTCACCATCGGCATCACAAAACCACCATAACCATCACCAACACCGCCACCACCACCACCACCATCACCAACAACACCATCAAAGCCACCACCAACCACCACTATCATCATCATCTTCATCATCATCATCATCATCATCATCATCACCACCGTCATCAACCACTATCACCATCGAAAGTCATAATTATAGTTAACTATCGTAGGTCGGGTGATGGTTGAATGAAAATGTTACACACAAGTGTAAAGATTAATTGCCTTTTTGTTTGTACAACCTTCAAGTCCAGAGATATAAGTGTAAAATAATCATGAGGACCGATGGGTGCCTGCCACAATTTCTAACCCTACTTCTGCTGCAACTGCTTCTGCTACTGCCACTGCTACTTCTACCGCTACTACTACCGCTACTGCTACCTCTACTATTACTACTACTGCTACCTCTACTATTATTACTACTACTACCACTATTACTTCTACCGCTACTACTACCGCTAATGCTACCCTTACTATTATTAGCCTACTACTACTACTACTACTACTACTACTACTACTACTACTACTACTACTACTACTACTACTACTACTACTACTACTACTACTACTACTACTACTACTACTACTACTACTACTACTACTACTACTACTACTACTACTACTACTACTACTTCTACTACTACTACTACTACTACTACTACTACTACTACAACTGCTAGTCATCACCACCACTGTCTACCACAACTATTATCATCACCAGGACCACAATTTCTACCATCTTATCTATAGTTATAGCAAAAGTCTCATCTCACAAGGAACTACCTTGAATAGAATATAATGGTTAGGATTAAGGTTTCCAACCGCATTTAAAAAATTAAATTTCTGTTCCGTGTTAACTGATGCATCGGAGAAGAAAATAATCTACACTATTGGAATGGTTTTGATGAGCGTTAGTACGTAGTTTTTCTGCTGTGGAAGGGTACCACAGCTGCAGTCCGCTGAATAATCGTATGTAATAGTCTACTCACATTATTTCATTGCTTTAGAATCTATAATAATTATACTCAACGAATATGTTTATTTTCTATCAACAGAAACTCATGCAAAGGGTTGATAAGAATGGTGATGGAAAAGCCACCTACGACGAGTTTGTGTATGATGATTATCATGGCGTATACTAGATGGCAAAGAGAAACATTTAATGTCTCAGACATGCAATGCCTGCCGGAATAAACTTCATTATGGTTAGTGAAAGATCTAGCCTACGAAAGAAGCTTAATGATCGCCGAGATGGCGATCAGAAAACGTTTTTCATAATTTTTCAACTAGACAAACGGAGAGGCCTATTTAAAAAATCAGCAAAGTTTACGTTTAGTGTCAGAAGAATGCTAATTGTATTCATCAAGTCAATATCGATGAACAAGTGTTTTTATTGTTTTCAACCACAGTGAAATATCCCAAGTGAAGTTTGGAATTTTTTGGCAGACGAAAGTCGAAAAAGTCATACGAATGGTCCGCTGCTCTAAATACGACAAAAATCGAGGCTGATACTAAAGACAATGTTATGTCTTACATTTTAGGATTGCTACGCAGGATCACACGTTCAACAAAGTCAGGGACACAAAATTTAAACTCCAAGAAGCCCAGCAACGCTTTCAGCAAAAATCACAGTTGTGTTTTATAAACAAATTTGCAATGATCGTATGATAAAATGCTTGAGCCATCTTACAATAAACCCGGAAATAAAATCATCAACCGTTCTTTTTTCAGTTTACACAATTACTAGTGACATAGCTGGAACTCCATGCTTTTATTGCGTTGGATCTCGACTTTCATAACTAAATGAACCAAGCCTGCAGCTGATTTTGAAACAATTATCTTTATCTTTATTGTTAATTGTTTCTGAATAATTTTGATTTGAAAATGTTCATAACCGGAAAAGTAATTTCACGGTGGTAAATTGAATTAAAAATTCATTTTTTTATTTGTCAAATATCCTCCAAAAGTAACTTCAGCAAAAATTTTTAAATACCACGGCGTCCAATGTTTCTCAAGTTCCATGAAATCCAGTCGAATTATTTTGTATTATTGTTCTTCTAACAACAAGTCATAGTCAACAGCTGTCATAGGAAACTATCTCAGGAATTGATGAAACGACTGAGAAATCCTGAATTGTGAGAATTGAGCATTATTGATTTCTATCCTATCAACGATGTAACAAACGCAGCTCATTCAGAATGGTTCGAGATGTCGGTGAAGTCAAGATCTAGCGTGTCACAGACATGCGAGCGAACCGTGTAGGCCTAATGACTCCACGTCAACCAAACATCATATCATTTTGTGTATTTTATGCAAGATCATTCATCTCACAGTCACAGCTAATGCCGTCTATGGGTCACGAATATGCGTCAATCGGATTGGGATGCTGTGACGCCATTGGCCCAACAGGTCAGGGCGGTCGACTGATCCGAACTTGGCTAAAGAAGTGATGATGATGATGATGATGACGACGATGATGATCATTGATGGTGATGATGATATTGATGATGATGATGATGATGATGATGACGACGATGATGATGATGATGATGATGATGATGATGATGATGATGATGATGATGATGATGATGATGATGATGATGATGATGATGATGATGATGATGATGATGATGATGATGATGATGATGATGATGATGAGGGATCCTAAATACCTAGGGGCAAAAAAAATAAAAAATAAAAATAAAATAATAATAATAATAATAATAATAATAGCAAAAATGGTAATAATAATGATAATTGTAATACCAAACTAACAGACTCCGGACAATTTCTTGCCTTCCTGAAGGAATAGAACGACCTCCGGGAAAAATAATATTAGGCTAATGACGCTGATTGATTGATATTTAAAATAACAAAGTTGATCAACCGAAATTCTCCCATATTAATATTTTGTTGATCCGACCATATCCGTTTCCAGCACAAAATCTTCCTGTTTCAGCACGTGAAATAATTAATTTTTGATGTTGTAACGCTGAGAAATTCTAAATTGGTAGAATTGAGCTGCAAAAATATTGATTTCCATCCAATCACCGTCACCCCATTTCGAAACAGATTCTTCCCCAGCGGATTTGTTCTAGAATAAATTTACCCCTCGGAGACTACATTTTAAAATAAAGTCTACGGTTTGGAAATATTTACTCCGTTGTCGAAACAAAGTTTCCCCCGAACCAGCGTGAAATTGGCTACAGTTGCATGAAATTTACAAATGAGCAGATAAAACCGTTGGTTTACGTGGTTAAATTATTTGAAATATTTTTGTGTCAGAAAAATGTCTTCCGATACAAAGTTTCATCCAGAGGGGAACAAAACTGTTTCGGTGAGTCTATATGTCGTGACTCCGGCATCGATAATGCAAAATAATACGGTGAACTTATGTACGCAGTAGCCTAGACCGTGAAAGTTAGAACTGGTAGACCTATAATGCCTCATTCATTTTTGTAAACAAACTAAAAAGATGCTCAATTACTGTCCTGACATCACGATAATTGGTTTTAAGTGAGAAATTTAGGTTTAGGCCTACTTGTGTCTCAAGTCGGTTTAAGTCGACTTGAGATCAAAACAACTTCAAGTGACTTTACTCTACACACCTTCGACTTGGGTCAGTTGCAGTAAGCAGAAATGACTCGACACACTTGGGATGAGCAAGTCGACTGGTGTCCACTTATTGGGGGTCGACTCCCAGTTCCATGTGCATTTGATGACCACATCTGAAACTAGTGTACTTGCATAAAATCAGACCCGAAAAATAGTCCACTAGTTGCAAGTAGCAACATTAAAGACTGATTCTCAGGTAGGCCAACCTATGCCTACACATTTTCGATTTTGATTTCCACAAAATTTTACGCTCTATTACTTGCGATGACCTGTTACGTTCTCAGAATATTGTCGTTTCGAAATAACGCCTTTTATGTTTTTCTAAGTAGACAATATGCTGCTCAGGCGAAATGCGTCTCTCCCATCTGAGCACCTGATGTAGCATTGAGCATATTAAGGTATGGACCACATCATTTTAGTAACTGTGATTCACCTTAGGCCTGAGTCGTTCCCGTGCAGATCTGCAAATCGGGCTACGCAGTTTTGGTAATTCACAGTTCAAGCAAATCATTAAGACGTAGTCACACACACGTGCTTCAGTCCATAGGCAAATTAGTTGAAAAGGTAACTTTCTTAACTTCCTCTGCCTATTCAGAAAATGTGCATAGCGCTGCGAAAATCAATAAGTCGGATGACATGCACACAGACGTAGACCCACCAGTGTCATCAAAGTAAGTAAGAAGAGGGTAGGCCCTACACAAGATTGGCAGGAGCGATAACATTGATGACAACACTAACATTAATTAAATACAATAAAGTATTATTTATTATGGTGGTAGGCTTCAAAGTCAGAGACATTGTCGGATTTCAGTCGAAATTTATTGAAACTAATGTCGTCGTCGTAAATCGGCCTTAAATTTCGATAGACTATTGAATCCATGTTTGGCATTCGAAATCCTGCTCTTTGTTATGGAAAATTAATATGAATAACCGATTCCATGGTGAACACGTGTTTTCATTTGATTTATTCGAACAACTAAATCAAGTCTCGTTCAGTGAAACGCTAGCTTATTGCCAATTATAAATATCACTATTAATTTCATGACAGGTATATTGCCAGATCTTGGACGAAATGAATATTTCAATAGGAAGCATAAGATATATGTATTTCATTTTGAGATGAATAAAAGACCATACTGCACCATGCTGATTATTTGGCATTTGATGAACATTTCGTGAATAGCCTACTAACTAAGGCCGTTTGATAATTAATTCTTCACAGAGAAGCAGAAAACCCTAGAGGGTAATTTTTTTTTCTTACTTAGTGCGATATTCCCATTAAGTCGATTCTATAACTTCGCAGGAAGCCGATTTATAGTAGCCTAAGACTGTGTAGGCCTAATAATAGACCTAGGCTACTCTTCGCAAGGTTTTGCGTAAAAATCTAGAATGCTATTCCAACACTAAGTCGTAATAGGGTTCTATTATGAGACGGAAAATGAAAAATTGTTTATCTTCAATTTTTTATATGCATAGGACATGTGATCGACTTTTCATCGCTTTTCAACCTCCTTAGATGAGATTCGCATAAGATACTTAATTCAGATTATAATTGCAGTCCTATCTCATGATTTTGCAATGTCGTGATATTTCAGATGAAGACATTCTTGGCTCTCCTGTTTTTCCTACTGGCGTTTGACCATGGTAAGAAAAATGAACCAATGGTATTATTTTCGCATAATGCATAGCGGGTCATTAAAAACGAGGTCTAAACACGGTCCTGGGTATTATTTTACATAAGGGTCTTTAAAAATGAGACCATGGCTATATTCGTGGTTTGGTGCAAATAGTGAATTATATTCAGAATGAATGAACGCATGGAGTAGGCCTATTTGAAGCTTCTTTATGATTACTAACGAACCTTTGCAATGTCTAATGATCTATATGGAAAATTCTTATAAGTTTAAAAATAGTTGCGCATGATCTTTATCTTGAAAACTATATTCGATATTCACACCCGGTAAAAAACATAGGATCTCGGTAACTCAGCGGGGCACCTCGGAACATCAAAATAATTTAAACGCAATTTCTGCACAGCCAATTATATTCGCTAAAGACAGCATATTAAACACTATTACAATAATGATCACAATAAGCTCGCATTTCAGCTTTTTCGAGGCCGCGCCCGAACATACAAGCTATCTTTTACTATTACGATACGGATAAGAACGGTTACGTGGATCAAACGGAATTCAAGAATTGGTTCAAAGACCAATACGGTAGCAATGCCGTCGCAGTAAGACATAGGCCATCTACTCACCAACAACACCACCCGCACCATCAACATCACCATCATTACCACCACCATCGCCACCATTTCCACCAATACCATCATCACCACCATCCTCACCACCAGCATCACAAAACCACCATAACCATAACAACCACCGCCGCGACTACCACCACCATCACCACCACTACTACCCATCACCACCACCACTACCACACCACCACCACCATCATCATCATGGTCATCATTTTCTGCCTACATGCGTGATGTTTTGTACTGGCTTCCAATCTCGCATCTCTTCTCGTACAGGATAGCAGCACTTGTTTGGCGGCGCCTCTCTGGTAGTGCTCCTTCCTACTTATCTGATCTCTGTCATAGCCTCCCGTCGAGCTTTACGCTCTTCGGGCAATGGGGAGCTGCTGGTCCCTCGAACCCTCTCTGCTACCAGACAGCGCCGAGCCTTCTCGGTTGTTGGCCCGTCCCCATGGAATGGGCTCCCGCTTGCACTACGTTTACTACTTTGGAATAATTTGTATGCTTTCTACCAGTTGCTCAAGACTTATCTTTTTAGCTGTGACTGGGCGCGCCTCTGAGTAGACGTCTTTAAGGGGCGCTATATAAGTCTTTGGAATGAATGAATGAATCATCGAAAGTCATTATTATAATTAACGATCGTAGGTCGGGTGATGGTTGAATGAAAATGTTACACCAGCGTAAAGACTAACTGCATTTGTGGTTGCGCAGCCTTCAAGTCCAGAGGTATAAGACTGTAAAAATAATAACCATGACGACCAAGGGGTGCCTACCACAACTTCTACTCCTACTTCTGCTGCAACTGCTTTTGCTTCTGGTAGTGTTACTTCTGAATAAGACCTACCGCTACTGCAACCGCTACCGCTACTGCTACCTCCACTATTACTACTACTACTACTACTACTACTACTACTACTACTACTACTATTACTACTACTACTACTACTACTACTACTACTACTACTACTACTACTTCTACTACTAGGCCTACTACTACTACTACTACTACTACTACTACTGCTACTGCTACTGCTATTGCTACTACTGCTACTGCTACTGCTACTGCTGCTGCTGCTGCTGCTGCTGCTACTGCTACTGCTACTGCTACTGCTACTGCTGCTACTACTACTACTACTACTACTACTACTACTACTACTACTACTACTACTACTACTACTACTACTACTACTACTACTACTACTACTACTACTATCATCACCACCACCACTCCAACTGTTATCATCACCATTACCACCATTTCCACCATGGTAGCTATCATCATCACCATTATCAAAATCTTTGGGCTAAATGCCCGTAGGGGTACGACGCCAATCTCTGTCTGAGTCTGTCTCGCGTCATGTTGCCCAGCTTCAACCGGTCCGGTCAGTAGGTCCATACCATTAACATCTTGGAGCAGCTAGACCACCTTGTCTGATTGAAGAGAATATTGGGAGAGATGCATGAAGGGCAACCTGGGTCAATGCCCGTATGTATCCCACGCTCTCCCCCGACTCTCTCCACTGGTCTGTTGTGACCGGCCTGTGCATGTCAGCTCCACATCATGACACCTTGAAGCATCAGGGTCGCTATGTCACTTGTGCCGTGGTTATTGCGGATTTAAGTCGTCTTGGTCTTTTACTGTCAGTGTATCGATACCCATCTGGCAAACCTTCCTCCTTTTGTCCGGTCTTAGGACCGGCACAGGGCTCTCTGTTGGTTCTCTGTGGCGGAGGACGGATGCAGTTTAACGTAGTGCCCAGGATAAATAACTTTTGATGAGTGTTTGTCCGTTGTTTTTCTGCTGTGGAAAGGTTACCACAGCTACCAATCCGCTGAGTAATCACACAAGTATGTAAAACTCAGATTTTTTCATCGCTTTAGAATCTATAAATATTATACTCAACGAATATGTTTACATGTATTTTCTGTCAACAGGATTACATTCAAGAGGCTGATAAGAATGGCGATGGAAAAGCCACCTACGAGGAGTTTGTGTATTTGCAATATCACACCTTCGAGTAGATGGCAAAGAGAAACATTTAATGCATCAGGTATGCGATGCGTCTCGGCATAAACGTTATGGTAAGTGAAAGAAGTTTACTCATCGCTGAAATGGCGATCAGTAAAAAAATTTCCTAGTTTTTCAACTAGAAAAACGCATATGAATATTTAACATATCAGCGAACGTCTAGTGTCAGAGGAAGGCTATTTTTATTCATTTAACCTTCATTGATCCATCGGAGGGGAAAAGAACAAGAGGAAGACCACGGCAGATGATGTTGGACACGATTATACGAGGATTGGATACCAAAGACTAAAGGAGAAGGCCCAGCGGAGGGAGGAGTGGCGACATTGGACAGCCGAACCTGCCTAGGGACAGAGAACCAGAAGAAGAAGAAGACCCAACGTTCCCAAACTGGAACATATTATTAAAAAAATTGGTGGGTCGGAAAAATCCACTGTAAGTCATCTAATAATATGATATTCATTTGCTCCACCAATGATCAGGTCATGTTAATTTACCTTTATGTTGCAGCTAAATATAAGAATAATTTTGATGCAAATAAAATGTTGTCAAAAGTGAAATTTATGCAAATAAATATTGAAAATTACTTTAGGTCACAAATGGATGCTAATTAATTGCTTTATTGTACATTTGGATTGAACTGTGTCTATTGTGCCTGCGTATGGTCAATTTTTTTAATTTGTAGTGCCTTATGAGTGAGCAACGCAGCTGATTTTACATAATTTTATGCTCCACTTTGGGAACGCTGGGTCACTCTCGATATTTTTGCGTTCTACTGAAATTTGCCCTGTTCGCTCCAAAATTTGCATTGATTGAAATTGGCATTCTTATATGAATATGAATATTATTATTAATAGCAATAATATTATTTTGGGGCCTATTATAATTATTGTTAGGCCTATTTTTATTATTTTATTATTGTGGCTGGCTTGTTTTAGGGTTTGGGCAGCCCGAAAAGTGTGTTAGGCCTTCTGTGGCATGATGCTTTCAACGTAAATTTGAGTTCTGATAAGCCTATGTAACTGTTCCGTTTTTCCGCAAGGTGGGATGTGTGCGGCAGGGTATGGCGAGGATGGGGTGGGAATTGACAGGATGGGGCCGAGGTAGGATGCGGTGCGGTGGGGCCAAGGTGAAATCAAAGTGAAGCATTATTTTTGCCACGAATTTCATATGTCGAGTCTTTTGCGGGGTGGGGCGGCTTGGTTGGGTGGGAGATGGGGTGGGTAGGCCTGAGTTGAGATGGGGTGGGTGGGGTGGGGTCGGACGGTTGGAATATGGGGTTGGGGTGAGCCGAGTCGGGCGAAGTGAAGAAGAGGGTTGGACGAAAAACAGAATTCATGAATTTACTCAGGCAGGTGGGCTGTTTTGGGGGGCGGTGAGGTGTTTCGGGGCTGGGGCGGTGTGGGTGTGGTGAGGGCGGATTGAATATGGGGTTGTTGTGATCCGGGTAGGATTAAGGTTGGAAGAAAGGGTCACAGTGAAAACAAGGTGAAACACCATTTCTTCATGAATTTCAAGTTGATCATTTTACGGGGTGGGGCGGAGAGGAGTGGTGGGATTGGAAGGGGGGAGTGGGCCGGAGTTGGTTGGAGGTTGGCTAGGGTTGGACGGTTGGAGTATGGGGTTGAAGTGGGCCGGGTGCGTTCGATGTGAAGAGGAGGGTTGACCGAGAAACCAAAAAATTACTTCAGTCTGTGTGGGGCGAATTGAGGAACGTGGGGTGGGTTGGGCGGGTTGAGGACTGGGGTGGGGCGCGGTGGGAGGGTGGGTATGGGGTGGAATTGGGTGGGTAAAATTCGAGGTGGAGGTGGGTGTCAACCTTTGTGATTCACAGCTTTTGACTTACTTTGACTTGACTTATGGCCGTCAGGCGATGCCGTCAGCACGCGTCAGCCGCTTTCCCATGGTAGCTCTCCACTTTTGTCTATCCTGCGCCACATGCGTCGCCTCCTGTAAGTTTCATGATCCTTTGGGAATGTAGGGCGACTGATCAGGTCTCTCCTCTGTCCTCGGTTCAGGTTTAGCCAGGGTTGTTCCCTGTTGCCCGGGAGAGACGACGAGGACGTACTGAACCACCTCCCCGCTTTTACAAAATTGCAAATCTGCATCATTTGGAAAAGTTATAATAATTATTTTTACTAATGTATGATGTTTGTACTAGTCAAAGTGACCCAACGTTCCACTTTGCAGGGTTTTTTTAACGTGCAATTGTACACAAAATGTCCAGTTCTAAATGGACTTGTGCAACTGCAGAAGCACTTCTGTCACAAGTTATGTGCAGTTAAAACTAGCAAAAAAGGTCATTGTCATCCAATTGGAAGCAATTTACTATGGAGGATTGGAAGGGAAAGATGGGGTTGTGCAGTTCTAAAAATTCCTTAAAAACAGCCCTGCCACTTTGGGAACATAAAATTATGCATAATTCTTATATGAACTGGGGAAAAATTAGTTTTTGTACTGATTGCCTCTATCTAGGTGGTAAACTGTATCATAACGAAATTCAGAAGTGATAGCATGACAATTTCAGTATCTGGGATTTGTTTGTATGTGCACTTGTTATAGCGCCCCTTCCAGCTCTCTCTCTACTCAGAGGCGCTCCCGATTGCAGAGCGGACACTGCATCGGAGTTTCACACCGAAGCGCTGAGCAATTGTGAGTGAAGGACTTGTCCAAGGTCCTTACGCGGTGAGGTGGATTCGAACCTCGAACCTTCCGGCTTCAAGGCGACGACGCCACCACTACACCACCGCGCCCCACAATGATAAAGGTTAAGTATATAGGCTATCGATGAACTGACTGTGTAGGCCTTTATTGATTTTCAAGCACTTTGAAATATCCCAAGTGAAGTTTAGATTTATTTTCTTTCTTGCAGACGATACGTTGATGTCGAAAAAGCCATACGAATGGTCCGCTTCACTAAATACGACAAAAATCGAGGCTGGTACTAAAGACAATGCTATGTTTTACTTTTTAGGAATGCTACACAGGATCACACATTCAACAAAGTCAAAGACATGAATTTTAAACTCCAAAGAGTCGGGCAACGCTTTAAACAAAAATCACAGTTGTGTCTTTTAAAAAAGATTCTCGCAGTGACCGTAGGATAAAATGCTTGAACCATCTTAAAATAAACTCGGAAATAAAGTAATTAAACGTTCTTTCTTCATTTTGCACAATAACTCATATAACCGGTGATATTATCTGGAACTCCATGCTGCTCAATAGCATTCAAACCCGAGGTTCATAACTAAAAGTTAGCCCTTTTAGCGCTAAAACTTTAAATTCGATAAACTCGCTTATTCTACAAGCTTGCATTTTGATTTTAACCTTTCAAAAATATTATAAGCTTAGATCACAGGAAAATTCTTTTCTCGTTTTCTTTTCAATGTAACCTTTACCAGTTCCAAAATATTTATAAATGGTTGCAGAATTTGAAGCAACTTTAGATATGGTCCAAAAAGTAAAGATTCCAAGTTGTGTTGCGTAGGCTACTATGACTTCTAATTTCATCAGCATGGCACATTGCCCCAGACTATGCACTAAACTGATGTTTTTGCTATACCTTTAGGATGCTGGCGTGTATATACAGTGTGGTAATCTGTTCATTCCGGACATAATCGGTTTTGTCGGACAATTACATGTATATAGGCCTATAATATACATCATAGGCTATTATGTTAATTATAATCATATCCATTTTTAAAACTTCATTGCTAAGGATGCAAACAGTAGCGGCACTAAGGGGGGGGCTAAACCCCTAAAAATGCCATATTTGCACGATTAACCCCCTTTAGCCCCGTCCCAAATAACCGTAAATGTACGCACGAGTTTACCAGACAATTTGGCGGGTATGAAAAAGGAGCATTTTCCAAGATTTCGACCAAAATTAATGACTAAAAAAAGGTCGTCAGAAATTTAGACGGCAGAAATGGAAACTTTTCTTGAAAGTTCGTCAGAAATTTTGGCGACTGAAAACGGAAAATTTTCGCCCACAAATTCGGCCCTCCCCCCAAAAAAACCTCAAATCCTGGCGCCACCACTGGATGCAACAATGGCATTGTACAGTAGATGGAGGGAAGCAAAAGCATCAGTCAGTGGCTATAAAGATTGTTTTATGGATTTATATTAGCAGACTATCCATGTACAACATTGTACATGTAGGTCCCAGCGGCGAGCGTCCAAGACCGCCGACGAATCCGTTCCGGCGACAAAAACTAAAACGGTGATCCTGCCTTTCGGGTCGTTCTCCCAAGCACCTGGACCAGTCTTCCAGCACCTTTCCAGAAAATCAAAACCTCAATCTACTTTTTTATCCCAGTCTATTGCACCTGCTATCGAACTCTTTGCGTTTACTCTGATGGTTTACCGCAAGCGAGCAAAATGCAAATCATCCTAGAAATAGGTTGATACTGGCGAAGCTATAGGATGTTCTTTATTTTATTGACAGAATAACCGATCGACACATCGACATAACATAATTCATATTAAATTAAAATTAAAATTACCAGACTCAATATCTTCAAATGTAATAAAGAACAGAGCGTTCAACTGATTCGCCCTCCCATCACTTCATCACTGAAATTCGCAAACCGCTCCATAGCCATTGCCGTTCCACCTTTCTGGAACAAACTTCCGCCAGCACTACGGCAAACTTCCCACCCATCATACGAACTCATCAAAACTCCACCTCTCGCTATCTCCCCCCAGGTATTTCACTCAAAACTGAAAACATTGCTCTTTCCTGATTCTTCCTCTCCTCCTCACATCGCTCGCCATTTCAACTCTAAACATCACACACCTAATTAGCCGTCCATCTATCTGCCTGCCTGACTCTCCGGACTTGACACGCTGCCTATCGATTTTGTTTTGATTGAGCGCCTGTGAATAAGCTGGTTCCCGCGAATTGGCTTTTGTGGGCGCTGTAGAAGTCTCGAGATTATGATATGATATGAATTACAAATACGATTAAAATTCGTGGAGACGTCTTGATTTATAGGTCTAGGCTACTGCAATGTATAATTGGGCATGTTAGTCGGATATTGCTTTTCACGACAAGAATACTGCCGAGTTTCAATCGAAATTAATTTTTTTTCTCTGTTGTGACAAATCAATAGGAAAAGCCATGGATGAATAGCATCGATTGCTTCTAAGAACACGCGCAACGATTTGACTTGCAGTGATGCGTGTTCTTATTGCCAAATATTTCTTCTCCAATGGTTTGTTTCATGGCAGAAATGTTTCCGGTTTTTGATTAAATTAATTTTCCGTCAGAATAATTTATTTCCCTGAGTTGAATAAAAGGCCCCGTTCGCAACAGGCAGTTCGTGAGAGGCTCTGTCGTTTGATGAAGGTTGAGTGAAAACGTCGTGGAGCGATTTCTTCAATCATTTCTTTTTAGACAAGACAAGTCGTGAATATTGGAAGGTGAATAGATTTGCTTTTACTCAGTGTGCTATTAGAATTCCTATTTCAGAAAAAATCTTTTAATTCGTTCGAGTGGCAGGTTTGGAGATCTTGTAGGTTTGTCCTAACGCACAGATGATCTTAAATTCATCATTTCTAGTGCGCCTGATTACACACGAAAAGACAGGCGCAGACGCTGGGGCAGCATTTACTAGGAAATAGAGAGATATTTATCTAGGGAGATATAGAGAGAGATATGGAGAAAGAGAGAGTGAGAGGCAGAGACAGAGACAGGGATAGAGAGACACGGAGAGAGAGAGAGACAGAGAGAGAGAGAGAGACAGAGGGACAGAGAGAGATGTTCGGGCACATCTAAATCTAAATCGCATTCGTAGGCTAATCGTGAATTTTTATAGACCAGAGAGCACTAAAACAAAATTAAAGACAACATATTTAAATTGCTTGCGGAAAAGGGACAAAGAAGGGCCAAGCAGTTGATTACGGGCACTGTCAGGTAACTTATTCCAGACAGACCGCGGCAGCGATGCCTTTACGCACCTCTGCTCGATTACAAGTTCGATGGGTTGACCTAAGTTCAGTTGGTTCAGTTGGCTTGAGACTGAGTTGGTTAAATGCTGCTAGACGTCACCAGTGGCGGCGCCAGGATTTCAGTTTGGAAGGGGGCTGAAGCCTCGCGGCAAAAATGTACCATTTTCGCCGCCAAAATTTCTGACGACCTTTTTTTAGTCATCGTCGACCGAAATCTTATGAAAATTTTCCATTTTCGCCGCCAAAATTTCTGACGACCTTTTTTTTTGTCGTCAACCGAAAATCGTGAATATTTCAATCTAAAAAAATTCGGATGGCTCTTTTTAGGGGAGGGGCTGAGCCTCTTGTAGGGGGGCTTAGCCCCCACTAGCGCCGCCACTGGACGTCACTTGTCTTTTCTTTCATATCATTAAATGTAGCACACGTAGTTCAATACGGTTTGACATTAGGTTCAGCAATGCGGGTCGCTTTAAGACCGACGTGTAAACGTTGTTCGATTAGGTCAGAATTGCGAGCATACCCGCCATCATTATCCCTATGTGGTTGAGACTATAAAGTGCTGCGCCGTTCATGTAAGATTATTCGCAAACCACAGTTTCAACCGAGTGGCTAAGTTCTTAAAGTGTAAAAAAAGAAGTGCCAGGACGCTGTATAATTGTATACGGGGACTTAATTCGGTCTTGTTGGCGGGACAGGGGAAAACATTTCGTGTTATTCGTCCCCGAGAAAACTGCTGACCTTTTTTTAAGTCATCCGCCAAAATTTTCCGGGAAAACTATACCGATTCAGCCGCCAAAAATGTTTAGGACCTTTTTTCGGGGAAAAGATACCAATATTCAGTCGTCATGGACGGCCGTCCGCGGCGTAACTGCAGGGACGCCGTCCCTGCAGTCACGGGCGACCGTTCAGGTAGTGCTGACCAAATAAGTCATAGGACGGCGTCCTACCTCGAAAATAAGTGCCAGGACGCCGTCCATGACCGTCCCGGCACACTTTAAGCCCTGACAACACAATCATTCATTAAATACAATAAAGTATTATTTATCATGATGTTATACTTCAAAGTCGGATTTCAGTCGAAATTGATTAAAACTAATGTCATCGTAAATCTGTCTTAAATTTCTATAGGCTATTGAATCCCTGTTTGACATTCGGAATCCTGCTCTTTGTTATGAAAAACTAATATCAATAATGAATTCCATGGTGAACACGTGTTTTGATTTAATTTATTCGAACAAATGAATAAAGCCTAGCTCAGTGAGACGCTAGCTTATTGCCAATTATAAATATCACTAATAAGTTTCATGACAGATATATTGCCAGATCTAGGACGAAATGAATTTTCCTATACGACATAGACCATATATATATATATATATATATATATATATATATATATATATATATATATATATATATATATATATATATATATATATATATATATATATATATATATATATATATATATACAAACAAGGTGCGCCAAAAAAGAACCCCGGCCCCCTAGGTTTTTTGCCAATATTTTTACCATAAGTAAGAATTTACAAATGAAATTTTACAGTCTTATAGACAATTCATATTTGCACATTATGGCCGTATTTCATCTAAATATTTCAAACGGAACAAAAGTTACATTACTTTTAATGAGGTCACCCACCGTTTTTTGACGATTCAAAAACGAAGTGCAAATTTGTTTGGTTTTTTGCCAATATCTTGGCCAAAATTAAGAATATCGAAATGAAATTTTACAGGTTTAAAGACAATTCATAACTGTACATGGTGGTCAGATTCCATGAAAATATTTCGAGCATAACGAAAGTTATGCCCTTTTTAGTGAGGCCACCCACCGTTTTTGACGATTCAAAAACGAAACACAACAACAAGTAACAAAAACACGATTTTTTAAAATCTCAGCTCAAATAACTGTTGTCAAATGAACTTGGCAGTGCTTCACAACCTGTGTTCAATGTGCCCACCACCAGTGACAAAATTTCTTTTGAGTTTCTTTGCAAAGTTCTTGATAGATCCCTGATTAATCTGACAGATTCCTTATTTACCAATTTGATTGTCATCTTGCCAAGTGACTTCTCAGTGACGTGCGGCTTCGCTGGTACCCTGTTTCTTTCTAAATAGTAATAATAATGATCAAGGCTATTTGATAACAATTATCTAAGATGAGACTTAATAAAATCGTGTTTTTGCTACCTTTTGCTGAGTTACGTCTTTGAATCGTCAAGAAACGAGAGGTGGCCTCACTAAAAGTGGTATAACTTATGTTCTGTTTGAAATATTTTGATGGAATCTGCAGATATGAATTGCCTTTAAGCCTGTAAAATTTCATTTCGATATTCTTACTTTTGGCCAAGATATTAGCCAGAATAATTAGATTGGTTTTTTGTTACTTTTTGTTGCGTCGCGTTTTTGAATCGTCAAAAACGGTGGGTGACCTCACTAAAAGTGATGTAACGTTTGTTGTGTTTGAACTATTTTGATGAAATCTGGCTATGATGTGTAAATATGAATTGTCTATTAGCCTGTAAAATTTCATTTGGAAATTCTTGCTTTTGGTCAAGATATTGGCAAAAAACCTAGGGAGGTCTTTTTTTGGCGCACCCTGTAAATTTCATAGAGATGAATAAAATGCCTCACTACACCATGATATTCATGTGTTTATTTGGCATTTGATGAACATTTAGTGAATACTAGCTGAGGCCGTTTGATAACAATTATTCATATTATAGAAGCAGAAAATTTAAAGGGTAAAGCTTTTTTCTTACTTATGCGATATTCCCATAGTAGGACTGTGTAATAATAGGCCTACTTAGCAAAGTTTGGCGTTAAAATGTAGATTGCTATTCTAACACTAAATCGTAATAGGGTTAGGCCTATGTCAAGGGACGGAAAATACCAAATTGTTTATCTTCAACTTTTTATATAGGCTACATAGGACAATTTTTTCATGGATCGACTTTTCATCGCCTTTCAACCTCTTGAGATGTAATTCGCATAAGATACTTAATTAAGATGATAATGGCCGTCATATCTCATGATTTTGCAATGTCGTGATATTTCAGATGAAGACATTCCTGGCTCTCGCGTTTTTCCTACTGGCGTTTGACCATGGTAAGATAAATCAACCGAGTGTATTATTTTACATAGTGCTCGGCGGGTCATTAAAAATGAGACCATCGCTATCATTCGTGGTTCGTTGCAAATGGTGAATTATGCTCAGAATGAACGAACGTATGGAGTAGGTGTTATTGAAGCTCCTCTATGATTGTTATTGGACCTTTGGAATGCCTTATGATCTCTATGGACAATTCTTATGATTTTTAAAATCGTTACGTATGATATTTTTCTTGAAAGACTATATTCCACACTCACACCGGACAAAATACATAGGACCTCGGTAACTCAGCGGGGAACGTCGGAACATCTAAATAATTTAAACACGATCTGCACACTGCACAGCCATTTATATTCACCAAAGACAACATTTTAAACACTATTAAAATAATGATCATAGTAAGCTCGCATTTTAGCTTTTTCGCAGTACCCGAACATACAAGGTATCTTTTACTATGACGATGTGGATAAGAACGGTAACATGGATCTAACGGAACTCGAGAAGGCGTTCAAAAACAACCCCTACGAGAGCATTTTTGCCGCAGTAAGATATACGCAATCTACTCACCACCACCACCACTACCACACCATCAGGATCACTACCATTACCACCACAATCGACACCATTGCAACCAACACCATCATCACCACCACCAGCATCACAAACCACTATCAACATCACTGCCACCGCCGCAACCACCACCACCCGCCACCACTACCACCACCCCCACCACCATCATCATCATCATTATCATCATCATCATCATCATCATCGTCATCATCATCATCATCATCATCATCGAAAGTCATAATTATAACTGACGATCGGAGGTTGGGTGATGGTTGATTGAAAATGGTTACACACCAGCGTAGAGACTGACTGTGATTGAGCAGTCTTTCTTCGAGTCCAAAGATATAAGTGTAAAATAATCATGAGGACCGAGGGTGCCTACCACAACTTCTACTCCTACTTCTGCTGCAGCTGCTTCTACAACGGGCACTGCTACTTCTACCGCTACTGCCACCGCTACCGCTACTGCTGCCCCTACTACTACTACCACTACTACTACTACTACCACTACTACTACTACTACTACTACTACTACTACTACTACTACTACTACTACTACTACTACTACTACTACTACTACTACTACTACTACTACTACTACTACTACTACTACTACTACTACTACTACTACTACTACTACTACTACTACTACTACTACTACTACTACTACTACTACTACTACTGTAACGCTCACCGGTCCGCTCCACGTTATCACGGTGCCTTGCCTCGTACTCAGACCCCTCGATCATTTCCTCTACTCGTATCTGTGCCATCGGAGATGAATGTATCTGCAAAGAGGCCCGGAACAAGGAATACAACTCCGAAGCGTCGGATCCTGACTCTACCCCGGGCGCGGTCACCTTGGTGGTAACGTCCCGAGCTCCAGGATGGCCAATCCTCGAAACAGGGTTCACTCTGCGGGCAGAGGACCCTCGCTTGGATCTCCCTTTCGCGGCCGCCACCTTCGCTTTCATCTCCGCATGATCGGGTCTCTTCCGCACCATATTACATTGAGCCACCGACGCGCCATCACTTCCAACAGGCAATACCTGACGCTGCCATGAGGCTGGCCATAGGTGGCGGAACCAACTCCACTCCAGGGGATTCAGCCCCACTCGATACTGTGCCACAACCATCTTCCTGCGTCCGCTACAGGACAGTCAAAATTCTCTGTATGTGTTTTTCTGGTACCAGGCCTTTAGGGAGACCACCCGTAATTCGCTAGAAGCTAAGTTATCACATGATTCGCGCAACAGCGAAGTTAACCGTAACCAGGAATACGGCGCTTGCCAGGCGCTCTCGTACCTCTTTCTTTCTCAACACTGCGCTATCCGAAGAGAAAGGCGCACCACCGTCCGCAGAACTTGTGCGCTCTTCGCCGCAACAGGCGCCAACGATCACTGACTTCGTAACGCTTCTGACTCGCGTTTACTGTCTACAGACCAGCATCGCACCACTATAGGGGGCTTAAAAATTAGCTAAGGGGTACACACTTCCTTAACTAAATTAACTTATGACTTATGGAACCGGGACACGCTGCGTAAACTACAGGGAGCGGTTAGGGCAGCTACGTTTAACCCTAACTCTGCGACTACGAATTCCTCGACCGGGCGGGGAAAACCGTAGTATCGGCGAAGAAAAGCTTGTCGAGCCTTCACCGTTCAAATCACCAACGTTACTCTCTCACTAAAGTTTCTGTCACGATCGCCTTGGTGCGCTGAGAAGATTGACACAAAGATCGACCAGATCGGATCAAAACTGGCAAAGATACGTACACAGGGGAAAATACACGGGCGACGGCTTATGAAGTGCCTTCCGAAGCCCTTCCCAAGGAACAGGTAACTCACTGACACGTATACAAGATAGAACTCGGCGTGACGTTCAATCTGACACCAACTTTGTGACGATCGTACCACAAATAACAAAGTTACACTCTTGCGACCGATACGCTTTCGGTCTGAAGTGGACTTCAACCAACACGTACAAATACAAGCCGGCACGGCTAAGCGAACACTCACGACCCTGCTACTGGTCGACGCGAAGACCAATAGGCGAAAGTAAAGATATTCGAAAGAGCCAAGGTTACAATTTCATACAATCGCGGGCGTATGGAGCCGCGGGTCTCCAACACAGACCTGTAGGGGGCGGTCGCTCGCTGGTGCGGCGCCGCTGGGCCGTACGCAAAGGGAAAGACGTGCGATCGGCAAAAGACCGGGAGAAATTCTTCGCGAGTTAATACCGTCTAGACTCTCACTCACACTCGTTAACTCTCAACAGGTAAAATGTTGCCTTCAGCAAGACGAACAATCTGACACCAAGATTGCAAGGATCGTACCAGAACTGACAAAGTTTCTCGGAGACCGGGACATTAGTTGTCGGTCTTCGCTGCACCAGGCGAAAGACCGGCGGCCAAACTTCGGCCGATGCTACAGATTCCTTGAGAGCCCACAGCTACTATCTCTCACCGTAGTTATGTCCGCACAGACCAGACGAACAATTTGACACCAAGATGGAGTCGATCGGATCACAGCTGACGGAGTTGCCCGTAGAGCGAAAGCCCGTTGCGCGGCGATCGCGGACAAAACCACACTGGGGAAAATACGCCGACGACGGCAGGCAAGCGGTTGCGCCCGATCTACCGTTGCTGGCCTGTTCTGCACGATTCTGGCTTCACCGTAAGACCCGAGAGGAACTCTTGGCGAGCTTATACCGTCGAAACCGTAACTGTCACTGACAAACTCTCAACAGATGAAATGTTTCACTTGAGGAGACGAACAATCTGACACCAAGATTGGACGAATCCGACCACGGATGGCAACGTGGCAGTAGCGCAAAGCTTTCGTTGCGGTGAACGCTCGGTCTCTTCGGCGGCCGCCGATGAAATCACAAATATGCCTCTAGCTCCCAAACGCGGCGAGCTAGACTGGGTTTCTTGACACTTTCACGGGCAAATCGTATGCGCCGCACAATCTGATGCACTTTTCAGGACCGTAACGTGAAATTCCACCGAGTATGACACCCATCGACACTAGGGCCTGGAGTCGATGCCTCTGCAGGAGCTGAACCGACCTCACGCCGAAGAGTCGAAAAGGCACACTTCGCCCTTCAATTCAACCAGTAACTGTATTTACGCGTCGGCCGAGGATAGGGCTCGACCGAACGCGGTCTGGTACACTACGCTTGACAGAATTAAGGGAGCTGCACCCTTACTTACTGTCGCCTCTACCCGGCGCTTACGGGCAGATTATCTTTACTTCTTGCCGGCGGCAAGATATGGTTTCACTGTAGTTCACTGCACTCTTCTTCAGTATTTCACTCACTCAAGCGTATTCCACGGTGCAGGGTTTTACGCGATCCGCCGAGGCAGAATGCGCAGCGCCCGAGGCCTCGTTGCTGGCGGTCGGCCACGCGGGGAATAGAAGGCGCGACGAACTTTGTGCCTTCAATCCAACGCGCGGTTCGAGGCTAACCAGCAACCAACGATCACGGTTTATTATCTTTCAAGGTACCACTGAATCAGACTTCACAATCAAGGTGAAAGGAAGGCTGAATTACTGACGACGCCCGAAGCGTTCTCGTTCGGCTGGGAAGCGCCCGAAGCGTGCGTAACTGACGGCCGGCAACGCAGGGGAGAGAAGGCGCGACGAACTTTGCACCCTCAAACCGACGAGCTGACGCGGTCTCAAGTCACTACGATCAACGTCACTGATGTTCACGACCAAGCTGGAATGACGAAATATTCACTGACGCCCGAAGCGTTCTGGATTGACCGGGCAGCGCCTGCAACACTGGATGACGGCACGTCCGGGGCGGCCGGTGTCCGAATGAAATACACCCGGCGGTGTGGAGGCCTTCAACGCAGTCACCAACACCGCCTTCCAATCGTAGGCAGAAATGTAATGAGTATTCAATATTATCTCACACCGTATTCGACGGGTCTCTCTCCACCCGTGTAATTACTGCGCTCGCGGAGCGAGGCGTTGGTTGTCGTGTCCGACGGGTAGGGTGCTGAAGCCTACACTACGTCGGGCACGATGTCTTCACCAGTTAATGGCTATCAACTGTTTATCAAGGAAAACCCTGTCTGACGTTCTTTACCGACATGCTGAATCAATACGAGGTAGTCGACGATCTCGACCCCGTAGCGTGCGCTCTCCCGGCGCGGTGGGAACTCAGACGCGGTTTCCCGCTGACCTCCTATTGGACCAGCCTAAAATTAATTACGGAATTAAATCTACTCCTACCTATAGGGATTTTAAGCGTATATTGGGCTTTTTAAGCTTATAACTATTGCTATTACCCTCGCCTGTGTCCAGCTTAGTTTCACAGGCCTTAAACTAACGGTCGCGCTTTATAGCGCATATCTTTTGTGGCGCATTTCCGCCACACTACTACTACTACTACTACTACTACTACTACTACCCACTACTACTATTATTACTACTACTACCATTACAACTACTACTAACTACTACTACTATTACTACTACAATTACTACTACTACCAACTACTACTACTATTACTACTACTGCCATTACTACTGCCACTACTACTGTCATCACCACCACCACAACTATTATCATCACCAGGACCACCATATCCACCATGGTAGCTATAGTAATAGTAAAAGGCTCATCTCACAAGGAACTCCTTTGAATAGAATAGAATGGTTAGGATTAGGGTTTCCAACTTCATTTAAAAATTAAGTTTCTGTTCAGTGTTAACTGAAGCATCAGTGAAGAAAATAATCTAGACTATTGGAATGGTTTTGATGAGTGTTTGTCCGTGGTTTTGCTGCTGTGGAAGGGTTACCACAGTTGCTGCAATCCGCTGAATAATCACGTGTAAAACTCAGATCTTTTCAGCGTTTTAGAATCCATATACTCAGCGTATATGATTATTTTCTGTCAACAGGAACTCATGCAAAGAGTTGATAAGAATGGTGATGGAAAAGCCACCTACGACGAGTTTTTGCATGAGTTTTATCGTGGCTCATATTAGATGGCAAAGAGAAACATTTAATGTCTCAGGCATGCAATGCCTGTTGGCATAAATATTATGGTAAGTTAAAGATCTAACCTACGAAAGAAGTTGGCGATCAGTAAACGTTTTTCGCTGTTTTTCAACTAGACAAACGCATATGAATTTTTAACACAATCATCGAACGTTTAGTGCCAGAGGATTGATATTTCTATTCATTTAAGTATATCGATGAACTTACTGTGTTCTTTGTTTTGAAGCACATTGAAATATTCTAAGTGAAGTATAGATTTTTTGCAAACGATACGTTGATGTCGAGAAACTCATACGATTGGTCCGCTGCACTAAATACGACAAATATCGAGACTGATACTGAAGACAATGGTTTGTCTTAAATTTTAGGATTGCTACGCAGTATCACACGTTCAACAAAGTCAGGGACACGAATATTAATCTCAGAAGAGTCCAGCAATGCTTTAGAAAAACACTCTTGGATTTTATTAAAAAATCTGCAGTCACTGTCTGATAAAATGCTTCAGCCATCTTACAATAAACTCGAAAATAAAGTCATCAAGCGTTCTTTCTCATTTTACGCAATTACAGGCGACGCAGCTGGAACTCCATGCTGATCATTTATAGCGTTCAATCCCGAGGTTCATGGACAAAGCCTGCAGCTGATTTTAAAAACAATTTTTCTTATTGTTAACCCTCGGGCTACCAGGGGTTGGTATCCACCACCCTAGGTTTTTTCCAAATCAAATTTGGTCCGTTTGGAATAAAACTTTGACGTTTAAGGTAGCTGTAGAGGGTTCATTGGCACACATTTTGAGCTAAATTTTTTGATGATCCCCTACCGTTCAAAAGTTATACCCAGTATACCCAAGGTACAAGAGGGGTGGATACCACCAACACATAGATTATCGACTATAAGTTTTGCGCTCTTTAATATGAAGAGACACAAATTATACCATTCTATAGAGGGAATGTGGTGCTACATTTCGATGCTCATTGAGTTGTCTTTTGACAACCGGAAGTGCTCAAGAAAAATTAAAATATATATAAAGGTTTTTTATTTTCATAAAATGTTCATGTTTTTTTCTATTATAACCTATCCATAATTTATTTTTAATAGAAATAAATGAAGCCATTCTGTAGAGCACATTTAGGGCTATTTTCTCATACCAAATAATTTGTCTTTTGATAACCGGAAGTGATCAAAATAATTTTAAATGTGTGAAAATGTTGGGTTTTTTCACAACGCAAGCCGATATGTCTGCGTAAACGTTTTTCAGCAACTACAACATGTTTCTTTGTTTTGATTGAACATAAAACAGACTTATTACTAGTTTTATAGTTGAACATTGGACATTATTATATGTAAACTATTTTTTTATACATAAATCATGTTTGAAACATACAGAATCTAATGATTATATTCCCTATGCGTAAGTATACGTTTTGTGGAATAGACGGGGACCCATGGTAAAAAAAATTCATAATTTTGAGGTGCATTCATATTTTATAAACCTAGATAAACCATTTTGTGCAGAAATGAATGCTGAATCCATAGTTGTATTACAAGTTATGATACCTCAAACCATACCCAAAATCAAAGGGGTGGGGTGGTAACCACCCCCCTTTGGTAGTCCGTGTTACAAAAAAGCTTGGTAGCCTGAGGGTTAAAGACTGATTCTCGGGTAGGCCTACATATGCCTATACATGTTCGATTTCGATTTCTACAAAATTTTACTATTTTATAACTTGCGATGAACTGTGACGTTTTCAGCATCTTTCTGTTTCGAAACAACGCCCATTGTGTTTTTCTAGGTCGACAAAATGCGGCTCAGGCTACATGCGTCTCTTCCATCTGAGCAGCAGAATCAGCAAAATAGTTCATCAATGTTCAGCATAAGGTTTGGACTACATCATCTTAGTAACTGTGAATTACCTTAAGCCTTAGTCGTTCCCGTGCAGATCTGCACATCGGGCTACGCAGTTTTGGTAATTCACAGTTCAAGCAAATCGTTAAGACGTAGTTACACACACGTTCTTCGGTCCATAGGCAAAATAACCGAAATAGGAAATTTCTTAACTTCATCTGTCTATTCAGAAAATGTGCTTAGCGCTATGAAAATCAATAAGTCGGATGACATAGGCCTACATACGGACGAAGGGCCCTACCAGTGTCATCAAAAGTAACTAAGAGGAGGGTAGCCCCTGCACAAGAATGGCAGGAGCGATAACATTGACGAAAATGCAATAAAGCATTATTTTATTATGGCGTTAGGCTTCAAAGTCGGATTTCAATCGAAATTCATTAAAACTAATGTCATCGTAAATCTGTCTTAAATTTCTATAGGCTATTGAATCCCTGTTTGACATTCTGAATCCTGCTCTTTGTTATGGAAAATTAATATCAATAACCGATTCCATGGTGAACACGTGTTTTGATTTGATTTATTCGAACAAATGAATAAAGCCTAGCTTAGTGAGACGCTAGCTTATTGCCAATAATAAATAGCCTATCACTATTAATTTCCATGACAGATATATTGCCAGATCTAGGACAAAATGAATTATCCTATACGACGTAGACCAAATTATATATATATATATATATATAAATATATAATTATATATATATATATATATACAAGGTGCGCCAAAAAAGGACCCCCTCTAGGTTTTTTGCCAATATTTTGACAAAAAATAAGAATTTACAAAATGAAATTTGACAGCCTTATAGACAATTATTCATATTTACACATTATGGCCATATTTCATCAAAATATTTCAAACGGAACCAAAGTTACATTACTTTTAGTGAGGTCACCCACCGTTTTTTGACGGAAAGTGAAAGATCTAGCCTACCAAAGAAGTTTACTGCTTGGCGAGATGGCGATCAGTAAACTTTTTGTAGTTTTTCAACTAGACAAACGCACA
Organism: Lumbricus terrestris; assembly: GCA_949752735.1. NCBI lineage: Eukaryota > Metazoa > Annelida > Clitellata > Crassiclitellata > Lumbricidae > Lumbricus > Lumbricus terrestris. Next base: position 1,527,488 of record OX457050.1, read on the forward strand.
TGATTAATATTAGTGTCAGAGGAATGCTGTTTCTATAAATTTAAGTCTATATCGATGAACTAATTTGTATTCTTTTTTGGTTTCGCAGCACATTAAAATATCCCAAGTGAAGTTTAGATTTTCTTTTTTGTAGACGATACGTTGATGTCGAAAAAGTCGTACGAATGGTCCGCTGCACTAAATACGACAAAAATCGAGGCTGATACTAAAGACAATGCAATGGATTACACGCTCAACAAAGTCAGGGACACAAATTTTAAACTCCAAAGAGTCCAGCAATGCTTTCAAAAAAATTACCATTGTGTTTCATAAAAACGAATTTCTGCAGTGACCGTAATTGTAATTGTAATTGTAATCGTACATTTACATAGCGCCACTTCAAGAGAACTCCTCAGAGGCGCTCCGTATGATAAAATACTTGACCATCTTACAATAAACTCGAAAATAAAGTAATCAAGCGTTCCTTCTTCATTTTACGCAATTGCTCATATAAGCTTGTCTGGTGGCATATCTGACACTCTATGCTGCTCAATAGCATTCAAACCCGAGGTTCATAACTAAGTTTTAGCGCTTTTAGAGTTGAAGCTAGTTTTAAATTCGATAAACTCGCTTATTTTATAAGCTTACATATTGATTTTAACCTACCAAGCTTAGATCACACGAAAATTCATTTCTCGTTTTATTTTCAATGTAGCCTAGCCTTTACCAGTTCCAAAATATTTATAAATGGTTGCAGAATTTGAAGCAACTTTAGATATGGTCCAAAAAGTAAAGATGTGAAAGTTGTGATGTTTGCTATGACTTCTAATTTCATCAGCAAGGCACATTACCCAGATTTTGCAATAAACGGATGTTTTTGCTATGCCTTTAGGACGCTGAAGTGTATGTACAGTGCGGTATATGCATGATCCGGATCCGGACATAATCGGTTATTGTCAGACAATTATTATATCATCATCAAAATACTTGGGTTAAATATTTAAACTGCTTGCGGAAAAGGGACAAAGAAAGGCCAAGAAGTTCATTACGGGTATGCTACTGTCAGGCAACTTAATCCGGGCAGACCGCGGCAGCTATGCATTTACGCACCTCTGCTCGATTACAAGTTCGATGGGTCGCTCTAAGTTCAGTCGGTTTGGTTGGCTTGAGATTTTGGTTAAATGCTGCTAGACGTCACTTGTCTTTTCTTTCATATCATTAAAATGTAGCACACGTAGTTCAATACGGTTCGACATTAGGTTCAGCAATGCGGGTCGCTCTAAGACAGACGTATAAACGTTGTTCGATTAGGTCAGAATTGCGAGCATGCTCGCCATCATTATCCATGTGTGGTTGAGACTACAAAGTGCTGCGCCGTTCATGTAAGATTATTCGCAAACCACAGTTTCAACCGAGTGGCTGAGTGGCTGAATGGTTCTCAAGTTCCCAACCCGTGGCTCACGGGCCAAAAGTGACCCGCCAGGTCTGCAAAATGGCTCCATCGTCCTCCAAAGAATTAACAAAGATATAAGACAAAATTGACAATTTGGGCGGCATAAAACACATAACTATTTTCCATTTTCCATGATTACAAATCATTTTATTTTGACGTCTATAAAAACATCAAACATTCTATTTCGATTCAATTGCAATAATCTTATAACATCAAACATTCTATTTTAATTCAATTGTAATAATCTTATATGCTTCTAGTCATTAAAATTTAGCCTTGTGGCCCCTAATGTCCTTCAACTAAGAAAAAAGTGTCCCTCGTGTCCTCAAACTTAGAAAAAAATTAATGGCCCTAAAATCAAAAAGCTTGGGAACCACTGGGGTATAAGATATGCGAACATAATCATGTTGACCTCGCCCCAATGATGTCATGCGAGTCCATATTTTGTTTTCCACTTATATCGCTGCCTTTTACTTTACCACTTGCGAGAAATACATCCAAACACGGCGTGAAGCACATGAAAACCGACCATTCTGATTTTCTTTACTTCACCCATCTACATGTATTGAGAAAATTTCCATTGCTCTATCGACATGAATACCGTATTACGAAGCAGGACGTTTTGGCGCCAGCCGTTTTCGCGCCGCTGTTTTTGTGTGTGACACGAAACGGATTATCCCCCTGAAAGCTATCCGGGGGGATGAATTAATCTATCCACCCGGATGGAATTACCCGGTCTATACTATCCGGGGGGATAAACCATTCTATCCCCTTTTCTGAAAAAGCGCATAATAAAACAATCTATGCTGTAATCAAAATTTAAAGTAACTCTTATTGTTTTAAGTGCCCTAAGCAATGCTCAGATAAAGGCAACTCGAATTTATTAATGACTCTGAGTGTTCTTAAGTGTTTTAAATGTTTTAAGTGCTCTAAAAACAGGGCAAAACAAATTATCTAGTAGGAATAAACATACCTGTTAGTGTCACTGTTCAAAACAAAGCAGATGAAATTAATTTGCACAAAAAACAAACACGCGGAAGCGGTTTTTTCGCCTCCTTTTTTAATATGGGGGATATAATTAATACGGGGGATACTCTATTTCGTTACACCGGCCATTCTCGCGGAAGTCGGATTGCTGTGTACGGACCTGGAGCAGGAAAACGTTCGGCGTCAAAACGGCGACGCCAAAAGGGCATGGACGCCAAAACGGCGGCGCCAAAACGTCACGTACCGTGAATATTATAAGTATGCCGAGATACATACTCACAGAAACCTCTGTACCATCATACAAGTTATTAAGAACCGTGTGCAGAAGAATGGCAGGCGCGATAACATTGACGACGAAGTATTATTAAATTCCATAAATTATCATTTCTTTTCGTATTAGTATTTGATGTCGGAAACGCCGGCGGGTTTCAGTCGAAATTTATTCGTCGTATTTAAACAAAATAATATTATAAATCTGTTGTCAATCTCCATATTAAATCTATGTTTGACATTCGGAATCCTGCGCTTTGTTACGGAAATTTAATACCAATGGCCGACTCCGAGTAGGCCGCACGGATTTTGATTTGATTTATTCTAGCTACTGAATCAAGTCTCCTGCAGTGAGACGTGGGCTTAGGCCAACTGCCAATTACAAATATCACTATAAATTTTCATGACTGATATATTGCCAGATTTCAGACGAAATGAATTTTTCCTATAGAAATTATTGCATGCATGTATTTCGTTGAGTTGAATAAAAGGCCCCTGCAACATGTGTCTGATGAGCTTATTTCTCATTTTGGTGAACGTTTGGTGAAAACTATCTGAGACCATTTGACAATCCTTGACAGAGAAGCAGAAAACTTATAGGGTAAAGTTTTTTCTTACGTAGTGCGATATTCCTATCAAATTGATTGTAAGACCTCGCAGGTAGCCGATTTATAGCATAATGCTGGGTAATGAAACTCAGCAAAGTTTGGCGTAGATTGCTATTCTAACACTAAGTCGTAATAGGCCTATGTTATAAGATGTTAGGCCTATTTCAATTAAAATCAGATATTGTTGGCTTCATAATTTTGAAGTAGGCCTACAATAATTTCACGTGAACGACTTTTCATCGAGGTAATTGTTTTTTTTGTTATGTTACCGCCAAAAAATTTCACTTAATTTTGTTGTATTAAGCTTTGTTAATACCGCAGAAATACGTCACGTCATCGCGGAAATACGTCATAACGCGCGAAATACATTTAAGAAAATCTTGTTTACTGTTTTAGAAGAATGAAAACAAGTAAAAATTTAACCGTTTAAAAACAATGAGCTTACTAGGGGCGGTGCGGTGGCTGATTGGTAACACGCTGGCACGAAGAACAGAAGGAACCGGGATCTAATCCCGGTGGCCCCTTAAGGTTGACTCAGCCGCCACTCGCCAGATGGGAGTGTGAAAATGAGTAGCAGTGTCACTGCGCAGGTAACCTTGGGTTCGGCGGAAAGACCTGGCCACCTACCGCCGATGTATGGCAATTGCCACCTAAGGGCTGATGGCTTAACACCGGGGATCAGCACCGGGCCCAACGCTCGCAAGCGAGTATGGGCAAAACCTTTACCTTACCTACCTTACTAGAGTTATCAGCAGTCATTCAGCGTTTGCGTCGTGTACAGGGTCGATTGAGTCAGGTTAGACGTCGTGAGGGTCGATTAAGTCAGGTTGCCCATCGTGATGGTCGGTTGAGGTCAGATAAGCCGTCGTGAGGGTCGGTTAGGGTTCGGTTTAGGGTTAGATTCGTCATTCGGTCGCCGATACTATAGTTTGGCAATTATTCTGCGAAATTGCAGTATCGAGGACGGAAGCATATGCAATACTTTGGATGATATCGAATGACGACACTAACCCTAACACTAACCCTACCGACCCTCACGACGCCTAACCTGACCCTAACCGACCCTCACGACACCTAACCTGACCCTAACCAACCCTCACGACGCCTGACTTGAGCCTAACCGACACACGCGGTCCTCGATACTACAATTACGCCAATTGTTTCTCATCGCATGACATTCAGTGACCTTATTTTAAAGAAAATAGCCTACTTTCAAAAGTCGTGGTTTGTCAATTTCAGTTTGAACCAAGGAAATGTTTATTTAATATATTATGTTTATCTAGCGTGTTTTTCGGCGAATTTTTCGTCATAGGTAAATTTTGGAGGCCAGATAAAACTTTTATAGCCTTTCAACCTCTTTATATGTGATTTGTATAAGACACTTAATTCGTATGATACTGGAAGTCCTATCTCATGATTTTGAAATATCTTGATATTTCAGATGAAGACTTTTCTGGCTCTCGTGCTTTTCGTTCTGGCGATTGGCCATGGTAAGACAATGAACCGTGCGCAATATAAATGAGTAATTACATAATAATATTATTATACACAGCAGGTCATTAAAAACGAGACCATCGCTATTATCGTAGTTTGGTGTGATAATAGACTGTGCTGTGAGTAAATTGTAAGCATCTAGGCTTTTTTCTATGGAGTGTTAAATTACCAAGTAAGACCATAAATCAGTTACTTTCTCAACCTCGGGTAGTCATCGTTTGCACTTTCAACTACAACAACAGTATTAGCTGAATTAAAAAAAGACCACATTGTGATTCAAATTTTGAGACTTGAAAAGTGATACGGGATTCCGCTAATAATAAAGGACTCCGAGCGAAAATCTGGATAGGCTACCTGTACGAGTGTACGTAGACCTATTGTTACAAATTTGTTAAAGATGGACAATTGAACGTCAACGAGCAAACGGTTGACCCAAGGCTGCTTGAACAAAGCGTCACAGCAAGACACCCGAATAAATTCCTTCAGTTGAAAGTCATCGAACCAGATATGTTGCCCACAATTATTCCAGAATGAACCTGGTAAACCATATGACCCATTATGTAGGTGCCCTTAGACAGAGTCTGCTTTCGTCACTAGACTCGTTACTTTGCAGAAATAGAACAACTGAAGTTGACTACATTCCTGGTGAGGCGTTGCGAATAGGGCAATTCCACCGTCACTGACGTAACATTCAGAGAGAAATTTGACAACGTTTTTAATTCTAGCACACTATGATATCACTGCTTTGCCAAAAGATTTATGCCAAATTATTTAACTATATAATCCTTCTTAAAAGCCAAAAAAGATTTGGCAGGAAATATTTATGGGTATTTTTAAAAACAGTTTTTGTGTATCGTCACTGACGTAACACATTCTGACATCAAAATTATTGTAACTCATGTTCGCATCACAATCTTCTGAAATATGACTGTAAAAATTTTATTAATGTTTTTAAAATTATTAGTACAGGTTGTGGCATACATAGAAAGTTATTTTTTTTATCTAGTTGTCATTATTTTATGTATATATTTCAATGGTGCCTAAATGTCACTGACGTAACATTGAAATGTCACTGACGTAACGCTTCTGAAAAGACAAACATTAATTGCATTAAATTTACTAGTCATGGTTCACAAGTATGCAGGAATGCTTTAAAAATTATCCAGTGTTGTTGGATACTGCAATGTGTTCACTGAGAGTGAAGAAGCCCTTCTGTTTACCATTATTGACTTCAGATTCACAAATGCCTTTGCATTTCCATAAGTTGGCACTCCAAGATAGCAGTTCATGGACTGACTGAATCGGTAGCCCGATTGCTGTCTGGTAGTGTAGAAGGCAACTTTTTCAAATCAACCCGACGCTTGTAGCAACATACATTATGATCTTTTACACTCACTGAAACAACATGTTTTGGACTCAGTGAAGCAAATTTTCATGTTCCAATCATTGACTGCAGACTTTTGATCTCGAACGTATGCCTCCATTAGTGTCATCATCAATGTTTTATTTTATACACTATCACACGTGCCATTCTTCTTTACAAATATTGCATAGTTCTTCTTTCCCAGCAGCTCATGTGAAACAATATCACTTTCTGTCCATTAATCTATACATCTTTATGTACTTTTTATCTGCAATGCTATGCCAGAGTTTGTTGTTAAGAAGTTCATGAGAGCAACTTTCTTTGGAGTACTTTTAAAAGATTATCTTTTGTCGAATAGCCTAACTGCTTTTCCTATATATTACTGAGCAGATAAGAAACTCTTGAAATTGCTGCATGATCTGATTCAGTTGGGGGACGACATTTTAACCATCATTTTGAGGAAGGCTGTGCATTGTACATTTTGTAGATTTCTTTCTGTTTTTGTCCCACTAGTTTCCATTATTGTTGCTACTCAGCATTCTTCTGCAAGATGGCCACCTTACTTTAGCTACTTCTTCATGTGACGCATTCATGTTAGCTCAGCCCCAGTTTTTTGTGACGTGTCTCACCCTGTGTGCAAAAGCAAATCACTAGTTTGGTTTACTGTGATGATGAAAAATTGATGATGATGATAATGATGATGAGGAGGAGGAGGGGAGGATGATGATGATGATTATAATGAGGGCTTACTTCAATTCGAAGCTAGGATGTCAATTACTGGATTTAGAAGTGCATTTTTATTAGCATATACCGAATTTAAACAAGTTTCTTGCTATCACTGACATATATTGCTGCGTGAGCGACAACATGTCAGTGACACAGTTTAAACATTTTCTTAAATTAAAACAAAAATTTCAATTATTTAGTTGTATTGCTAATATGTTGCATCAGAAGTTTAAAAATTTTCAGAATTTTTGCTTTGCTACTTTTGGTTATATTCTAAAAAGTCTTAATTTTTGTCACTGACGTAACATTGAAAAGTACACCCCAAACTTCTGAAGTCAAAAAAATGAACTGTTATTAATTGTTAAAAATTTTACTTGAAAATACTTACCAAGTGGAACTTCTATCCAACTGATGTAGCTTGTTTGATAAAATCAACCAATTGTTGCCATTACTTAAAAAACAAACCTTTTAATATTTCTGTAACAGAATTGCGCAGAACATGTCGACATCAAATGTAAGCTGGCTGACGGTCATCTCACCAAAGATTATTGATTCTAATTATTATTTTGAACACTAGGGTCTCTTAGCTTTAAAATGATACCTTTACATTAAGAAAATTCCCAAAAAATGTTTTTTGACTTTTATGTCCATTTTTCGTGGAATTGCCCAATACTGTCCCTGCGACTTATAATGGACAGGGGCATTAGTATAACATGAGGCGCAGACGTTTAGGAGAAAATTAAATGATGAAAAGCGAGGAAGACAAAATTGAGTATAACTATTATTGTCAAATAATGACTTGTACTATGTTGACAAGAAAACAAGTGATGAAGCAATAATATTATAGACTAATAGCTGGGGTACCCGGCGTTGCCAGGGAAATTTAGGATTCGTCCCACTCCCGTCCACGACCCCATCACACCACACCCACCCCGCTAACACTACCACACTCCGACCTCCACCGGTACGCCACTCGTGAAATTAGAGTTTTCGGGAAAAATTCCTCCCCATGTCCCCCACCCCACCCACCCTTCATCTCCCCAGCCCCCACCCCCACTCCACCCCGCCACCACACCCCACCACACTCCCACCTCCACCAGTACACCACCCATGAAATTTGGGTTTTCGGGAAAATTTCCTCTCCCACAACACCCCACAACACCCACCACACCCCGACCTCCGCCGGTACGCCACCTGTGAAATTTGGGTTTTCGGGAAAGTTACTCCCCACCCGCACCTCATCCCCACCCTTAGCCTCTCCCCAACCGGCCCTGCGGGCCGAGGTGTGTGATTGGTGGAGGCGAGGTGGTCCGTGTGAAAATCTGTCTAGCTGTAACGTTTCAGATGAGTAAGTGTTAAAATATGCATGGCAACGTGCGGTCATGCTTGTACCCTGTTTCTTTATAAATAATCGGATCATACCAAACATTTATTTTATTGATGAAATATATAGTTGAGGCTCATCTTTGTATATCATACTCCTTGGCCGAAGGCATTTATCTTTTCCCAGGGCTGTACGACAGCGTATGATTTTCATACTAAGCTTGGCGAAAAATGACGTCAAAATGACGTTAACGGCAGCAGGCCGCTACTGAAAAACGATTCAAATACGGCGTCGATATAGCGCATACTTTAACACCGCGAAAATTAAAATGTCTAATATCTCGAGTTCTAAAGTGGATAAGGAGGTGAAAATAGCGCGCCTGGGTAAGGTGAGTGAAAGTCTATTTATTGTACAATGTTTAAGGTCAGTAGCTGCAAAACTGTGAGCATGCATAAAGGACAAAGTCCGCCAAGTCCTTTCTTATAGATATAGATTAGTTATATTAATGGCACACCATAATTATAATCAACACTCAGATTTCTGTACTTGTTCGACTCTACGTTGCGAGGTTCATTTTTCTTTGGTAAAATAATGACTGGTGATGACAGGTAGCAACAGCTGTCGTCAATTCACAAATTTTCTGTTTTTGAATAGCTCCAGCCGAAGGATGGGACCCGTACAAACATGCAAGAGCTTAATTTGAGATGCATGTCGATGTATTATTTTCATGTACAAAATACAAAATAATGTGCACCTTGACACAATGCGTCATTCTTGAAATATTCGTCAAATGTGTTATATTATAATAGGCATACAACCTAGCATATCCTCATAGATCATGCCTTTCCCGGGGGTGTTTATATCATTGGCTGAGAAATTATGTCCCATCTTGGAGGAATAAAGCCGGGAAGTATTTCTAGGTTGGATACTGGATAATGTCCGTCCACTGAGCAGGAGTGTCACATCCAATGCGATCAAAACTTTCAAGATTGCACAAATTTTGACAATAAGAAAAATGATGAACATTTTGGACGCCATCATGGCTTCTCTCTGTCTTTCTCTCTTTGATCTGGAATAACCCTTCGATGGCGACTGATGCCTAGTTTACACTAGCCTGCTCTTCGTAAGCCGCCCAAGTCTTGCTTTTTAGCTGTGGCAGGGCCGGAATCGCAACAGAATTGATGTATAGATCTGTAGGTCCCTTCCGTCCATTTGAAAATTGTCGATTCAGATTTTCAGAATGAATGAGCAAACCGATTAATAAAAGTTCCTATATAATTAGGGGACCTTTGTAGGGTCTAATGATCTATATGGAATGCTCTTTGTTCTAACGATCGTTTAGGCCCATGCGATTCGATTTGATTTTACAACATTTATTGAAACATTCGGAAACGTGACTGATTAAAATGGCGAACGAAAACGACAAGAACTGCTATATCCGGAGTACATCAACGATGACGTCACATAATGTGCTGAAATTAAAACCTAACGTTGCTAAGTTAAAATGCAAAATTAAAGTCTTCTGAACATTCTCCCCTTTGTGATGCGTAAGCATAACCTATCAACTATAGTCATTGTTGTTACTGATAATAAACGGTGCATTGTCTACGACTTAATTTTGAAATATCATTATATCAACTAAAATCATTTTGTGTTAACAATAAATTCAGGCATCACAATTGCCTTCATCAGCAAATTCAAGTGGACATAAAGAGTTAATGGGTCGTGTAAATACAGTCTCTCCAATGCGAACATTGACCACTCGCACATGTCCATCACGTCCTGGATGAACAGAAACTATTCTTCCTAAAGGCCAACGTCCTCTAGCTGTATCTGAGTTCACAACCAAAACTACATCTCCGACTTGAAAGTCCTTCTTTTCTGAATGCCATTTCTTTCTCGATCCCAAACTAGGTAGCCACTCTTGCATCCAACGACTCCAAAAATGACGAATTAATTCCTGAACCCGTCTCCAACGCTGTCTTGGATGATGAGCTTCATCGGTTGGAACTGGAGCAGCTTGTCTACCAAGTTCACCATGTAGAAAATGGCTTGGTGTAAGTGGTGCTAGATCTTGTGGATTTGCTGATTGGTATGTCAGTGGTCTTGAATTTATGAGTGCTTCCGCTCCGATAAAGGCACTCGTCAACTCTTCATCGCCAACTTCAGCATTTCCAAGAATTGCAAAGACTGCACGTTTTGCAGCTTTAATCATGATTTCGAATACACCTCCAAAGTGAGGGGCAACTGGTGGATTAAAATTCCACTTCAGATGATGCGATACTGTGGACTTGATAACTTTGTGTTGATCCAAGTTCTTTATCAACTCCTTCAACTCGCGATTGGCTCCAACAAAATTTCGTCCATTGTCTGAAGTTAATTCTTCCGGCCACCCTCGTCGATCAACAAACCGAAAGAACGCTTTTAAGAATGAGTCCGTGTCAAGCCCGTAGGCCATTTCTAAGTGTACAGCTCTAGTTGTCATGCAAGTGAACAGACACAGATAACGTTTTTCTCTGCTTCTTCCGCGAGCTCGAACTGTAAGGAATGGTCCTGCGAAGTCAAGTGCAGTATGAACAAAACTTCTCAACGGACTTGGCAACTTCAGTCTTCCACTAGGCAATGGTGCCATAATCTGGGTTGCTGCCTTTGTGGTGCGACGCTTGCATGCCATGCATGCATGTTCCCATTCTCGAATTGCTTCACGTGCAGAAAGAATCCAGTATTTTTTCGATAGCTCTGAAAGTATGTGATTTGTACCACAGACGTGAGCTCCTTTGTCATGCTCATCTTTGACGATCAATCTTGTTATTCCATGTCTTCGAGGTAGGATGATCGGGTAACGTGCGTCATATGACAGGACCTCAGCATTGACCAATCTACTGTCACTTCGCATTAAACCGTCTTCATCCAACTGAGGACTCAGTGGCAACAGTTTGCTACTGGCTGGCAAAACTTTCTTTTGAAGTAAGGCTCGATACTCCTCATTGAAAGCCTCCTTTTGACAGCTTTTAATCAATAGGATTTCTGAATCTTTGATTTCTTCACATTGCAGTTCTCCTCGAATTCTTTCCTGCTTTAACAAGTTACAGTTGTTGCTGAACCGTAGAACCCACGATTGGACTCGTACTAACCGTCTCCAGTCTGAGAATTTATCCGGATTTAGAATGTTTTCCAAATCATCTACTGAACTGTTGCTGGTTAGGAACGTCGATGTTGAGTCTCTGTGACGATCACTTTTCCTTTTCTCGCACGATGAATCATTGACTGGCTCAATTGGACAAATAGGCCAGCTGTCTTCAGAGGTTTGCAAGAACGCTGGACCATTCCACCACAAGGTTTCATTGATGAGACGTGAAGCTGTCAATCCTCGTGAAGCCAAGTCAGCTGGATTTTGTTCCGATCGAATATGTCTCCATTGGTCTGGATTGGTTGAACTTTGAATTTCTCCAATTCTGTTTGCTACAAATGGCTTGTACGCTCTACTCCGACCTCTGATCCAGTGTAATACATTCATGCTATCACTCCAGAAGTTAATGCTGGACTGTTTTATATCAAGTGGAATCGCAATGTTTGTTCCCATGCGAAGTGCTAACACAGCTGCCATTAATTCCAGGCGTGGAATACTGGTTGAAGCCAATGGAGACACCTTTGTCTTTGAGCATACGAATCGGCTTGACAAGTGACCACTGTCGTAAACACATCTCGCATATGCCACTGCACCATAAGCCTCAGTGGATGCATCAGCAAAGACGTGCAGAGACATTGACAACAGCTTTTCAGTCGGTAAACGAATACATCTTGGAATTTCAATTTTGCTAACATCGCCCAGCTCTGAAAACCAATCCATTACTTCTGTTTTTAGTTCTACATCCAATGGTTGATCCCAATCTAATCCACATGACCACATCTTTTGCAACAACATCTTGGCCCGCACAATGTATGGAGCCAAGAAACCCAATGGATCGAAGAGTGATGCGACCTTTTTCAATACATTTCTCTTGCTGCAGACAAACCCATCTTCCAATGATTTGAAACGAAAAGTGAATACATCCACGTGAGATAACCAAATCACTCCAAGAGTCTTAGCTCCGTACACCTGATCACCTTCAATCTCCATCTCGGTAATCTGGTCTGCCACCGGTATGTTCTCCAACACTTCATCCGAATTTGACAACCATTTTCGAGCATGCATATCTGCTAGTCCCAGCAACTCCGACATCTGTCGATATAAGTCCACTCCCGCTTTAACAGAGTCCACAGAATCCATACTGTCATCCATGTATGTTGCGTTTAATATAGTCTCTGCAGCTAATGGAAACTGATCACCTAGTTTTCTAGCATGTTCTTGAACAACAAGCTGTGCGAGGAATGGCGAGCAATTCACACCAAACACAACACGTGTGAATTCATAAATGACTGGATCTTTGCTGTTCTCCATATCGCGCCACAAGAATCTGAAGTATGAGCGGTCCTTCCTGGCTATCTCAACTCGAAGATACATCTCGGCAACATCACACACCAATGCTATTGGATTCTTACGAAATCTGAGCAATACTTTTGTCAATTGCTGCTGCAGCTTTGGTCCCTGATTGATTGTCTGATTCAACGATTCACCTTTATAATTAGCCGATGCATCAAAGACGATTCTTGTCTTTGTTGTTGCTTTGTCAGCTCGGACAACTGGAAAGTGTGGTAAATACCAGCAATGTCTTTCATTTTTATTGGACGTTTCCAATTTATGGATGTACCCTTTTTCTGTATACTGTTCGATAGTTTTGCAGTAGGCACTTCTGACATTCTGATCTTTGTTAAGTCTCTTTTCTGTGCATTCCAAACGTCTGACCGCCATTTCATAATTATTTGGTAAATCAGGATGACCATCCTTCCAAGGAATCTCCACTTGATACCTTCCATCAGTGTGACACAATGTCCGTTTTGATTCTTGCAGCAGAATTCTATCATCTTGCGACAATTCGTTGTAACTTGTTGATGTGACCTCTTCCAAGTCCCAAAACTTACGGAGCGTTGTATTTACTTCATCCACATTTTCTTTGAGGAAATAAGTATGATTGAAATTCGTATAAGCTCCGACTGGCGACGTTTTTCCAACACACGTCCATCCCAGTGGTGTGAGTCGAGCGATTGGTTGACCAGGCTTACCTTGGACTTCCTTTTGCGCGAAGTGCAAATCTGCATAATCGAGTCCAATCAGCATGTCAACACGACGTGATCGAAATACTGGAAAGTTGATATTTCTGAGGTGTGGCCACTTTGCACAATCCTTTTTCCAGTTCACAACTTCCATACTGCCAGTAACGTTAGATGTGGTGAAAGCACAAATCATCATGTTCACCTTATGATCCAAACTCTGAAGTCGTACGTTCACCTGCATGGTTTCGAATGCTTCGCTTTTCCCATTTAAAACGTTCACTGCTATCTGTTGTGCGTCACCAACGAGACCCAGTTCAGCAGCTACATCTGCATTGAGGTAAGTCTTTGTACTTCCATCATCTAATAGTGCATTTACCTGCATAATTTTGTTACCGTTTTTCAAAATTACAGGAATCGTACGTAAACTGCATATGTTCAAACAGTTACCGTTGGATACAAAGGTAGTATCACTGTTAGCTCCCCTTTCTGCAAGATCCCGGGATCCATCCGTTGCAGGCATAAAGCTAGAGCGACCTTCGTGCGATGACCTCGGTGGTGCTGTGACTCTGGGAATCATGCTTGAATTACGAGGACCGATTATGTCCTTGTGCAGTAGTCTATGATGAAGTTTACTACAATTTCCCAGTCCACACTGCCGACTGCGAGCACAATCTCGACCAAGATGCGTTCCTCCCAAACATCGATAACACAGTTTTGCATCTTTTGCTACATTCCATCGATCCGACACTTCTAGCTGCTCGTACTGTTTGCACCCCCAGATACCATGGTGACCCTGGCAGTAAGCACAAGCAACCAAATCTTTCTTATATCGTCTTCGCTCAGTGTCTTTGCTCTGATTCTCACCAAAATAAGATTGTGGATGTATTTTCCGATTGTGACTAACTTTCATTTCAGTGAAACCTTGTACCGTCTCACTGGCAACGGTCTGAAATTCTGCTTCTTGCAAAATCCACTCTCTTAATGTCTCTACGTCTTCCTTCTTGTGATGCTCAAATACCCAGCGCTGGTAACTCGTAAGCATGGTCTCATTCATTTTTTTAAGAAGCTTAAGGTACAACGATCCATAACGCAGCTCCTCATAGCGACCTGAATCTTTCAAGTTGATCACAGTAATATCTAGTAAATCAGCGAATCTGTCTAAGTCTTGAGCGTTACTGTTTCTTACCGGCTTGAAGCTGTCGATTTCCTCCATCTGTATTGCTATGTGTCGCCGCACTCCACCGTACTTTCGTTCCAATCGTTCCTTAGCCGCGTCGTAGCTTGCTGCCGAATGACCTAAATTCTCAATGATCTTCAGGGCTTCACCGGAAAGATACTGGCGCAACTGTAGAAGTTTGTATTCAGATGATGTTGGTGCTCGATCGACACAAGCCATGAAAGAAGCTTTCCATGATTCATAATTTCTTTTATCACCTGAGAAGACTGGAATTGAAACCCGTTTCAGCTGTTTCCACAGATCTTGTTCGATATGTTCACCTGCTGTAAAGTTTGCTCTTCTATGCTGTCTTCTATCCAGCACCTCGAAACTGCTGTATGCTCCAATGTCTCGATACTCGACATTTTGAGCATTAGATTGAGTTCGTTCTATTGATTCTGAATGACTGTCATTTACAGGAGCGGATGCAACAGCAGCCCTTTCATTTAAAACACGACGAACGTGTTCCATGGTGGAAGAGAACTCCGCTTCCATCGTATCCATTTCCGTACACATTTTTTGAATACTGTCTCGATCCCGATTTTCATTATAGACCGTTACAAGTTGTTCCATAATGTTCATGGCCGCTTCCATGTTCTCAGACAACTGTTCCTGTTGTTTCCGAATTTCTTTTCTATCGATTGGCGATTCGTCCAGAAATTTTAACAGGCTATGCCGACTCCGAGTGAATTTAGCCTTTGCCCGTGACTTTGATAGTTTTATGATGTCAACGCTTACCGTTTCGTCTTCGTTAGTGTCCGAGTGCATTGCGTCCGCCATCTTAACGTACATCCAAAGTTCGTGTTTGTCCGATTAGTTGCTAAACGTTTTTCGATACTCGACTCGTGAACTATTAATCCTTTTAAAACCACGCTCTGCTACCAAATTTGTTCTAACGATCGTTTAGGCCCATGCGATTCGATTTGATTTTACAACATTTATTGAAACATTCGGAAACGTGACTGATTAAAATGGCGAACGAAAACGACAAGAACTGCTATATCCGGAGTACATCAACGATGACGTCACATAATGTGCTGAAATTAAAACCTAACGTTGCTAAGTTAAAATGCAAAATTAAAGTCTTCTGAACATTTATAAGTTTAACAAAAAACCGTGTGAAATCGCCACGATTCAAACAGGTGACAGCAAAGGTCATAAGACATCGGTAACGCAGCGGGGGGGGGCACCTCAGAGCACGAAGTTTGCACAATGATTTAAATTTGCCAGAGACAACTTTTAAAAACTAGGCTATCACAATATTGTGAGTTCGAATTTTAGTTTCTTCGCAGTATGGGTGGACTGATGCAGAGAATATCTTCAACTCAATCGATACGAACAAGGACGGCTTCATGGATATAACGGAAGTCGAGAATGCGAGAAAACCTGCTGATAGACAGCTTTCGGCACAGGAGAAGGCAGCTGCCCTTGTAAGAAAAACACCATCATCGTACTACTTGTCGCCACCACCACCACTCTACCACCACCATCACCACCAACAATATTACCACCACCATTACAACCACCATCACCACCTCCATCACCATCACCACCATAACCACCACCACGACCACCACCGCCATCACCATCACCACTACCACCATCCAACTACTACCACCATCACCACCATGCCACCATCGCAACCACCACCATCATTCATAGTCATGATTATAATCAAATGATCATAGGATGGGAGATGGTTGAATGCTAATGGTTACCCGCAAGCATAAATACTAGGTCTCAGGTTCGAAGCTAGCAACTCCAGCTTTCAAGTTCAGGGAGATTGCTGCAAGATGAGCATCTAGGCCGGTGGGTGACTTCTACTAGTTCTACTACTCCTATTACTACTATTACCACTACTACTAGTGCTGCTACTGATTCTACTACTACTACTACTACTACTACTACTACTACTACTACTACTACTACTACTACTACTACTAAAAATAATAATAATAATAATAATAATAATAATAATACCAACCACTACTTCTGCTACTAGGCCAACAGCAACAACTACTACTGCTACTACTGCTAGCATCACCACCACAACTAGCACCACCACCACCACCACCACCACCACCACCACAACCACCTCCTCCATGGCGCAATATAGCTACATATTTTAAATAGCAGATGTCTCATCTCACAAGGAACTCATTTGAATAGAATAGATTGGTTAGGGGAAGCGTTTTGGTTAGGGTTTTCAAACCGCATTAAAAAATAAAATTTCTGTTCCTTGTTACATGAAGAACGAGGCAAGAAATGTAGACAATTAGGATGGTTTGGATAGGTTTGTCCGTATTAGCTTCTGCTGCTGTAGAGTTACTTCAGCTGCGGTCCGCTGCATGATCACGTGTAAAACTCAGATTTTGAGTATCACTTTAGAAATTATCTACTTACCGAATATGTTTACTTTCTGTCAACAGTATTACCTGCAGAACATGGATTCGAATGGTGATGGAAAAGCCGACTTGAACGAATTGATCATTTCCATATATTTTAGATGAGACTTTGATGTCGACAAAGTCATACAAATAGCCTACGACAAATTCGAGGCTGATCTCTAACTAAAGACATATTTTACTCTATTATGGAATAACGATTGTTACACGCGATCACATATTCAACAAAATCATCGACAGAAGTTTTAAACTCCAAAGAGTCCAGCAATGATTTTAAAAAAAATTACTGTTCTGTTTTGAAACAATAAATTACTGCAGTGACCGAATAAGTAAATGCTTAGGCCTACAGCAAAATTAAATGAAGTCATCAAACGTTCTTCCTTCATTTGCACGATAACTGGTGCTACATGTACATTAAACACTCATGAATGCTGAATTTGCTGATCATTAGCGTTCATAAATAATTACAGCACAAAGCCTGTAGCTGACTTAATAGATTCTCTCTAGTCTTGTTGCAACTTGTTTCATAATTACGATTTTCAAAATGTTCAGGACTTCTGGTTCAAAAAGCAACGTAGCCTTTGCTCGACAACTATCTTGCAGAAGTAGGAAAGCTTTATGCCATCGCTTAAGAGTCACAGTTTTCAAGGTTCCATAACTAGAAGTCTCGAGATTACGATTACGATAAAGTTTTCAAAGAACGGCAAAATGTTGTTTAGACGTCACATTCTGAACAGTAGAAGTTCCTCACATGGTTCAGTAAGGTTCAACATAATGTTTCACTACTGCGGTTCATTCTTCAGACAAATCGATAAGACGGAAGGTCCGAGGTCGGCTCAAATTGTCGGTTGTACTTCCTTCGGCCCATAGCCAATTACTTTTCTCTATTGCCTCATCTATTCTAAAATTTCGCATAGCGCAATGACCAGGAATTAGTCGGGGACTTACCAACGCCAGCCTCAGCCTTTTATTGGAGGACGGCACACAATCAGGGTTGCCAGATTTTGTAGAAACCTTGTCGCAAGATCACGTCAAAAAGTCGCACAAAATTGCGAGATGTAGTTAACTGCTCAATCAATATATTAAACATATTCAATCAAAGACATCAATATATTAAACATAGTCAATCAACAACATCAATATTTTAGGCATATTCAATCGAACACATCAATATAGTCAACATATTCAATCAAAAACATCAATATATTCAACATATTCAATCAAAAACATCAAAATATTAAACATATTCAGTCAAAAACATCAATATATTCAACATAATCAATCACCAACATCAATATATTAAACACATCCAATCAAAACCATCAATATCTTTAGCATATTCCATCAAAAACATCAATATATCCAACATATTGAATCAAAAACCTCAAAATATTCAACATATTCAATCAACAGCATCAATATATTAGATATAATCAATCAACAACATCAATATATTCAACATATGCAATCAAAAGCAACAATATATTAAACATATACAGTCGCAAACATATATATATATATAAATATATATATTCAAGATAATCAATCACCAACATCAATAATTATATTAAACATATTCGATCAAAACCACCAGTATCTTAAACATATTCAATCAAAAACATCTATATACTCAACATATTCAATCAACAAAATCAATATATTAAACATATTAAAACAAAAACATCAATATATTCAACATATTCAACCAACAGCATCAATATATTCAACATATTCAATAAAAATCATAAAACATCAATATATTCAACATATTCAATCAAAAACATCAATAAATTAAACATATTCAATAAAAACATCACAATATTAAACATATTCAAGCAAAAACATCAATATATTAAACACATTCCATCAGAAGCATCAATATATTAAACAAATTCAATCAAAACATAACATCAATATATTAAACTTTTTCAATAAAAAACATCAATATATTCAACATATTCAATCAACAACATCAACATAATAAACATATTCAATCAACAACATCGATATATTAAACATATTCAATCAAAAACATCAATACATTCAACACATTCAATCAACAGCATCAATATATTCGACACATGCAATCAAAAACATCAATATATTAAACATATTCAGTCAAAAACATCAATATTTTCAACATAATCAATCAACAACTTGGTCGTTGGTCATTGGCAAAATGGCCGACGATTTGGCCTCTGAGTCGTTACGGCAAATTATGGTGTCTGTAGTGAAAGTCGCTGAGAAATTTACGAATATTTATTAGTCTTTTGAAGTCGTGATTGCTTCTCTGACTTTGTCGTCTGCGTTTTCATGATGTTTGAACGGGATTTTGCATCGCATGTTTCTTGGTGTGGACCTAAGGCAACCGGCGTTTCGCCATTGGACGGGTCTACTCCATCTTCCGCAAGGGATGCCAGGTTGGTCACAATGCCATCATATCCGCCAGCAATATCTTGGTGTGGACTTTATGAAACCGGCGTTCACCATTGGACTATTTCGTCCTCCGCAAGGGATGCCAGTTTTGATCACAACACCATCATTTCCGCCAGCCTGCGATTCAATTACCGGACTCAAATACTACACGAATGAGACGATGAGACGAGAGAAGGATTGTATGCTTCATCTACTGTCTTTCAGCGAGGACTGTAGGCCTACCGTTGCGGTGCTACGTGTTTGCGATAGTTCTGCTCGTTGCTGTTCTTTGCTTCGACCACCATGCAGGGACTGTAATGTTTCGATCCTAAACTCAACATAACATCGTACGAGAAACTTTCCGACTGAACTCTTATGTCTTCATCAGTGTTCTTTCGATTGTGACTCGTGGTTTTTTTTTGGCTGCGTTATTACTCTCAGATGACTTTGTTTGCTTGTAGCGACTGTCAACATCATAGGCCGTGCGCTTTTGTGCAAGACGTGTTTTGTCTTGTTAAAGCGCGTTAGAAATAATAAATTGTATTGTTTTATTTAGTGTTAAGCTACCCGCTGTGTAGCCGACCTGCGTGTCGTGCGAAGCGGGCCGTATTTCGTATAACCTGTATTTGTAATCATTCTGCGGTTTGTCAGATTGAATTTTTATTAAACGAATATCTATCTATAACAACAATAATATATAAAACATATTCAATCAAAAAGATCAATATATTAAACATAAACATATTCAATCAAAAAGATCAATATTTTCAACATATTCAATCAACAGCATCAATATATTGAACATATTCAATCAGCAAAAACAATATATTAAACATATTCAATCAAAGCTGTCAATATATTAATCATGTTCAATCAAAAACATCAACATATTCAACATATTCAATCAACACAATCAATATATCAAACATATTCAATCAAAAGCATCAAGATATTCAACAAATTCAATCAAGGACATCAATATATTAAACATATTCAATCAAAAACATCAATATATTAATCTTTTTCAATCAACAACATAAGCATATTAATCATAAATCAACAACATCAAAATATTAAACATATTCAATCTAACACATCAATATATCAAACATATTTAATCAAAAAGATGAATATATTCAACATATTCAATCAAAAGCATCAATATATTGAACATTTCCAGTCAACAATATCAATTTATCAAACATATACAATCAAAACCATCAATATCTTAAACATGTTCAATCAAAAACATCAATATATTCAACATATTCAATCAAAAACATCAATATATTCTAATATTCAATCAACATCAATATATTTAACAAATTCAATCAACAACATCAATATTTTTAACATATTCAACCAAACGCATCAATATATCAAACATATTCAACCAAAAAAATCAATATATTAAACATTTTCGATCAGTAACATGAATATATTAAAGATATTCAATCAAAAGCATCAATATATTCAACATAATGATTCAACAACGATGCCATTAAATGAAACATATTCAATCAAAAACATCAATATATTCAACATATTTTGATAGATACTTTTTTGCACGTTCAACTCAGGTTACATAATCATGAGTGATTTAGTACAGAACAATGCAATTAGGTGCCAGCAAAAGCTAATAGCTAAATACTATTCTGACACCTCTTCCAATTAATAATTCAATTCAATTCAATTCATTTATTGTAACCAACCATCAACATACACAATAGACATAGTATAACATGCTTCACATTATCGGATGGTAACAAGGAAGGCCCTAAGGGATGAATTTCCCGCTAACAGGGACACCTAATTACATATGCAATTTTAACAGAAGATGGCTAGACGGTTGACATAATGAATTGAACAATAGGCTAAAAGAACAGCATGAGATGACAATTAATGTAGTAAACTTAACTAAAGAACGCAAAACAAACACAAAAAATAATAATAAAATAAAATCAGTGCCTACAAGGTTAAATATCTTTGCAGTCATTAACCAAGTAGTTGCGCAGTAATGTTTTTGCTCTTTGTAAACTGGAAGCTTGTTGAACATGACTAGGAAACGAGTTCCATATACCTGGTCCAGTATATTTAATATGGAATCTTCTTGAGTTTAAACGAGCGGATATGGCTCGATAATGAGAGGAGTTCCTGGTGGAATAGCAGTGAATTTCAGATCCTTTTTGGAAATACCCTGCAAAGTTAAGGGGAAGAAGATCATGGGTGAACCGATACATAAAGACTCCTATCTGGAAAGTCATTATTTAGTGAAACTTTAATAAATTAAATGATTGAAATAAAGGACTTGAGTGAATAAAAGGCTTAACTCCAGCTATGATACGTATTGCACGTTTTTGGAGAAGTACTAATTTATTGACCCTGGATTTATATGTAGATGCCCAAACTAAATTACAGTATGAGAGATAAGGATATATTAATGAGTAGGCTAGTTCAATTTAACTCGGATAGTGGGGGGGAGTATATGGGAAGTTCGACGAAGGATACCAACACTTTTTGCAACCTTGGCAGAGATATATTTAATATGATCATTCCATGTGAGGTGTTGATCTATGTACACACCAAGAAATTTAGTGGAGCTAACCTGCGTTATGGAGGTATCATTGATAGACAGTTGCAATTCATTCTGGGGGCACATCTTTTTATTAGTTCGAAAGAGCATAAAGTTAGTTTTATCAATGTTTAAGGAGAGTCTATTAGCAGAGAACCATTCGGCTATGAAGATAAGTTCATTGTTTACTGTTTGTATTAGACTCTGGTAGGATTTATGAGAGTAGAAGACATTTGTATCATCAGCAAACAAGATGAATGAAAGAGTAGGAGATATATTAGGCAAGTCATTAATGTATAGAAGAAAAAGCAAGGGTCCGAGATTAGAACCTTGGGGCACACCATATCTAACAACTCTAAAGTCTGAGAGAGCTCCATTGCAGGAAACACACTGGAGACGTCTTTCGAGATAACTGGTAAACCAAGCTAATTGGATGCCTCTGATGCCATAATTAGCTAATTTTTTAATAGGATCTCATGATTCACAGTATCGAAGGCCTTTGCTAAATCGAAGAAGATACCAATAGAATATTCATTGTTTTCAAAGGCCTTAGAAATTTTATCATACATATCAATTAAAGGCATAAAAGTAGATCGACCAGATTGAAAGCCATATTGGTATGGAAAAATAATATGAGATTTTTCTACATATTTATTGAGCCTATCATGCATTATTTTTTCAAAATACTTGGCAAAAAAAGGAAGAATGGATATGGGCCTATAGTTAGAATGTTTTCATAGAATACGTATAACTTAACTAGGACTTAATTAATAATGCAACAGTGATCAACATTAAGGTTAATAATTCATTATAGTACGAATAATGAAATATTAATACTTATACTACTACACTAAACTATTAATGCCACTAATAATATAGTAACAGTAATAAAATAATAATAATAATAATAATAATAATAAGAGTAATAATAAAATGACAATAAAAATAATGATAATAATGTCTATAATAATATTATTATTAGAAACAGCAATGAAATAATAACAGCAGAACTGCACCTCATCACCATAAACATCCACAGCAAGCATAATTAACAACAGTGACTGTCTGGTAAAGAATACTTCGAAAATTCACGTCAATTATGATATGCAATCAACAGCATCAATATATTCAACATAATTATTCAATCAACAGCCTCAATATGTTCAACTTATTCAATCAACAGCATCAATATATTGAACATATTCAATCAACAACATTCAAACATATTCAATCATACACATCAATGATTCAATATATTATTATCATACCTTATACTAGATGGCAAAGAGAAACATTTAATGTCTCAGGCATCCAATGCCTGTCGGTATAAACTTCATTATGGTAAGTGAAAGATCTAGCCTACCAAAGAAGTTTACTGATTGGCGAGATGGCGATCAGTAAACTTTTTTGTAGTTTTTCAACTAGACAAACGCATATGATTAACTAGTGTCAGAGGCATGCTGTTTCTATAAATTTAAGTCTATATCGATGAACTAATTTGCATTCTTTTTTGGTTTCGCAGCACATTGAAATATCCCAAGTGAAGTTTAGATTTTCTTTTTTGCAGACGATACGTTGATGTCGAAAAAGTCGTACGAATTGTCCGCTGCACTAAATACGACAAAAATCGAGGCTGATACTAAAGACAATGTTATGGATTACACGTTCAACAAAGTCAGGGACACAAATTTTAAACTCCAAAGAGTCCAGCAGTGCTTTCAAAAACAATTTCCATTGTGTTTTATAAAAAAATATTTCTGCAGTGACCGTATGATAAAATGCTTGACCATCTTACAATAAACTCGAAAATAAAGTCATCAAGCGTTGTTTCTTCATTTTACGCAATTGCTCATAATTATAAGCTTAACTGGTGGTATATCTGACACTCTATGCTGCTCAATGGCATTCAAACCCGAGGTTCATTACTAAGTCTTAGCACTTTTAGAGTTGAAGCTAGTTTTAAATTCGATAAACTCGCTTATTTTATAGGCTTACATTTTGATTTTCACCTACCAAGCTTAGATCACACAAAAATTCATTTCTCGTTTTATTTTCAATGTAGCCTAGCCTTTACCAGTTCCAAAATATTTATAAATGGTTGCAGAATTTGAAGCAACTTTAGATATGGTCCAAAAAGTAAAGATGTGAAAGTTGTGATGTTTGCTTTGACTTCCAATTTCATCAGCAAGGCACATTGACCCAGATTTTGCAATAAACGGATGCTTTTGTTATGCCTTTAGGACGCTGAAGTGTATGTACAGTGCGGTATATGCATGATCCGAATCCGGACATAATCGGTTATTGTCAGACAATTATTATATCATCATCAAAATACTTGGGTTAAATATTTAAACTGCTTGCGGAAAAGGGACAAAGAAAGGCCAAGAAGTTCATTACGGGTATGCTACTGTCAGGCAACTTATTCCGGACAGACCGCGGCAGCGATGCCTTTACGCACCTCTGCTCGATTACGAGTTCGATGGGCTGACCTAAGTTCAGTTGGTTCAGTTGGCTTGAGACTGAGTTGGTTAAATGCTGCTAGACGTCACCAGTGGCGGCGCCAGGATTTCAGTTTGGGGGGGGCTGAAGCCTCGGGGCAAAAATGTACCATTTTCGCCGCCAAAATTTCTGACGACCTTTTTTTAGTCATCGTCGACCGAAATCTTATGAAAATTTTCCATTTTCGCCGCCAAAATTTCTGACGACCTTTTTTTTAGTCGTCAACCGAAAATCGTGAATATTTCAATCTAAAAAAATTCGGATGGCCCTTTTTAGGGGAGGGGCTGAGCCTCTTGTAGGGGGGCTTAGCCCCCACTAGCGCCGCCACTGGACGTCACTTGTCTTTTCTTTCATATCATTAAATGTAGCACACGTAGTTCAATACGGTTTGACATTAGGTTCAGCAATGCGGGTCGCTTTAAGACCGACGTATAAACGTTGTTCTATTAGGTCAGAATTGCGAGCATACCCGCCATCATTATCCCTATGTGGTTGAGACTATAAAGTGCTGCGCCGTTCATGTAAGATTATTCGCAAACCACAGTTTCAACCGAGTGGCTAAGTTCTTAAAGTGTAAAAAAAGAAGTGCCAGGACGCTGTATAATTGTATACGGGGACTTAATTCGGTCTTGTTGGCGGGACAGGGGAAAACATTTCGTGTTATTCGTCCCCGAGAAAACTGCTGACCTTTTTTTAAGTCATCCGCCAAAATTTTCCGGGAAAACTATACCGATTCAGCCGCCAAAAATGTTTAGGACCTTTTTTTCGGGGAAAAGATACCAATATTCAGTCGTCATGGACGGCCGTCCGCGGCGTAACTGCAGGGACGCCGTCCCTGCAGTCACGGGCGACCGTTCAGGCAGTGCTGACCAAATAAGTCATAGGACGGCGTCCTACCTCGAAAATAAGTGCAAGGACGCCGTCCATGACCGTCTCGGCACACTTTAAGCCCTGACAACACAATCATTCATTAAATACAATAAAGTATTATTTATCATGATGTTATACTTCAAAGTCGGATTTCAGTCGAAATTGATTAAAACTAATGTCATCGTAAATCTGTCTTAAATTTCTATAGGCTATTGAATCCCTGTTTGACATTCGGAATCCTGCTCTTTGTTATGGAAAACTAATATCAATAACGAATTCCATGGTGAACACGTGTTTTGATTTGATTTATTCGAACAAATGAATAAAGCCTAGCTCAGTGAGACGCTAGCTTATTGCCAATAATTATAAATATCACTAATAAGTTTCATGACAGATATATTGCCAGATCTAGGACGAAATGAATTTTCCTATACGACATAGACCATATATATATATATATATATATATATATATATATATATATATATATATATATATATATATATATATATATATATATATACAAGGTGCGCCAAAAAAGAACCCCGGCCCCTAGGTTTTTTGCCAATATTTTTACCATAAGTAAGAATTTACAAATGAAATTTTACAGTCTTACAGACAATTCATATTTGCACATTATGGCCGTATTTCATCTAAATATTTCAAACGGAACAAAAGTTACATTACTTTTAATGAGGTCACCCACCGTTTTTTGACGATTCAAAAACGAAGTGCAAATTTGTTTGGTTTTTTGCCAATATCTTGGCCAAAATTAAGAATATCGAAATGAAATTTTACAGGCTTAAAGACAATTCATAACTGTAGCCTACATGGTGGTCAGATTCCATGAAAATATTTCGAGCATAACGAAAGTTATGCCCTTTTTAGTGAGGCCACCCACCGTTTTTGACGATTCAAAAACGAAACACAACAACAAGTAACAAAAACACGATTTTTTAAAATCTCAGCTCAAATAACAGTACTGTTGTCAAATGAACTTGGCAGTGCTTCACAACCTGTGTTCAATGTGCCCACCACCAGTGACAAAACTTCTTTTGAGTTTCTTTGCAAAGTTCTTGATAGATCCCTGATTAATCTGACAGATTCCTTAGTTACCAATTTGATTGTCATCTTGCCAAGTGACTTCTCAGTGACGTGCGGCTTCGCTGGTACCCTGTTTCTTTCTAAATAGTAATAATAATGATCAAGGCTATTTGATAACAATTATTTAAGATGAGACTTAATAAAATCGTGTTTTTGCTACCTTTTGCTGAGTTACGTCTTTGAATCGTCAAGAAACGAGAGGTGGCCTCACTAAAAGTGGCATAACTTATGTTCTGTTTGAAATATTTTGATGGAATCTGCAGATATGAATTGCCTTTAAGCCTGTAAAATTTCATTTCGATATTCTTACTTTTGGTCAAGATATTAGCCAGAATAATTAGATTGGTTTTTTGTTACTTTTTGTTGCGTCGCGTTTTTGAATCGTCAAAAACGGTGGGTGACCTCACTAAAAGTGATGTAACGTTTGTTGTGTTTGAAATATTTTGTTGAAATCTGGCTATGATGTGTAAATATGAATTGTCTATTAGCCTGTAAAATTTCATTTGGAAATTCTTGCTTTTGGTCAAGATATTGGCAAAAAACCTAGGGAGGTCTTTTTTTGCGCACCCGGTAAATTTCATTGAGATGAATAAAATGCCTCACTACACCATGATATTCATGTGTTTATTTGGCATTTGATGAACATTTAGTGAATACTAGCTGAGGCCGTTTGATAACAATTATTCATATCATAGAAGCAGAAAATTTAAAGGGTAAAGCTTTTTTCTTACTTATGCGATATTCCCATAGTAGGACTGTGTAATAATAGGCCTACTTAGCAAAGTTTGGCGTTAAAATGTAGATTGCTATTCTAACACTAAATCGTAATAGGGTTAGGCCTATGTCAAGGGACGGAAAATACCAAATTGTTTATCTTCAACTTTTTATATATGCTACATAGGACAATTTTTTCATGGATCGACTTTTCATCGCCTTTCAACCTCTTGAGATGTAATTCGCATAAGATACTTAATTAAGATGATAATGGCCGTCATATCTCATGATTTTGCAATGTCGTGATATTTCAGATGAAGACATTCCTGGCTCTCGCGTTTTTCCTACTGGCGTTTGACCATGGTAAGATAAATCAACCGAGTGTATTATTTTACATAGTGCTCGGCGGGTCATTAAAAATGAGACCATCGCTATCATTCGTGGTTCGTTGCAAATAGTGAATTATGCTCAGAATGAATGAACGTATGGAGTAGGTCTAATTGAAGCTCCTCTATGATTGTTATTGGACCTTTGGAATGCCTTATGATCTCTATGGACAATTCTTATGATTTTTAAAATCGTTGCGTATGATATAATATTTCTTGAAAGACTATATTCCACACTCACACCGGACAAAATACATAGGACCTTGGTAACTCTGCGCGGCACGTCGGAACATCTAAATACATTGTAATTTAAACACGATCTGCACAGCCATTTATATTCACCAAAGACAACATTTTAAACACTATTAAAATAATGATCATAGTAAGCTCGCATTTTAGCTTTTTCGGAGCACCCGAACATACAAGGGGCCTTTTACTTTGACGATAAGGATAAGAACGGTTACATGGATCTAACGGAACTCGAGAATGGGTTCCAAAGCCCCTACGATAGCAATTTTGCCGCAGTAAGATATACGCCTTCTACTCACCACCACCACCATCACCATCACCACCATCAAGATCACTACCATTACCACCACCATCTATAAAACATTGCCACCAGCACCATGATCACAACCACCAGCATCACAAAACCACCATAACCATCACCTCCAACTCCACCGCCCCTACCATCACTACCACCACCCACAACTACCATCATCATCATCATCAACATCATCATCATCATCATCATCATCATCATCATCATCATCGAAAGTCATTATTATAATTAACGATCGCAGGTCGGGTGATGGTTGAATGAAAATGGTTACACACCAGCGTAAAGACCAGTTAGGCCTACTGCTTTTGTGGTTGAGCAGTCTTCAAGTCCAGAGATATAAGTGTAAAATAATCATGAGGTCCGAGGGGTGCCAACCACAACTTCTTCTCATACTTCTACCGCTTCTGCTGCTGCTACCCCAACTACTGCTACTACTACAACAACACCACCAACAACAACAACAACAACTACTACTATTTCGACTACTACTACTACTTCTACTACTACTACTACTACTACTACTACTACTACTACTACTACTACTACTACTACTACTACTACTACTACTACTACTACTACTACTACTACTACTACTACTGCTACTGCTACTGCTGCTGCTGCTACTACTACTACTGCTACTGCTACTGCTGCTGCAACTACTACTACTACTACTACTACTACTACTACTACTACTACTACTACTACTACTACCACTACCACTACTACTACTACTGTCATCACCACCACCACAACTATTATCATCACCAGGACCACCATTTCCACCATGGTAGCTGTATAGTAATAGTGAAAGGTTAATCTCACAATGGATTCCTGTGAATAGAATAGAATGGTTAGGATTTGGGTTTCCAACCGCAATTAAAAATTAAATTGCTGTTCCGTGTTAACTTAAGCATCAGGGAAGTAAATAATGTAGACTATTGGAATGGTTTTGATGAGTTTTTGTACGTTGTTTTCTGCCGTGGAAGGGTTACCACAGCTGCAGTCCGCTGAATAATCACGCGTAAAACTCAGATTTTTTCATCGCTTTAGAATCTATATAGGGCCTACTGCCCAAATGTGTTTATTTTTTGTCAACAGAAACTCATGCAAAGGGTTGATAGAAATGGTGATGGAAAAGCCACCTACGACGAGTTTGTGATTGACTATTATCCTGGCTAATATTAGATGGCAAAGAGAAACATTTAATGTCTCGGCATAAACATTATGGTAAGTGAAAAATCTAGCATTCGAAAGAAGTTTACTGATCGCAGACTGTTTCGTAGTTTTTCAACTAGACAAACGCATAGGCCTATTGAACAAATCAGCAAACGCTTAGTGTAAGAGGAATGCTATTTTTTTTTATTCATTTAAGTCTACATCTATGAACTAACTTTTTTATTTTTTATTTTCTAGCACATTGAAATATCCCAAGTGAGGTTTAGATTGACTTTTTTGCAGACGATACGTTGAAGTGGAAAAGGCGTACGTACGCATGGTCCGCTGCACTAAATACGACAAACTTCGAGGCTGACAGTAAAGACAATGTTATGTTTTACTTTATAGGATTTCTACACAGGATGACACGTTCAACAAAGTCAAAGATATAAATTTTAAACTCCAAAGAGTCCAGCAATGCTTTCAACAAAAATTACAGTTGCGCCTTATAAAAAAGATTCACGCAGTGCCCGTATGATAAAATGCTTGAGTCATCTTACAATAAACTTGAAAATAAAGTCATTAAGCGTTCTTTTCTCATATTACGCAATAACTCCCGACATAGCTGGAACTCCATGCTGCTCATTTTATAGCGTTCAATCCGGATGTTCATATCCAAATGGTCAAAGCCTGCGGCTGATTTTTAAAACAATTTTCTTTATTGTTAACCTATTTCTTAATAATTTTGATTTTCAAATGTTCCTAACTTCCTAGCTGGGAAAGCAATTTCACGGTGGTAAATTGGAAGAAAAAAAGGCATTTTTTTTTGTCAATTATCCTCCAAAAGTAAAAAAACAAATTTTGAAAGTATTTCTAAATACCACAGCGTTCAATGTTTCTGAAGTTCCATGGACTCCAGTCCAATTATTATTGCACTAGCTGGGGTACCCGGCGTTGCCCGGAATGTTAGCATTCGTCGCGTTCCCGGTCACTCCCATTTCCTCATTCACCCTCCCTCCATCCCCCATCCCCCTCTCCGTCCCTCCGTACCCCTCCCACTCTCCCCTCACTCCTTCCTCTCTACTTCCCCTCCTTCCTTCCGTTTCCTCCACCTCCTCTGGCACTCACCCCTTTTCTACCTCTCTCCCCTCCCATTTTTCCTTCACCTCCCTCCACCCCTCCATCCTCCTTTCTCTTCTCTCCCCCACCTCCAATCTCTCCCCACCCTTCACCGCATCCCCACCTCCATACTCCCTTTCAACCTCCCCTCACCCTCCCTCCCCTACACCACTCACCACTCTCCCCTCCGTCCCTACCTACCTACCTCCCCCACCCCACCACACTCACCATACTCCACCACACTCCGACCGCCACCGGTAAGCCACCCGTGAAATTTTGGTTTTCGGGAAAACTTTCTTTCACCACCCCTGCTCCCCCACACCTCCCCTTGCCTTCGGGCCGAAGCCCCATGGTGGCAGAGATTTGCCGACCCCCAATGATCTGCTCCGGGTCGAGCCCGAACCCCCATGCGAAGAATTGGGGTCGATTGCTTCAAAACCGTGCATAGCCAACAAAGCCACAAACACACACAGATACTTACCAGAAATCTATGGTCAAATAACAAGGTTGATCAACTGAAATTCTCCCATATTAAAATTTTGTTCATCCGACCCTATCAGTTTCCAGCACAAGATCTTCCTGCTTCAGCATTTGAAATTCATCATTGATGTCGTAACGCTGAGAAATTCTAAATTGGTAGAATTGAGCTGAATAAAAATATTGATTTCCATCCAATCATGGCTGACACAAACGCAGCTCATTGCAACGTTCTCCAGATGTTGGACGTCGGTGAAATCAGGTTCTCTCACGTGTCATAGACCTGCGAGTCGTTAGTCTAGTGATTTTCCATAACAACCAAGCTTCCATTTGTGACATTTTGACATTGAATAACACAATTTAATTATATGAATAGATCACCAGACGGCGAACTATGGCGTCATAAAAATATAAGTAGGTTTAAGTAACTGTTTATCAAGGCCGATGCTGGAGACACGGAGACTCTATTTCGAAACACATTCTTTCCCAGCGGATCTGTTCTAGAATAAATTTGCCACTCGGACACTGTATTCTGAAATAAAGTCTACGGCTTGGAGAATATTTCTTCCGTTGTCGAAGCAAAGTTTCCCCCGATCAGCGTGAGATTGGCTACAGTTGCAAGAAATTTACAAATGAGCATGTAAAACCGTTGGTTTACGTGATTAAATTATTTGAAATATTTTTGTGTCTGAAAATGTCATCCAATACAAAGTTTCATCCAGTGGAGGAACAAAACTGTTTTCGGGGAGACTTTACATCGTGACACCGGCGTCAATAATGCAAAATGATTTCGGAACCTATGTACGCGGTAACCTAGACCGTGAAAGTTAGAACTGGTAGACCTATGCCTCATTTATTTTTGTAAACAAACTAAAAAGAATTTTAAAGATGCTTAATTATTGTCCTGACCTCAATAAATTATGATTGGTTTTATATGGGAAATTTAGGTTTACTTGTGTCTCAAGTGGGTTTAAGTTGATCAAAACAACTTCAAGTGACTTAACTCTACAAAATTCGACTTGGGTCAGTTGCGGTAGGCAGAAATGACTCGACTCGACGCGGGATGACTCTCAGCTCCAAGTGCATCTGATGACCAAATCTGAAACTGGTGCACTTGTTACAGTAGAGGAGCAGTGCGAAAAAATATTCATCTAGTTGCAAGTAGCAACATTAAAGTCTGATTCTCGGGTACCTATATGCCTACGCATCTTCGATTGCGATTTCCAAATATTTTACAATTCATTGCTTGCGATGAACTGTTTCGTTTTCAGCATCATTTCGTTTCGAAACAACGCCTAATTGTGTTTTTCTAGGTCGACAAAATGCTGCTCATGCGACATTCGTCTCTCCCATCTGAGCAGCAGAAGCAGCAAAATAGTTCATCAATGTTCAGCATAAGGTTTGGACTACATCATCTTAGTAACTGTGAATTACCTTAAGCCTTAGTCGTTCCCGTGCAGATCTGCACATCGGGCTACGCCGTTTTGGTAATTCACAGTTCAAGCAAATCGTTAAGACGTAGTCACCCACACGTGCTTCAGTCCATACGCAAATTAGTTGAAATAGGAAATTTCTTAACTTCCCCTGTCTATTCAGAAAATGTGCTTAGCGCTATGAAAATCAATAAGTCGGATGACATACATACAGACGAAGGGCCCTACCAGTGTCATCAAAAATAACTAAGAGGAGGGTAGCCCCTGCACAAGAATGGCAGGAGCGATAACATTGACGAAAATGCAATAAAGCATTATTTATTATGGCGTTGGGCTTCAAAGTCGGATTTCAATCGAAATTCATTAAAACTAATGTCATCGTAAATCTGTCTTAAATTTCTATAGGCTATTGAATCCCTGTTTGACATTCTGAATCCTGCTCTTTGTTATGGAAAATTAATATCAATAACCGATTCCATGGTGAACACGTGTTTTGATTTGATTTATTGGAACAAATGAATAAAGCTTAGCTCAGTGAGACGCTAGCTTATTGCCAATAATAAATAGCCTATCACTATTAATTTCCATGACAGATATATTGCCAGATCTAGGACGAAATGAATTTTCCTATACGACGTAGACCATATATATATATATATATATATATATATATATATACAGGGTTCGCCAAAAAAGGACCTCTAGGTTTTTTGCCAATATTTTGACCAAAAGTAAGAATCTCCAAATGAAATTTTACAGGCTTATGGACAATTCATTTACACATTGTGGCCATATTTCATCAAAATATTTCAAACAAAACAATAATTACATCAATTTTAGTTTTTTGACGATTCCAAAACGAAGCGCAATTTTTTTTAGGTTTTTTGCAATATCTTGGCCAAAATTAAGAATATCGAAATGAAATTTTGCGGGCTTAAAGACAATTCATATCTGCACATGGCGGTCAGATTTCATGAAAAATTTTCAAGCAGAAAAAAAGTTATACCCTTTTGAGTGAGGCCACCCACCGTTTTTGACGATTCAAAAACGAAACACAACAAAAAGTAGCAAAAACACAATTTTATTAAATCTCATCTAAAATAACTGTTCTCAAATGAACTTGGCAGTGCTTCGCAACCTGTGTTCAATGTGCCCACCACCAGTGACAAAACTTCTTTTGAGTTTCTTTGCAAAGTTCTTGATGGATCCCTGATTAATCTGTGAGGTTCCTTATTTACCAATTTGATTGTCATCTTGCTTAGTGACTTCTCAGTGACGTGCAGCTTCGCTGGTACCCTGTTTCTTTTTAAATAGTAATAATAATGATCCTCTGGCAATGTCAAGGCTATTTGATAACAATTATTTAAGATGATACTTAATAAAATCGTGTTTTGCTACCTTTTGCTGCGTTACGTCTTTGAATCGTCAAGAAACGGGAGGTGGCCTCACTAAAAGTGGTATAACTTATGTTCTGTTTGAAATATATTGATGGAATCTGTCCACCATGACTGTGCAGATTTGAATTGTTTTTAAGCCTGTAAAATTTCATTTC
>OX457050.1:1566324-1716324 GCA_949752735.1 Lumbricus terrestris
CGTGGAGACGTCTTGATTTATAGGTCTAGGCTACTGCAATGTATAATTGGGCATGTTAGTCGGATATTGCTTTTCAGGACAAGAATACTGCCGAGTTTCAATCGAAATTAATTGTTTTTCTCTGTTGTGACAAATCAATATGAAAAGTCATGGATGAATAGCATCGATTGCTTCTAAGAACACGTGCAACGATTTGACTTGCAGTGATGCGTGTTCTTATTGCCAAATATTTCTTTTCTAATGGTTTGTTTCATGGCAGAAATGTTTCCGGTTTTTGATTAAATTAATTTTCCGTCAGAATAGTTTATTTCCCTGAGTTGAATAAAAGGCAACAGGCAGTTCGTGAGAGGCTCTGTCGTTTGATGAAGGTTCAGTGAAAACGTCGTGGAGCGACTTCTTCAATCATTTCTTTTTAGACAAGACAAGTCGTGAATATTGGAAGGTGAATAGATTTGCTTTTACTCAGTGTGCTATTAGAATTCCTATTTCAGAAAAAATCTTTTAATTCGTTCGAGTGGCAGGTTTGGAGATCTTGTAGGCTTGTCCTAACGCACAGATAATCTTAAATTCATCATTTCCAGTGCGCCTGATTACACACGAAAAGACAGGCGCAGACACTGGGGCAGCATTTACTAGGAAATAGAGACATTTAGAGAGCGACAGAGAGAGAGAGACATACAGACATACAGACAGACAGACAGAGACAGAGACAGAGAGACAGAGAGACAGAGAGACAGAGAGAGAGAGAGACAGAGAGAGACAGAGAAAGAGAGACAGACAGAGAGATAGAGACAGAGACAGAGAGAAAGATGTTCGGGCAAATCGCAATCGTCAATTTTTATAGACCTGAGAGCACTAAACCAAAATCAAAGACGAAATATTTAAACTGCTTGCGTTAAAGGGACAAAGAAAGGCCAAGAAGTTCATTGCGGGGACTGTCAGGCAACTTAATCTGGGCAGAACGCGGCAGCGATGCCTTTACGCACCTCTGCTCCATTACAAGTTCGATGGGTTGACCTAAGTTCGGTCGGTTCAATTGTCTTGAGATTGAGTTGGTTAATTGTTGCTAGACGTCACTTGTCTTTTCTTTCATATCATTAAATGTAGCACACGTGGTTCAATACGGTTCGACATTAGGTTCAGCAATGCGGGTCGCTTTAAGACCGACGTGTAGGCCTAAACGTTGTTCGATTAGGTCAGAATTGCGAGCATGCCCGCCATCATTATCTCTATGTGGTTGAGACTACAAAGTGCTGCACCGTTCATGTAAGATTATTCGCAAACCACAGATTCAACCGAGTGGCTGATTGGCTGAATGGTTCCCAACTCGTGGCTCACGGGCCAAAAGTGGCCCGCCAGGTCTACAAAAATGGCTCCCTCGTCCTCCAAAGAATTAACAAAGATATAAGACAAAATTGACAATTTTGGGCAGCATAGAACACATAATTAGTTTCCATTTTCCATGATTACAAATCATTTTATTTTGACGTTTATAAAAACATCAAACATTCTATTTCGATTAAATTGTAATAAGCTTATAACATCAAACATTCTATTTTAATTCAATTGTAATAATCTTATATGCTTCTAGTCATTAAAATTTAGCCTTGTGGCCCCCTAATGTCCTTCAACTAAGAAAAAAGTGTCCCTCGTGTCCTCCAACTTAGAAAAAAATTAATGGCCCTAAAATCAAAAAGCTTGGGAACCACTGGGGTATAAGATATGCGAACATAATCATGTTGACCTCGCCCCAATGATGTCATGCGAGTCCATATTTTGTTTTCCACTTTTATCGCTGCCTTTTACTTTACCACTTGCGAGAAATACATCCAAACACGGCGTGAAGCACATGAAAGCCGACCATTCTGATTTTCTTTACTTCCCCCATCTACATGTATTGAGAAAATTTCCTTTGCTCTATCGACATGAATACCGTATTACGAAGCAGGACGTTTTGGCGCCAGCCGTTTTCGTGCCGCCTTTTTTTGTGTGCCACGAAACGGAGTATCCCCTGAAAGCTATCCGGGGGGATGAATTAATCTATCCCCCCGGATGGAATTACCCGGTCTATACTATCCGGGAGGATAAACCATTCTATCCCCTTTTCTGAAAAAGCGCATAATAAAACAATCTATGCTGTAATCAAAATTTAAAGTGACTCTAATTGTTTTAAGTGCCCTAAGCAATGCTCAGATAAAGGCAACTCGAATTTATTTAATGACTCTGAGTGTTCCTAAGTGTTTTAAATGTTTTAAGTGCTCTAAAAACAGAGCAAAACAAATTATCTGGTAGGAATAAACATACCTGTTAGTGTCACTGTTCAAAACAAAGCAGACGGAAATTAATTTGCACAAAAAATAAACACGCGGAAGCGGTTTTTTCGCCTTTTTTTAATTTGGGGGATACAATTAATACGAAGGATACTCTATTTCGTGACACCGGCCGTTCTCGCGGAAGTCGGATTGCTGTGTACAGACATGGAGCAGGAAAACGTTCGGCGTCAAAACGGCGACGCCAAAAAGGCATTGGCGCCAAAACGGCGGCGCCAAAACATCACGCACCGTGAATATTATAATTATGTCGAGATACATACCCACAGAAACCTAAGCGCCATCAAATACGTTATTAAGAACCCGGCGCAGACAAATGGCAGGCGCGATGACATTGACAACGAAGTATTAGTAAATTCCATAAATTATTTCTTTTCGTATTAGTATTTGATGTCGGAAACGTCGTCGGGTATCAGTCGAGAATTATTCATCGTATTTGAATAAAATGATTCATGTAAATCGATGGTCAATCTCGATATTAAATCTATGTTTGACATTCGGAATCCTGTTCTTTGTTACGGAAAATTAATACGAATGGCCGACTCTGAATACTCGGATCTTGATTTGATTTATTCGAGCTAATGAATCAAGTCTCGTGCAGTGAGACGTGGGCTTATTGCCAATTACAAATATCACTATAAATTTTCATGACAGATATATTGCCAGATTTGAGACGAAATTAATTGTTCCTATAGAAATTATTGCATGTATGTATTTTGTTGAGTTGAATAAAAGGCCCCTGCAGCAGCATGTGTCTGGTGAGCTTATTTCTCATTTGGTGAACGTTTGTTGAAAACTATCTGAGACCATTTGACAATAATTATTCTTGACAGAGGAGCAGAAAACTGAAAGGGTAAAGTTTTTTCTTACGTAGGCAGCCGATTTATAGCATAATGCTGGGTAATAAAACTCAGCAAAGTTTGGCGTAGATTGTTATTCTAACACTAAGTCGTAATAGGTCTATGTTATGAGATTATTTCAACTAAAATCATATATTGTTTGCCTTGTAATTTTGATGTAGGCCTACAATAATTGCACGTGAAAGACTTTTCACTCACTTTTTTGTACTAAACGTCGACAATACCGCAGAAATACGCCACGTCACCGCGGAAATTCGTCGTAACGCGCGAAATACATTTAAGTAAATTTTCTTTATTGTTTTAGAAGCATGAAAACAAGTAAAATTTAATCGTTTAAAGCAATGAGCTTACTAGAGTAGGCCTAGTTATCAGCAGTCATACTCCGTAACGTCGTGTACAGGGTCGGTTAGGGTCAGATTAGGCGCCGTGAAGGTCGGTTAGGGCATTGATTCTAGGATGTTTCATCCCCGGACGATTCATCCCCGGGCGATTCATCCCCGGACGATTCATCCAGTGAACGTTTCATCCACGGACGGTTCTTTATTATAATTATTATGTGCTTTGTACAAGACATTTAATTCAACCTCATTATCAGAGATTAATTTCTCGGATCTTTACTGCGGGTGGCTCGGTCACAATATAAACGTGGAGTAGCGGTGGTGAAGGATCTCACCCTCAGGGTCGAAGCCATAACACAGTCACTATATAAATATGCTATTACATTTACATTTACATTATGTGATTTTTATAAGACACCTATTCATATTATAATGGAAGTCCTATCTCATGATTTTGAAATATCTTGATATTTCAGATGAAGACTTTCCTGGCTCTCGTGTTTTTTGTTCTGGTGATTGACCATGGTAAGACAATGAACCGTGCGCAATATATTATTGTAGGAGCTTAGGTGCGAAGGATGAGACATAGTATAGTACAGAAAGGAAAAGAAGGATAAGGAGAGAAAGAGAGAAGCAGGAAGACACGGAGAAATAAGGAGAAAGTGTATAGGGTACAGCAGGTAGGCGGGGCAGAGCAGACTGGATGAGCACACACACACACACAGAGAGAGAGAGAGAGAGAGAGAGAGAGAGAGAGAGAAAGAGAGAGAGAGAGAGAGAGAGAGAGAGAGAGAGAGAGAGAGAGAGAAAGAGAGAGACAGACAGACAGACAGACAGAAAGTACGGCAGATAGGCAGAACAGAACAAATCAAGCAAGCACAAGGAAGAGAGAGACAGACAATGAGAGAGGGAGAGAGAGAGATAGGCAGACAGCCAGAGGAGCAGACAACAACAGAAAGCCGATTGACTGTATGTCGAATGTATGCAAGGAATGTAGACACTGGTGGTTGCTTGGCAACTGGTCAGGAAAGCTAAGAGTGGTAAGTTTGGCTCAAGACACGATAGGCCGCGAAGCCAAGAGGGGCAGTAGATCTATATAAAGGGCCCGTGATCTGAAGCCTATTATTTTCATGTTCAAAATACAAATGTGCACCTTGACACAATGCGTCATTCTTGAAATATTCGTCAAAATTTAATGTGTAATATTATTATAAACCAACAGCTTAGCATATCCTCATAGATCATGCCTTCCCTGGGAAGTTTATATCATTGGCTGAGAAATTATGTTCCATCGGGAAGTATTTCTAGGGTGGATAATGTCCATCCACTGGGGTAGGAGTGTCACATCCACTGCGATCATAACTTTCAAGATTGCACAAATTTCGACAATAAGAAAAATGATGAACATTTTGGACGCCATCATGGCTTCTCTCTGTCTTTCTATCTCTGATCTGGAATAACCATTCGATGGCGACTGATGCTTAGTTTACACTCGCCTGCTCTTCATAAGCCGCTCAAGTCTTGCTTTTTAGCTGTGGCAGGACTGCGATCGCAACAGAATTGATGTATAGATCTGTAGGTCCCTTCCGTCCCTTTGAAATTTGTCGATTCAGATTTTCAGAATGAATGAACGAACGGATTAATAAAAGTTCCTATATAATTAGGGGACCTTTGTAGGGTCTAATGATCTATATGGACGGCTCTTATAAGTTTAACCAAAAAAGCGTGTGAAATCGCCACAATGGAAGTTTTTTCATAAGCTCGATTCCACATTGAAACAGATGACAACACAGGTCATAAGACATCGGTAACGCAGCGGGGGCACCTCAGAACACGAAGTTTGCACAGTGATTTAAAATAATTTACCAAAGACAACTTTTAAAAACTAGGCTATTACAATAATAATATTGTGAGTTTGAATTTTAGTTTCTTCGCAGTATGGGTGGACTGATGCAGAGAATATCTTGAACTCAATCGATACGAACAAGGACGGCTTCATGGATATAACGGAAGTCGAGAAGGCGACAAAACCTGATGGACAGCTTTCGACCCAGGAGAAGGCAGCTGCCCTTGTAAGAAAAAGACCATCATCGTACTACTTGTCGCCACCACCACCACTCTACCACCACCATCACAACCAACAATATTACCACCACCATCACAACCACCATCACCATCGCCACTGCCATCACCACCTACATCACCATCACCACCACCACCACCACGACCACCATCACCACTACCACCATTCAACTGCTACCACCATCACTACCACGCCACCATCACAACCACCACCATCATTCATAGTCATGATTTATAATCAACTGATCATAGGATGGGAGATGGTTGAATGTTAAGCATAAAGCATAAAGACTAGCTCTCAGGTTAGAAGCTAGCAACTCGAGCTTTCAAAGTTCAGGTAGATTGCTGCAAGATGAGCATCTGGACCGATGGGTGACTTCTACAACTTCTACTACTCCTATTACTACTATTGCCACTACTACTAGTGCTACTACTGATTCTACTACTACAACTAATACTACTAATCACTACTTCTGCTACTAGGCCAACAGCAACAACTACTACTGCTACTACTGCTAGCATCACCACCACAACTAGCATCAGCACCACCACCACCAACTTCCCCATGGCGCAATATAGCTACATATTTAAATAGCAGATGTCTCATCTCACGAAGTAGCCTACTCATTTGAATAGATTAGATCGGTTATGGGAAGCGTCTTGGTTAGGGTTTTCAAACCGCATTAAAAAATAAAATTTCTGTTCCTTGTTACATGAAGAACGAGGGAAAAAATGTAGACAATTAGGGTGGTTTGGATGGGTTTGTCCGTATTAGCTTCTGCTGTGGTAGAGTTACCTCAGCTGCTGTCCGCTGAATGATCACTTGTAAAACTCAGATTTTGAGTAGCGCTTTAGAAATTATCTACTTACCGAATATGTTTACTTTTTGTCAACAGTATTACCTGCAGAACATGGATTCGAATGGTGATGGAAAAGCCGACTTGAACGAATTGATCGGTTCCCTATATTTTTGATGAGACTTTGATGTCGACAAAGTCATACGAACGATCCGTCCCACAAAATTTAATAGCCTACGACAAATTCGAGGCTGATCTCTAACTAAAGACATATTTTACTCTATTATAGAATATCGATTGTTACACGCGATCACATATTCAACAAAATCATGGACAGAAATTTTAAACACCAAAGAGTCCAGCAATGATTGAAAAAAAATTACGGCTCTGTTTTGAAACAATAAATTACTGCAGTGACCGTATAAGTAAATGCTTACAGCAAAATTAAATGAAGTCATCAAACATTCTTCCTTCATTTGCATGATAACTGGTGCTACATGTATATTGAACACTCATGCTGAATTGGCTGATCAATAGCGGTTGTACTTCCTTCGGCCCATAGCCAATTACTTTTCTTTATTGCCTCATCTATTCTGAAAATTCGCAAAGCGCACTTTCCAGGAATTAATCGGGGACTTACCCACGCCAGCCTCATCCTTTATTAGCGGACGGCACACAATCAGGATTTTGGAGAAACCTTGTCGCAAGATCACGCCAAAAAGTCGCTAAAAGTCACAAGATGTAGCTAACGGCTCATGGACACGTTTATTACTCCAACGAGGCAGAAAACAGCCAAACAAAATGTAAAATGAAAAGTTAACATAGAAATTCATTAAATAGATTAACCAAGACATTAATGAATTGGTCATAGATACATTAAACATACCTAGCCTATTGGTGTCATTCAGACATCGACATAAGCCTAAAGCTACATGTAATAATAATAATAATAATAATAATAATAATAATAATAATAATAATAATAATAATAATAATAATAATAATAATAATAATAATAATAATAATCTTTTCTTTAATTCAGCGCCTGCAAACGCACTGCGCTTTACATTTACAAGTTATGCGGTAATCTTAATTAAACTTAACTACTAACTGAACAGACAGCTTTGTAATTACACTGCGCTAGCGCATAATCAAGGTCATCATCGTGATGCATCGTTCTAACCTTACGCTCTCAGTTGGCCCTGGCTAGCCGGACCTTCGGCCCATTTGAGTCCTCCGCCATATTCTACAAATTTTGATGTAATTACGACCTTTAATGAGTTGGTTTTGGGGTGGGCATTGGGGTGGGGGAATGTTCTCGAAAACCCAAATTTCACGGGTGGTGTACCGATGGAGGTCCGAGTGTGGTGCTGTTGGAGGGGTGGTTGGAGGGGGATGAGGTGGTGAGGGGTGGAGGGGAGGGAGGGAAATTGGGGTGAGCGATGGGAGTGGGAGAGGAAAAACAAGTGTGGAACACACTCCGACCTCCACCGGTACGGTGGAGGTCGGAGTTTGTGGGGTGTTGTGGGGGTTGGGGGTGGGGTTGGGTGGGGTGTGGTGTGGTGGGGTTGTGACCGGGAGTGGGTCGAATCCTAAATTTTCCGGTCAACGCCGGGTTCCCCAGCTAGTATAATTAGCCTATGTTTGTCGAAGAAGCTACCAAAGTAGCCTCAGAGTTTCCAAATGTTAAGAAGAGGATTGGGCCTACACAATAATAAATAGGCATACCATAAAATATTATTTGTTTTGATACGCTATTAGTTTCTGATGTCATCAACATTGTCGGATTTCGGTCGATATAATTCGTTGTAGGCTTATTTGAATGTACGTTATTGCAGCGGTCAATCTATCTTTACTCTCAATAATGAATCTATGTTTGATATTCAGAATCCTGCTCTTTCCTTCCTCGCGCTGGTATAGCACATCGGGCGACACATCTACTCTACACCACTCTGCCCTCCGCAATCCTCTCCGCCTTTTCCCTCGTCATTCCACCATCGTGCAGATCTTGAGTGATCGTGTCTCGTCAAGTCTTTCTCGGCCTCTCGCGTTTTCTCTTCCATCCCGTCGGTGTCCAGTCTAGTGCCTGTTTTGAGATTCTTTCGTTGCCCAATCTGTGTACATGACCCAGCCAGCGTAGACGCGATCTCTTCAACATATCCTCCATTTTCTCCATAGACGTTCTTTTCCTTATATCGTCATTCTTTATCTTCTCTCTCCAAGTTACCCCTAGTATCCTCCTCTGCCGTTTATGACGTGCTGCCTCTAACTTATTGCTCTGCCCTTTGCTTTGGAAAATTAAAATGAATGGCTCATTCCAAAGTCACATGTCTTGATTTGATTTAATTAATCGAGCTCCTAAATCAAATCTCATGCAATGAGACGTGAGCCTATTGTCAGTTATTAATATAAATATTAATTCATTTTCGTGAAAGACACGCATTGATTGATTTCACTCGATATGAATTCATCTGAATTTAATTCTATTGTTGCAAATCCGTCGTTAATCTTTATATTAAATCACGGTTTGATATTCGGAATCCTGCTCTTTGTTGGGGGAAATCAATTGTCATGACTGATTTTAAGCACACGTGTATTGGATAGATTTAGTCGAGCCATTGAATCAAATTCTCATGCATAGAGACACGAGCATACTATTATTATCAATATCACCATTAATTTTGATGACAGGCCCGATTTCATACGAAATCAATTCTCCTTTCAGAGGCTAGGCTATAGGCATGGATTATTTCATAGAATTGACGTCAAGACCGTGGCTTTTCTATCTAAACAGTGTATGCAGCTCACGCAATTCAGCAACATTCAACGTGAGGCTTAACAACAGTGGTTCATACTAATACAAATAAAAAACAAGTACGGCTTTACGTGCAGTTTTGTTCTTGCTTCGGCCAATAGTCAATAGCTTTCCTTTATTTCCTCATCTATTTTGAAAATTTGCAAAGCGCAGAGACCAGGCATCAGGCATAGCAGCCTCATTGTCGACAAAGGTCGATAAGAAGCGGTATATGCACAAGCTTACACAAGAATGGCAAACGCTATAAATGCTGTGAAGTAGGCCCTGCTAGTTATTTTATTACGGTACAAGCATAGGCGGTGGAGGCGGGGATCCGGAGGGGGCAAATGACCCCCAACATTCGGGCAAATGTGCTTTTTCAGGAAAAACAGGCATGGCGGACGAACCTTTTTCTGGCAAACAGGGGTAGAACAGATATATTTTCTGAGGATTTGTACGAAATGACTAAAAATCATCAGTTATTTTCCGTTGGGAAATCGAAATGACTAAGAAAAAGGTCATCTGAAAATTTGGTCGATGAAAAAAGTCGGTGACTCGCGGTCCGCCAAACAAATTCAAGCATAGCCTACCTTTCGGGCAAAAGCAAAAATCTTTGCACCCACCCAACCCACCCACTGCCGAAATGTCCCCTACGCCTATGGATACAAGGTTTTTATGTCAGAAACATTGTCGGATTTCAGGCAAAATCAATTCATCGCATTTGGAAGTATTTTGTTGTAGTCATAAGCCTGTCGTTAATCTTTATATTGAACTAATATATTTCATGTTCTGAATCCTGTTCTTTGTTACGGGAATTAATCAGTAGCTTTGGCTGAATCGAAAAACCTCTACTTTAATTTCCTTTGATCACACGCTCCTGAATGAAATTCACGTGTCATGAGACGTGAGTTTATTGCCAATAATTAATATCACTATTATTTTCATGACAGACATATTGCAAGATTTCAGACGAAATTAATATTTCCTCTCGGAAGTATAACAATATAATATATTTCGCTGAGTTGAATGAAAGGTCCATACAGCAGCATGCTATTCGTCAGTTTCTTTGCCATTTGGTGAACGTTTGGTGAATACTACCTGAAGCTACTTTGTCAATCCTCTTTCGACAAGACGAAAACTTTGAGGTTAAAGCTTTCTGTTCTTATTTTGCGTGATAATAGAATTTTGCCTAGATTTAAAGATCTAGCGAGGAACCGATTTCAAGCAAGGTTTGGTAATCGAATAGTGAGTTGAGAAAGGTAGTCTATTATCGGCTATGCTAAGTATAGGCTACTTAGTTATAATAACATAAGTTA
The DNA here is from genome assembly GCA_949752735.1 of Lumbricus terrestris. Classification (NCBI taxonomy): domain Eukaryota; kingdom Metazoa; phylum Annelida; class Clitellata; order Crassiclitellata; family Lumbricidae; genus Lumbricus; species Lumbricus terrestris. Next base: position 1,576,842 of record OX457050.1, read on the forward strand.
TCGGATAAAATTATTTGACTTACAGTAAGACCTTGTTTGCCCAAGATAGGCCCTATACATTGGACGATAATTTCATGTGAATAACTTTTCATCTTTATTCAACCTCTTTAGATGTGATTCGTATAAGACAATATCATTCAGATGATAGTGATATCTCATGATTTTGAAATATCTTGATATTCCAGATGAAGACATTCCTGGTGCTCTTGTTTTGCCATCTGGCAATTACCTTTGGTAAGAGACCATCGCCATCAATAGGCTATATTTAGTGCACACTGCACAGTGAACAAATTGTAGACTGTGCACCTAAGAATTCAACGAAGTAGGCCTATTAACTTAATATTAAAAACCATTAATATAATTTTTTTCCAACATCCAATATTCATCTGTACATGTTTCAATTTGATAGCAGTAGACCTATATTATGATGACTAAATTGACCAGATGATTGTTTGATATCCTGACAAAGAAAACGTGAAAATTGAGAGACACCGCAGTGCTTGCGAATATAATGGAATGTCCGAGTAGACACTAGTCGTGACCGTTTCGTCCGACATAATTATCAAATTATTACAGTTGGTACAATAATACTAGGGGTATACCAGAATAGGGATCGGTCTCCAAAAGTCTGCTTGAGCAAGACTAAGCATTATCAGAGAAAACGTCGTTAGGCCAGAAGACAAATTCATCGAGTAGGATATGTAGCAAAATGAAGCCTACAGTATTATTAACCCGGACAAAGACCCCTTACAGTATTGCATTTTGCCTTTCAATAAAATATTTTGCTGCCCTAAAACAACAACCTACCTTCGTCGTTTATTACAGAAATAGAATAACTGAAGTTGACAAAATGGTGAGTCGTTGCCAATTATTACCCAGCGACTTGAATGTATATGCAGGGGCCTTGTATAAGGAGCAGATATTTATGAGTAGCCTTAATGGCTGAAAACTGAGAAGGAAATTATTATTTAATACGACATTTATAACAAATCTTGTATTTTGAGAAAAACAGAACTATTTAAATATAATTATTATTCTGATTAAACGTGGCGTTCTCATTTTTAACGGCACTCAATCTTATATATATTTTTAGTAAGGTTTTTTCGTTGTTAGCTATGCGCGGCCACAGTTTTGAAGCAATCGACCCCAATCTTTCGCAATGGATCAGAAGGGAGGGAAGGAGGGAAGTGCGGACGGACGGACGGACGGACAGACGGACGGACAGACGAACGGAGGGACGGACGGAGGGAGGGAGGGAGAGTGGGAGGGATGGAAGGAGAGTGGGAGGGATGGTGGGATGGAGGGAGGGACGGAGTGAGGGATTAGGGGGGAACGGCCCGAACCCTAAAATTCCCGGGCAACGCCGGGTACCCCAGCTAGTACAAAATATAAAGACTAAGATTGATTGATTCTCTCCGGAATCTGATCCAGTTTCCTCACAGTTCTTCCCTAAACGTGTCGCCAGTGGTTGATGATGACAGGTTAGTGTCATCACCTTTTCTTTCTGTGTCTCAATTTCTGCGTTATTTGTTTTTTAATCTCTCCAGGTCAAGAAGGAACGACTGCAGATTATGATGGTGTTACATGGTCGCCCGAGGATTACGAGGAGGCCGTCAATCGTACGATATTGGATAACTTTAACACGTACGATGCGGACAGGAACGGTTACGTCGAAAGAACGGAAGTCGAGCATCGACAAGAAACGTATGGCGGGGGAAATAGACAACTCTCGGAGGCGGATAAAGAGTTCATCAGTGTAAGAAAGCATCATCATCATCATCGTCGTCGTCGTCATCGTCATCGTCATCATCATCGTCATCATCATCTACATCGTCATCGTCATCATCATCATCGTCATCGTCGTCGTCATCATCACCATCATCATCATCATCATCATCGTCATCGTCATCACCATAGTCATCGTCATCATCGCGAAGGAATCTACGACCTCGAAAGGATAGCACTGTCACGCATAGCTCCCTAAGATGAATCGGAGCTTGACTTGCTAGACAGTTATGCATGATCATTAGAATATTAACTTCATTACGTTTTGCATAGGCATCCACTGCAGTTCCTCCAGTATAAAATTGATACGTGCCCAAATTTTGGGATGCCGCCCAAATCAGAATCTCTCGAGTCGTTTGTGGTCAGCCAATGATACAAAGCTCCACCACTCTGGCACCGGATACAATAATCTCGTTACTATTGCAGCTCTTGGTATTAATTAACAATCTATCATTGGTTGGTCGAGTACTGTTCTTGACAAGATTTAGTGGCCATATGTATGTCGACATACCTTGTTATTGCTCAAAGCCCTTCGATTGTGGGTGAGCAACATGTGAAATAAGGTGGAGTGAAAAAACTAAAGTTAAAATTTTTGACTGGCAGGGGTGGGAATAGTTGTTCCATATGTAAAGTAGTGTAGGTGCAAAATTTTGTAATTTTAAAATGTATTCTTCATTGACCTCAGCCATGCACAACATTGCACATTTTCTAGAAAAAGTGGCAAAAATTGATGAAAAGTCGGGTTTCTAGGAGGCGCATTTTCTAAGTAATTATTGCAGGAATTTCGCAGAAAACCAGGCTAAATGGATTTGTAAACAAACATGGAGGTTTGTGAGAATTGTGAAAATTATTTATAAAGTGATATTCCATACAAAAGGTGAGTACGCCAACTATCATCTTCGCCGGAAAGCGAACACATTCTTTTAGCTTCATTAGTAATTACCTTAATGCTAGTTTTATCGTGTCTATCGAAAATACTGAATCAGCCTTTCGCGAATAGGATTACGATCTATAATTCTATATTGTTCTAAAATATGTCAGATATCTCAGTGAAACTACTGTCTGTAATGTGGCTATTGTGGCTATTCATTGATTGCTCTTGTATATTTTTAGACAGCATAGGCTAATGGCTTCCAAAGTTTTTAAACGTAAAACGAGAAATGACACGTGTTGTTCAGTATTTGGATCGCCAGAGGATCTATTTGAAAACATTTTGCCCACACTTGGTGACATTATGAAGTACTACTTGTTTGTTCGCCATCAAAAGAAGACCGATGCTAGTGCTAAAGAGCCAAGCATTGCAAAGGTTTCACAAGCAGTTGCTACTAGGTGTGAGCTTTTGTGGCACAAAGCTTCGATCCCAACGATTGGGCACAAGCGTGTCGTAGAAAAAATCAAAACATTGAATCACCAGTGTCTAAATATTCTTAAACCCTTCAAGAGAAGAAAAAGTAACCAGAAGTACCAAACGAAGTTGAAATCCTATGCGATGGAGTGCAATTCGCAACTGTTCGATATCGCTGCTTGCAAATGTCATACCGAAGCAGCGTGCACCTGTGAAAGGGAGAGGAAGGTGCCCATTGTCGAACGCTCTTTTCTTGCAGATCAGAGGACGGTGCGTGAAATGAAGATTGGTGGCATTGACGTCGTATTAACCAGACAGCTTGCAAGACGTGAGAAGAGAAAGCATCGATACGAGACATACGTTAAGCTACAAAAAGAAACTTTAGCTGAGGCCAAGGATCCTGAAACTAGCATTGCGAGCAACGATACCGATCCTGAAATAAGCCAAGACTCAGATACCGAAGTACAGACTAACGCAGGACTTTGTGGAAAAAGAGAACATTTCAAATGAGGCTCGATTTACCAACCGTCGCTCGTGAATGTGATCGCCACGGTGTCTCTGATCGAAGTGCCGCTTCACTTGTTAGCGCTGTTCTTCAAGATGTGGGAATTATCAACAAACATGATAATTCCATGGTCATTGACCGAAGCAAAATCCGGAGAGCGCGTAAACGCGTTAGAAAAGCGCTACAGCACGACTTGCCTGCTTCTGTCTCCGCATTATACTTTGACGGACGCAAGGATCGAACCAGAATTCAGGTGAAGAAAGGTAAAAAGTACTAAGCCAAAACAATCGTGGAGGAGCATGTGACTTTGGTTTATGAGCCAAATTCAGTGTATCTTGGGCATATAGCCTAACACCATCGAGTGGTGCATCAAAATCAATTGAAAATGACATTATAACTTTCCTCCGCAACAAAAACATTAACACAGATGAATTGCATGCGATTGGTTGCGACGGCACAAACGTCAATACGGGTGCAGTTGGAGGAGTCATCCGACTCTTGGAGTTGACGTTGCGTAGACCACTGCAATGGCTAATATGCTTATTGCACGCAAACGAGTTGCCCCTCAGACACCTGATGCAGAAACTTGATGGTGGCACTCAAGGACCAAATGTGTTTTCAGGCTTCATTGGCAAAGCTCTCCAGACATGCGAGCAACTGCCAGTGGTGCAGTACAGTACCATCATGTTTGAAAACTGTCCAACTCTGGATGGAGCAGATCTCAGTACTGACCAGCAATATATGTATGATATGTGTATTGCTGTATCCAGTGGACAATGTTCCCCAGATCTTGCTCTTCAGAAACCAGGACCGATTGTAGGTCTACATTCACGGTGGTTAACAATGGCTAACAGCTAGAGTACTTCGTTTATACGTGGCCACCAACAACCCCAGTGACAACTTGCAAACTCTAGTGCCGTATGTGATGAAGGTATATGCGCCCATCTGGTTTCATGTAAAAACTAAGCCGTTGTGTAGTGACGGGGCACGACATCTCTGGAGACTAATCAAATACACACGGTATCTCTCACCGGAGTTGCGAGAAATAGTGGATCCAGTGATACAGAGGAACGGATTCTTTGGCCACTCGGAGAATATCCTCCTGGCGATGATAACGGACAGTCGGAAGCATATTCGGGAACTGGCTCTTCGTAGAATTATTGCCGCACGAATGGAACATCCGTCCTCAGCACTGGTCCGGCAGTTTCGAGTGCCAATTCTGCATCTTGGCCTTGAAAACAATTCTTCATTCGCATCATTATGACATTGCCGTACATGCTGAATTATGTGAAATCTTTGATGCCGTGGGGGTCGATGAAGAAAAAATGTCAGAAATCTAAGACTTTGCCAGAATGCTTATATTATGGCATAGCAACTATTGCATACCCTGCCAGTTTAAGAAAATAAAAATAAAATTCAACCATTATTTTCACTCCACCTTAATGTGAAAGGTCGCAACGCAGTGACTTAAGGCAGATTCGAACCCGCGACTCTTCGGTCGTAAGGCCCAGAACTTACCGCTACACCATCGTGTCCCACTAATAGAATGGTGGTAGAATCACAGTAATAACAATAATAAGCTTATCAGTCATAGGCTCATCTCATAGAGAACTAACATGAATAGAATAGAGCGCAAAGCTTTCCAGATCGAATCTGACAATTACACTTCTGTTCAATGTCAATTGAAACCTGAGGGAAGAGTTGAGCATCTTTTCGGATGAGCTTCTTTTCGGATGAGCATCTTTCCGGATGAGCATCTTTTCGGATGAGCATTGGACTGCAGTAATTTCTGCGCAGACATAACCACAGCAGCTCATTGAATACAAACTCAGATTTTGAGCAACGCTTTCGAATTTATCTATTTAACGAGGATGTTTTACTTTCTGTGGACAGCTATTCATGGATCTCTATGATACGAATGGTGATGGAAAAGTCACTTTCGACGAGTACTACACTCGATTGTATAATGATTACAAGGTGAGTGAACTTCTTGGTCTTTTTGCTCCTATTCTGCAAGCGTCTATAAACTATTGTCTATAATTTTTTGCCGTGCTAGAGTCGGGAGCGCTTCTGAGTAGTCCCCTTGAAGAAGCGCTAAATAAATTCTTGAATGATGAACGAATAATTGTCTATTTTTTGTGTTTTCAGGTCGGGTGCGCCTCTGAGGATTTTCTTTAGAAGTGGCACTATATAAATTCATTATAGCGATTACGATTGCGGTGTGTGAATTGTTGAGACGCTTCGCCGGTCGACATAGACATAATTATGACTAAGTAGAGGAACGGTGGGAATTTTTATTTTAAGACCTACCAATAGAATGCATTACTTTAAATTGTCAACTGTAGGCAACATTGTACACGCGCATATGGATCTAATCTTACAAGGTTAGGCGTCAGAGTGATTATATTTTATTCATACAGTATCCATGAATTAACTGTTTATCTAAGTTTCAAGAACTCCTGATTCTCAAAAGCTGAATTTAGAGAGTTTTTCTGTTGCAGGCGATGAGTGGATGACTAAAAAGTCATTTGAATGGTCGCCTGCTCTAAATACGACAACATTCGGGATTGATTATTAACTCAAGACACGCTTTACTTATTGCGATTTCTACACAGAATCGAATCTCCAACAAAGTCAGGAACATAAATTAATTTAAACTTCCAAAGAAAATAAACGCTTTGCATTAAAAAATGCCGTTGTGTCTGTAACCAAAAACTACTGCAGTGATCGCATAGTCTTCATAGGCCACCTACTTGCTCCATCTTACAGTAAAACAGAGTGGCCCGTTATAATAGCTCTAAAAGATAGCCCCGTAAAAGCCACCCAGTGACAAACTACCGCCGTCAACTACTACTACTACTACTACTACTACTACTACTACTACTACTACTACTACCATTACTACTGCCACTACTACTACCACCATTACCACTACTACTACCACTACTACTAGCAGTGGCGTAGCCAGAAATTTATGATGGGGCTTTTTTTGGCCAGGCCTGATGCCAATTCTGACACCAACCCAACAGTATTACAGTAGGGCCTAAATAAAAAGTTAATAAAGTAAAAAAGGAAATAAAGTAAGAAAACAAATTGTTACTACAAGTACTTGTTTTTGTTTTTTCTTATTTCAGTGGCTAAAGTAACCTATAAAAAAAATTCCCCTCGCCAATGGGGGGGGGTTAAACCCCGAAACCCACTTGTCTATGCCACTGACTACTAGTCATCATTTTCATGGATGGTAACGCCCAGGTTCGCATTGATGCCACCATGTCAACTTTGCTGATCGGATCAAGTGGTGACATAGTTTTCTTTCGTAGACCAACTCCGGGGCGCGGTGGTGTAGTGGTTATGTTCGTCGCCTTGCAGCCGAAGGGTTACAGGTTCGAATCCACCTCAATTCGCCGCGTTTGGACCTTGGGCAAGTCCTTCACTCGCAGTTGCTCAGCGCTTTGGCGTGAAACTCCGATGCAGTGTCCGCGCTGAAGTCGGGGGCGCCTCTGAGTAGAGAGATTGAAGGGGCGCTATAACAAGTGCGCATAGAAACGAGCGAAGCGGCTGTTTGTCATACTTCGACAAATCAATAAGACGTATAACTCTAGGTGTATAGGGTTGTGTGGCTTTGTGCTTGCTTCGGCACAGCCAATACTTTTCCTTATTTCCACACCTGTTATATATTCTGAACATTGCAATGACCGGTTATAAGTCGATGGAGCAACCCACAGCTGCAGCCTCAGCCTCATCAAATCAGTTATCGAGAAGATGGCACACCAGAGTACCAGGGACGATCAGCTTAACAGATGACGAAGTCCTTATTAAATGCCATAAAGTATTATTTATGTAAATTTAATAAGCCCATAGCCTACATTAGTATTTTGATGTCAGAAACATCTGTGGGATTTTAGTCGAAATTGATTAATCGTACTTAAATAAATGTTGTCGTAAATCTGTATTTTATATCTATATATTAAATCTATGTTTGACATTCGAAATCCTGATCTTTGTTATGAAAATTTAATGTCAATGGCGATTCTAAAAACACGTGTTTTGATTTGGTTCAATGGAGGAAAATAAATCAAGTGTCGTGTAGAGAGACGTGAGCTTATTGCCAATTCAGGCAAATCAATTCTAAGACGGACGTCTCTAAGTGTGGCTTTGTGCTTGTTTCGGCCCAGAACCAGTTATTGTTTTCTTATTTCCTCGTCTAATTTTAAAATTTGGGTAGCGCAATGACCAGGATTTAGTCGGAAGACCTAACCACGTCTCAGGGTAGAATAACCACCATTACAGAGAATAGGTAGCACAAGAATGACATAGGCGATAAACACAATAAAGTATTAAGCTTAAGCTTATTTCTTTTAGAACGGTCACATTGTTTTTTGCGTTTTTTGACTTGATGATGTCAGAACAGAAATATTGTCTGATCTCAGTCGAAAATAATTCATCGTATTTGAATTTATGTCACTGCAATCGCAAACCTGTCGTTAATCCTTATATTAAATCTACGTTTGATATTCAGAATCCTGCTCTTTGTTACTGAAAATTAACAGAAATGCATCGGTACAAAGCAGACGTAGCCTACATTTATTTTGATTTAATCGCGCCACGTAATATAATTCTCGTGCATGGACAGGGATGCCACTCTGGATTTTGGAAAAAAGGTCAGATCCGGTCGAAAAAAGGCTAGAAAAGGCTTGACGATTTTCCTGCAAAATACTTAGATTTCTCGGTTTGAAATTTCTGTCGACCTTTTTAGTCGTCCGTTTATTAAAATTTGCCCTGTTTTCCTTCCCGAAAAATATTCTGATAACCTTCTTTTTTAGTCTTTCGCTCCAAAATTTACAATTTTGGTCAAAATTGTCAAAAGTTTTGATTTTTTTCCACGTTTTTTGTGCATTTTCAGTTTAAAAAATAATTTGTATGTAAAATGTTGAAAAAACCGCCATGAGTAAAAGAGCTAGATCTTGACCAAAAAACCTAGAAACCTAGACAAGACCGTAAACACCTAGATCTAGGTGGGAAAAGCTATGGGTGGCATCCCTGTGCATGGAGACGTGAGCTTAGCCTACTGCCACAAATAACAAATTATAGCCGCTAGGCTATATTGATTTTCATGACAGATATATAAAAGGCATTCGTGAATCGTTAGTTTCTTTGTCATTTTGGTGAACGTTTGGTTAACCATTAATTTTGACAATAATTCTTCACAGAGAAGCAGAAAACCTAAAGGGTAAAGTGTTTTTCCTACTTAGTCTAATATTAAACATTCTATTAAATTGATTCTTTGATCTCGCAGGTCGCCTATTTGCAGAAGGGTTGGTATAATAGAGACTCGACAAAGGTTCGCCTATATTTGACACCAGACTAGTGTGACCAGGCAACTATGTCGACACTATGTCGTCAAAATAAAACTATTGGACATAATTTGCGTTGCACTCAGAACTTGTTTGCCTCAGATGTAGACTACATTGGACAATAATAATTCATTATACGACTTTCATCGCGTTTCAGCTTCCTTAGATGTGATTCGAAGAAGAAAAAATTCAGAATTCTTAGGATAACAATATCTCATGATATCTCATGATTTTTCAATATTTTAATATTTCAGATGAAGACATTACTGGTGCTCGTGTTCTGCCTTCTTTCGATTGATTATGGTAAGAAGCCATCCCTATCAACACTGTGCTTAGTGCAATATCAAACAATGCTGTAAGAAAATCGCAAAGAACCCAAGTTATTCTAATTAATGTTGCAGTCATGAAAGATTCGTCTGTGCATATTCCAATTAGATAGCAGTTTGTTTAAATGACAAAATTGAACAGATAGAATATCATTTGATCTTATGAATAAAACTTTGAAAATTGAAAGCGCTGTGGTGTTCTGCGAAGTCTGTATCATCCGACTTATTGCTGCAAATTGTTGCGGATGTGAGTTATCATTATACGCGAATCTGTAACCGGTTGTTCTTAGGCTGCAGGATCAAAACTGAACATCAAGGAACCTAAACAAGTCGTGCTGCCCACAATGTTGCATAGAGCACGAGCCCAGACCTAAACCCGGTGTAGGCTTATAGTGCGATCTAGCTATTTAGATTGGCGCCCTGAGACAAAAAAATAAGCCTCGTCCGTTCATCGTTACTTTACAGATATAGAATTACCGAGTTTGACCCTTTTTTTGAGGAGTGGCGAAAAATCCGAGGATTTTATAGACAGGAACGTTCGTATAATAAGAGGCGCAGCATTTTAAGACAAATTGTTGAGAACCGATGTGAAAATATTGAATGCGACATAATTTTTTATCAATAAGTGACTTTGAATTTTGACGATAACAAAATTAACTGCATAAGGTTTATATTATTATTTGGATCGAACATAGTTTTCCCATTTTCATTGCCCACCATGCGTGTATATTTTATTAGAAATAAATCTCAACTTCATCACGTGCTTGATTTCTTCTCTGAACGTTTCAAACTGTTAATGGTTGGTAATAAGCAGTCAAATGTCGTCAACGTTTTCGTCTGTCTGTCAATTTCTGAATTGTCCGTTTTTGAATCGCTTTCATCAAAGGATGGACTGATTACTATACCTTTAAGAGCTTCGATATCGACCAGGATGGTTACTTTGATACAACGGAGGTCGACGCAGTTTGGCACCCGGACACATCGGATGACGTCAAAAAGACAAACATCAATGTAAGATGTACACAACCATCATCTTACACATCATAATCATCATCATCATCATCATTGTGGTCGTCGTCGTCATCATCCTCATCATCATCATCATCATCATCATCATCATCATCATCATCATCATCATCATCATCATCATCATCATCATCGTCATCGTCATCGTCGTCGTCGTCGTCGTCGTCGTCGTCGTCGTCGTCGTCGTCGTCGTCGTCGTCGTCGTCGTCATCATCATCATCATCATCATCATCATCATTCAAAGTCATATAATCATGTAATAATTATTTGGGCAGAAGATGGTTGCATTTAAATGGCTACACGTTGGCATAAAGATCAGTTCATTATGTCTAATAACAAAAAAAGTCAAATAAACGATCCTATCAGTCTTTTTTAAATGTATATTCAGTTGAGACAGAGGGAAAATGTCCAGTGTGTCAAGTTTCCCATGAAGCCACTCATAGTATCTTTTCCCCTAAACTATCACCATGTTATTACAGTTACTGTAATGAACACGCTTTTGTTAAATAGGCGCCATTAGCAGGATCCCTCCTTTTGGGTAGCCTATTGCTTTCTAACAATATAACGTGTGATGCATCTTAATAATAATATTACGAGCTACAATTAACTTGAATTAATCACTGCGTGTACTTAACCTAAATGTATCACTGTGTTTCTGTTTTTCTTTATGGGTTCAATAAACAAATTGAATTGAATTGAAAGTGGTACGTGACGCTTTTCAAACCGTATCGAAATTTTTTCATAGAGCTGATTATGAGTGAAGAATTGCTGACGTTTGGAATGGTTTGGATGAGAGTAGGACCGTAAGTTTTGTGTGGACCAAACCACAGCAGCTCGCTGAATAATCACGTGGAAAACTCAGCCGTTGTGCTGCGCTTAAGAATTATTATGTAGCTAACGAATATGTTTACTTTCTATCAACAGATCTTCGTGGAGTTCTTTGATAAGAATGGTGATGGAAGAGTCAGCTCTGACGAATACGATATTCCAGATTTTATATAGAATGTCTCAGCCACGGTACACCGGTCTGCATAAACATAGTAAGACAGCGATGGGGATTTTTATATTAATACCTATCAATTAACTATATGCACTTAAAAACTGTTCTGTTTATCCGTACTGGAGTCGGGAGCGCCTCTGAGTAGTTTCCTTGAAGAGGCGCTATATAAATACTTGAATGAATGAATGAACTGCCGGGGAGTTTCACTTGAATTTATGATGGGGAGTTTTCTCTTGAAGTGACGCTGTGGAGTTTCTCTCCAAGTGACGCTGGGGAGTTACTCCTGAAGTGGCACTACTTCATTTCATGATTACCCGCGCTAAGGAGTTTTGAATGCGTTGCAGCCTGTTGAGCTCAGTCACTGAGATACCCACAAAACGGCGTTAGCATATCTGATTTTACACTTATGTAAAGTGTGTGTTTTGGTAACGATCGATGTCTGATTGGCTCAGACACTACGCCGGTCGGCATAGACATGGCTAAGTCGAGGATCGGTGTAAATTATAGTTTGAAACCAACCAATACGTTGAATTGTTTCATGCAACGGCATATAACTCTCATCTGACACGGTCAAGTGTCAGAGCGATTATCTTCCATTCATATAACATAATAATATTATTATATATATCCATGAGTTAACTGTTTATCTAAGTTTCAAGCACGTCTGAATATCATAAACTTAATTTAGAGAATTTGTTGTTGCAGGCGGTGTGCGGATGATTGAAAAATCGTACCTGCTCTAAATAAGACAATATTCGGGATTGATGAATAACCCAAGACATGTTTTACCTAATACGATTTCTACGCAGGATCGCATCTCCAACAAAGCCAAGAACAGAAATTAATTTAAACTTTAAAAGAAAATAAACGCTTTGAATTAAAAAATGCCGTTGTGCTTTAAAAAAATTACTGTTACAGTAGTGTATATAATATTATAGTCTATACTTCCTCCAGTAGGCTAAAATAGGGTGGCTCGTTATAATAGCTCCGTCAAAATACCCCGACATATCTACTACCCCCGTCAAAATCGCCCATCGACTTTCATTCATTCATTCATTCATTCAGAGCATTTATATAGCGTACCTTAAAGAAACTACTCAGAGGCGCTCCCAGCCCAACCACGAACAAAGAAAAAAGACTCGAGAGACTTGTAGAACCCAGTCGGCTGGACCACAAGTAGAGAGCGAAGCAAATAAGAGGCGCTGCCACACCAAAGCAGAGACCCGGTAAATTATTTGCTGCTGGCTATGGAGCCAATGCAGGACATCCTGCAAATAATTAATCGGTGACATGATCAACTTTTGGGAAACGACCAATGAATGAGTCGTGCGGTCGTGCGCAGGACCCGCTTCAAGCTTCCAACCGCACAGACGGGAGACCATCCTAGAGCGCAGCAGTAGTCAGTCGAGGCCGGTGACAGCAAATGAGTGGATAAGAATTGGGGTAGAATTGGGGTAAGAGAGCAAGAGACAATTCTGACCTGGTGCAACGGATAGTAACAGTGGGGCGCGGTGGTGTAGTGGTGGCGTTATTGCCTTGAAGCCGGAAGGTTCGACGTTCGAATACGCCTCAAGTCACCGCGTAGGGACCTTGGGCAAGTCCTTCACTCGCAATTGCTCAGCGCTTCGGCGTGAAACTCCGATGCAGTGTCCGCTCTGCAGTCGGGAGCGCCTCTGAGTAGCGTGCTTGAAGGGGCGCTGTAACAAGTGCACAATGCTGCACATACAAACAAAAAACAGTTACGACAGAGCTCCTGACCACACAGACGGGAGACCAGCGAGAAGAGTGTATCGGCAGTCGAGGCGGGGCAGTGGCGGATCCAGAACGTTTCGAAGGGGGGGCCAAGATTTTCGGTCTTGTGGGTGGAACAGGGGAAACAATTTTGCGATTTTCGCCTGGGGGAAAAAGTTTATCAATTTTCCGGGAAAATAATTATACCGACTCATCCGCCAAAAAAGTTGATGACTTTTTTTTTTTTTTTAGTCATCGACCAATTTTTTGGGCGAAAACAAGATGCCATTTTCGAACGGGGGGGGGGGGGGCACGTCCCGTACGATTTTGTGATAGGGGGGCCAAATGTAGTGTTTTTCTCTGTCACTACATGTGTTTAATGGCTTCTTCAAACCAAATGGGGGGGCCACGTTCCATGCAATTTTTAAATGGGGGGGGGCCATGGCCGGATTGGCCCCCCTGGATCCGCCCCTGAGGCGGGGGACAATATGGGAATGGATGGGGTAAGAGAGCGAGAAGCTCTGAGCTGGCGCAGCGGATAGTAGCAGTTACGATAAAGCTGGTGAATGTGTTGTGCAGAGAATAACTTCTGATCCATGATGACGCCAAGATCGCGAACAGAGGTAGAAAAGGCAAACTGAGGGAGCTCAGAAGCAATGGCTGCGCAAGACTGCTAGAGCAATCTTAGCCAGGTGTAGCCTGCAGCCGTTGCCGCGTGCCAGTGTGCATGTTCATTTCCAGATCGTTTCAATGTTGTTTAATTAGACGTCGTAAATTTCTCTTCCTTCTGAACATTACAGGCAGCTCAGCCTCAGGTGGTCCTACGTTCAGCAAAATTATTAAGTTTAGGTCCTATGGTAGGCCTACTGTAACAAGGTTGTGACAAATCAATCAATAACAGTGTAGGCTCAAATGTAGGCTTGCCTTTGATTCGACCAATAGCCAATGAGGCCACTTGCAATTGCATGAATTTACATGTATTTGCATGTATTTACATGTATTTACATGTATGTCCTCGTGTATTCAGAAAATTTGCATAATGCAATGAGCAGAAATTTGTCGGAGTAGCAGCCCACACTAGCCGTCAGGGCCATCAAATTGATATTAAGAAGCGGACACACAGGTATTAGACACCTTTATCAGTACTACAAAGAATAAAATACTATAAAGAATTATTTCTTGAAAGATTGGTTTTTGATGAAAGAAAACTGTCCGCTGAGTTTAATTAAATTCTTCATGTTTGAATGTCGTCGCAATCGTAAACTTGTCGTTAGTAAGCTATCTATATTAAATTTACGTTTGATATTCAAAATCCTGGTCTTTGTTATGGAAAACTAATAGCAACACCTGGCTCTCTATGATCACGAGTTTTAATTTGATTTTGAGTAATTTTTCTACAGTCACAAATTTTGATTTGATTTAGAGTTATTATGCCCATGAATCAGGTAGGCCTATTGTGTAGTGAGACGTGCGTTTCCTGCAAATTATTAATTCTACCGTCGCTTTTCAATGACAGAAATGATAATGACAAAATAGGCTATTGCCAGATTTCATAGGAAATTAATATTTCCTGCGAAATCAAAGGCACGAATGTATTTCGCTGATGTGAATAAAAGACCCTCACGGTTACGTGTTAAATGTGAGTTTCTTTGCCATTTTGTCAAAGTTTGGTGAAGACTTCTTGAAACTTTTCGAAAAATCTTGTTGAAATCGAGAACTTGGAGGGTAAAGTGTTTTGTGCATAGGCTTAGGCCTACAAGTGTGATATTAACATTTTCATTACTTTGATTTAATTATCTCGCAAGGAGCAAATTTACATTTTGAAATTTTAGACAATGAAGAGCCGAAAATTGTATATAGGCCTAGACTGCTATTATTGCTCTAGGTCTTAATAATCAAGGACAGCTTCAGCTGTGGAATACAATGTCAAAAGGTTGCTTCAGAGTCAACTGAGGTATAAGACAGGTCAAAAAAATTTAAATGCAAAGAAAATATCTAAACTACCAATGACTTTCGACTGGTCACAAAACATCTGAGTGAATAACTATTATACTACATGACCGTCCACGAATTATTGTTCCGCCTTCACTGTTAATAATAATCACTGAGACGATTTGAATTGAATTCAGAATTTGATTGCCTTAGATAAACTTTGAACAATTATCTGACATTGGTTACTTTTTTAATCGAATTTGAGTCTCTTTGGAAGTGTTCTGTACAAATCATTTAATCATTTCATCTGATCATTATAATCTTACGATTTTACAATTTCTTAATGAAATTATTTCAGATGAAGACATTTCTTTTGCTCGTGTTTTGCCTTCTATCGATTGCCCATGGTAGGACAATTGAAACATATTTAAATATAGCCTGCATCATAGTTATAGTAGTCTATATAAAATGTATATAGCTTATGTAGGCTATATATTATGCATATGCGATATTGAAAATTAGAAATTCGCCTTCAATTTAACTCAATTTCGTAATGTGTTCTGTGTATTTCAGTGCAGTAGATAGACGTCTACTTCCCAACCAAAACATTACACTTTTCAGTAGGCCTATCTGCTATTTGGCCAACATTAGTTTGTCATCTTTTGACATTTCAGCTTATTTTTAGATCTAAATAACGAAACAGGCTTACGGGATTCCGATTAAGGCCTTCAGAGTTGAAATTAAAAAAACACCGTTGTGCTCGCAAATGAAAATGGAATTTTCGAACAATAGGCTACAGTACTGGCGTTGGTGTTAGTGGCATACGAGATCGATATTTGTTGCAAGTCTGAGATCTCTCTGTCAGGAAGGTCACAATCACCTTCCTAGAAACGGTTCAGAATGAGCAAGTCGGCCAATTTTATTGCTGTTAGGTCTACGTGTCAGATTATATGAAGCGCTTTCATTAATTTTTTGAGAAGCTCTATGTCAACGATAATAAAGACTGCAGCAATTGATCCAGTGAGGTAATAATTTATTCTGATGTGAGAAATGATGGTTTTGTCAAGAAGGACAATGGGAAGGTGCGCCATGCTTTTCTGCAGGAGTCGGAGTTGAATGGATGTGACCGCGAATGGGCGAAAGTTCACAACTTCCACAGGAAGAGGGATCGTGGGTTACGGTGGTGTAGTGGTGGCGTCGTTGCCTTGAAGCCGGAAGGTTCGAGGCTCGAATCCACCTCGCCGCGTAGGAACCTTGGACAAGTCCTTCACTCGCAATTGCCGATGCAGTGTCCGCTCTGCATTCGGGAGCGCCTCTGAGTAGAGAGAGAGCTTGAAGAGGCGCTATAACAAGTGCCCATATAAACAAATCTAAAGTTCAGGTGCAGCGGTGCTATAATTTAACTTACACTGCTTCCGAACAATGGATCGACCGGCAAGTGCAGCAACGTTCCCTCTGTCACTCATTGTCTGCAATTTTTGTTTTTAAATCAGAAGGGTGGAGCCAAGATGATAGTGAAGATCTGAAGGCAAAGGCTGAGACAACCTTTAAAAAATACGACACGGACAACAGTGGATACATTGATGCAACGGAGATCGATGCGTTTTACGCACAGTATAATTTTTCAGACGAGCTGAAAAACAAAATAATCATTGTAAGAAAATAACATACTCATCGTTATCATCGTTGCCACCACCACACCACCACCACCACCACCACCACCACCACCACCACCACCACCACCACCACCACCATCATCATCATCATCATCGTCGTCGTCGTCGTCGTCTTCGTCGTCGTCATCATCATCATCATCATCATCATCATCGTCATCGTCATCATCATCAATCAATCAATCAATCAATCTTTTATTTCCTGAAACCACCAGATGAACAATTATAGCAGTAAACAAAGGTAATGAATAGCTTAGTGGTCATCAAGGGGAGACCCAGAAGGGATGGAAATCCCGCTAACAGGGCCACCCAGTAATCATTAATCAAAACACATGACAGTCAGTTGAGACAATTTCAGGAACACAAATATAAACAGGGAATGAACTTGATAAAGAAAACTTAACTAACACTTAATGAACACTTAACTAATACTTAACTAACACACCCAATATAACACAATGTGCAATCAATCAATTTAATCGATTAAATAAGAACGAAGGCATTTCTTGAAGACATGAAGATTATGAGATTGACAGATAGCAGATGGGATACTGTTCCAAACATTAGGACCTGAAAATCTGATTGAAAATAGCCGAGTATTGGTATGAGCAAATGGTTGTCTATACGAATTAGAATTTCTTGTTAAGTAGGAATGAAAATCAGAGGCACGGAAGAACATTTGCCTATAAGCAACTGGTAACAAGTTATGTTCGTTTCGATACATAAATTCACCAATCTGAACCGTCCTAATTTGATCAATTTTTAGTAACTTAAATTCCAGGAATAGTTGACAAGTATGAGAATTGTACGGAACATTAGCCACATAGCGAATGACACGTTTCTGTAGAATTGTTAGCCTTTGTAAATTAGATTTATAAGTAGAAGCCCATATTATATTACAGTAGGTAAGATAAGGATAGATGAGTGTGTAATAAAGGGTTAGCCTAACATGAGGAGGCAGCAGGAAGGAAGCTCGTTTTATAATACCAATATTCTTAGCAATTTTGGAAGAAATAGCTTTAATGTGATCTTTCCAAGACAAATGCTGATCTAATATGACACCTAAGAATTTGGTTGATTCAACCTGTTTAATGGACTGACCATCAATACACAAATCATTTACATTAGCGACTGAGATTTTTCTATAAGACCTAAATAGAATATAATTAGTTTTATCAAGGTTTAGTGATAGTTTATTGGCACGAAACCAGTTAGCAATTTGAGTAAGTTGGCCATTCACTATTTGATAGAGGGTGGTAAGGGAGCTGTGAGAATAAAAGATATTAGTGTCATCAGCAAAAAGGATGAAGTACATAATGGGAGATGCGTTCGGAAGGTCATTAATGAAAAGAAGAAACAATAAAGGTCCAAGGTTCGATCCTTGCGGAACGCCATAGAAAATAGAGCGCATAGTTGAATAGGCACCGTTACAGTAAACTACTTGTGAGCGATTTTCAAGATAACTGGAAAACCATTTATGTTGGACTCCTCTTATACCATAGTTATCGAGTTTTTTAAGTAAGATGTCATGGCTCACCGTGTCAAAAGCCTTGGCTAAGTCAAAGAAAACTCCAAGGGAAAATTTATTATTCTCAATTGCTTCAGAAATTTTGTCCTGAATACTTAGTAGTGGTAAATATGGAGACCGACCAGCCTGGAATCCATGTTGAGATGGATATATAATGTGTTTTTTTTCAAGAAAAATACTCAGTCTTTTGTACATGAGTTTTTCAAAGATTTTGGCAAAATAGGGCAGGACAGAGATTGGTCTATAATTGGCCACGTCAGTCCTCTCTCCTCTTTTAAAAATTGGTACAACTTTGGCGATTTTTAAGGCATTAGGAAATATACCTGTGTTAAAAGAACAATTTACAATTTCAGAAAGTGGCTGAGCAATGACATTAATAGAGGGGGATGCAACAAACGGATCTATATTATCAATTCCCTTACTATGGGATAAACGAATAGATTTGTTCAGTTCAATAATCTCCTCTGAAGTTGTTTCTTCAAGCCCGAAAGAGTTAGTAATGGGAGGGTTCAGATAATTCTCAAGTGGAAGGAATGGGACAGGTATATTTTTTGACAAGGTTTGGGCAATTTCAGTGAAATAGCTATTAAATTTATTGGCAATTGCTTCAGGATCCTCAATCTTAATCCCGTCGGAGTATAACGTATTGATTACTGATTCATTATTCGCTAAGCCAATAGCTGAGCGGATGAGATTCCATGTTCTCTTTAGGTTATTACTACACTTACAGAATTCTTCAGCATAATAATTTTTTTCAGCTCTGGTTCGAATAGATTTAAATTTATTTCGGAACAGAACAAACTTCTTTCTATTAGCCTCATTTGGATTTTTTATATATTTTAAATATAAAGAATTTTTAGTTTTACAAGATTTTAGAAGACCTTTGGACATCCAAGGGTTTTTTAAAGTAGCCCCCCGCCCTCTACTGACAGAAATGGGAAAAGTTTTATCATATAATGCTTTATAAAGAGTCATAAAATGATCATAAGCTTGATTTGGGTCATTGTTAGTACAAGCTTCAGTAATTGAGGACCAATTGATAGAGGATAGCGCCTCTTGAAAGGTACTAATTCCCTCATTTGTAATTATTCTGAAATTCTCTGCAGGAGATTTTAAAGGTACCTTAATTTCACAATTTAGATGGACAAAAAGAGGCAAGTGATCAGAAATATCAGAAGTAATTATCGAGGAGGTAGTCACACGAGACCAAGCATTGGTGAAGATATTATCAATAAGAGTCGCAGAATGATCAGTTATTCTGGTAGGTCTAGTTATAATGGGCAGGAAGTGGTGAGCTAATAAGCAATTGTAGAAATTCGTAATTTGCTTGTGTATATTTACTTTTAAGAGGTCAATATTGAAGTCTCCCAGAAGTATAACATCCTTGTTTTGATGAGTAATTTCAGAAAGTAGAACCTCAAAATCATCAGTAAATTTATCAAGCTCATGGCCCGGTGGTCTGTATAAAATCCCTACCAATAAGGAACCAGATTTGACAGGAATTTTTAAAAATAGACCCTCGAAAGTACTTGCATTGGTGCATTTAATATTTTGTATTATAGAGAATGAAAGCTCATTTTTAATAAGGAATCCTACTCCACCCCCGTAGCCCTGCCCTCTTGGTCGGTGCACGAATTGATACCCAGGTATATTAATAAGATCCTCAGAATTTTTATCGATCCAGGTTTCAGAGAGTGCAAGAATGGAAACCGGTAAAGTATCAAGTAGGGCACTAATTTCAGTTAACTTAGGTAATAAACTACGACAGTTAATATGTATCATTGTTAAAGAAGCAGAAGGGAGTAATGTAAGTTTAGAGCTCAAAGAAGGAGGAGAGAGATACAAACTATCACAAATAGCATTAGATAAGCAATTACAATCGGGGTCCATATCGACACTATTTAACAAAGATCGGTTTTCCGATTCATCAGTTAACACCTCAAGTCTTATATTAGCTGCTTTAAATTGAATAGAACTTGCAGGCATTGTCTGATCATGAACATGCTTCATTATGTCTTCCATATGGTAGAAAGGCAATTCATTACTAATACATTGGGAACAGATCCACATATTCGACACTTCAGAACCACAGCATTGAGAATGGAAAGCATTACTGCACATTGAGCAAAAAACGTATCTGACTGAAATTGTAATTGGGTGGGTACACAAACTACATATCAGCACTGGCAGCCTGAATGGGCGGCCTGGGCTGAAAGTTCAAGCAGGCAGGTGTACGATCAATAGTCAGGATATACAAATAGATCATAGTCGTTGAAAAAAAAGGACTCAAATAGCCACATATAAAAACACTCAATATCAGAATAAATCAATAACAACAATCAAATTCAAACATAAAAAACGGGTAAATTAACTAAATTATAATGGAACAACTAAGTTAATAGAACTGACACAACGTCAAGAAGAAAAAAAGATGCATCAAATTAAATTAAGTCCCCATCTGGATATTAAAAACCAGTAAGAACAGCAGGAGAAAATCTAGAACAAAATCTCAATAACGATACATCCTCTATTACTGAAAATCACGAGAAGGATATGAAAGATTCACGATCACATCCGAAGAAATCACTGAACGTAATAAGGATAATAATGAAATATTGGGACTCAAATTAATAATACAGATAAGTAAAGAATACTGAAAGCAATCCTTAAATGAAATAAATAATAAATAAAACAAAATAACCAGTTAATGGTAATAAGAAATACAATTAGCAAACTAATAATCACAGGGTAAATTGGTACAGTACCTATATATACTATTGCAAGGTAGCTAAATCCTCGCATATCATACTTCATAGAGTAGCTAGTCCGAAGGTAGGAGGTCGTCAAGCTGCTGCAGGGTGATGATTTTAGTCGGCTTCTCATTAGGTGAGTCTGACAGCTTGAGTAGAATTGTCCCTCCGGAGGTCCATGTAGAGTTAATTTTCTTGTCCTTCAGTAGTTGTCGAGTTCTTGCGAAGATGATAGAGCCCGATCTAGTCAAGTGCTCGTTGATGTAGATGGAAGAAGACTTGTTGCTAGGTGAGTGCCAGAGGGTCCTGCGGGCAGCGAAGACTGTATCACGCACGCGTCTTCCCACGAATCCAACGATCAGGGGCCGAGGTGCTCCCTTGTTTTTGTTGGGTATTCTATGCGCAAAGGAAATATCGACCTCGGTCACCGGTACCTGGAGACGAGTGGTGAAGAACTCCAATGCATCCCGGATGGCCGCCTGGCGGAACTGGACAAAAGTTGGCTTGGAGGTAGATTCAGAAGCGTATCCTGGTGAAGATTCTGGTAGACCGTGGATCACCAGATTGCTTAGGCGAGATGACTTCTCGGATTCTTCAAGCTGTGATTTCAATAGTGAATTTTCAGTTTCAAGACTGGAAATGTTCTGTTGCAATACTCCATAAGTTTTTGATAGGTGGTCATTTGCGAATTTTTCCACCATCGCCTCAACCAAAGCCTCCAGCTTAGAGGTAAACTTAACGGCCAGTTTCTCGAAAGAGGCTTCAATTGTTGCATCAATAGATGGCGCGAGGGTGACCGTCAGCCGCGCTGTCAGTGCGTCAAGGATTCTATCGTCCTCGACAATGCTATCTAGCAGCTCATCAACTTTTACAGTTTTCCTTGACATAATCCGGATTTTAAGTTCTGAGGCTGATAATAGGAATAACCAGAATGACCGGAGAGATGAGTACCGTAGTGCAGGATAGTAAGAACTAAAAAGTTACCGATGTATCCAAAACGATCAAAGAGTACACACAGACAATAACCGGTGACTGGCCACTCCTCCCGCATCAAATTAATTTGACATGAATTCGCAACTAATATTCCGGTTTCGAATTAATCCTGGTGTTCATATCAAAGTCATGATGTCAACCCTTTAAAATATCTAAGTGGTTAACGTAATAAACGAAAAGCGACTACGAAAAAAACAATAATTGACCGTGCCTCCCGCTTCAGTCAACCAACCGCCATGACCATCATCATCATCATCATCGTCATCATCATCGTCATAATCATCATCATCAGCATCGTCGTCTTCATCATGGTCACCACAGCTACCACCGCTACCACTACCACCGCTACCACCACTGCCACCACCACCACCACCACCACTACCACCACCAACACCAGCACCGCCGCCGCCACTTTATAGATTATCTCGTTAGCTTACACGTTTATTTTTGTCAACAGGGATACATGGAGCTTTACGATGCGGATGGTGATCGAAAAATCACCTTCGACGAGTTCTTCAACAAGTTCTCCGTTGATAGACATAGCGCTAATTAAGTATATATTTCTACAAAACCTCTTTCTTCTCTCGTGGCCTTGCGCACTGGGAACGCCTCCGAGCGGTTCACCATAGGAGAGGCGCTTTATAAATATTATAATACAATAATTATACAATACAAAAGAGTGCAATATGAACGATTGAAAACTTTTTTTGATTATACCTGTCGATAGGACGACGACATAGCGGAATGATAGCACACAGGCAGAAAGAGCAGAAGAAGTTTGAGCCCCGCGGGGTCACAATGTTCAGTCGGTCTTCAACTCCCGAGAGGGCAACAGTAGAATTAGAAGGAGTTTCACTACGCAGCTAACCACGTGTTAGGTGGAAAGATCTGGCCACCTACTGCCAATGCATGGCAATGTCAGCTAAATGCTGATGGCCTGACACTGGAAGCCGCACTCGGTACGACGCTCGCGAAGCGAGTATGGCCCTTTAACAACGTGACTTTTATATTTATCAGTCAATCAGATTTTATAACGCTCCTTCAAGGCACTTACTCAGAGGCGCTCCCGGCCGAGGTCAATGAATAATTTTTCAAGTAGACAATCACATTTAAATATAAGTTGACAAGGATGAGTGCCTGAGAAAGATATTTTATGGTCAACGATATATTAACTACTTGACTGATTTGTCAAATGCATTTGAGTATGAAAATGGTGACTTCATATACTTTCTGTTGTAGATGAAACGTTGATGTCGAAAAGTCATTCGTCACCTGCTCTACCGACGACAATAATATTATAATTATTCGCTGCTTATCTTTTAATAAAGACTTATTTGACTTTATATGAATTATTGCTACACATGACCACATTTCCAACAAAGTCAAGGACATAAATTTGTAACTCAAAAGAAGTCCCGTAGGTTTGAAATTTATGACAACGCTTAATATCCAGTTTTTAAGAGTTCCGTGTAGTCTCCTGTTCAAATTGTTCCTCTGACAAGAAATCAAAGTCAACGTGGTAAGTGGTAAAAGAAATAATCTGAGGATCTTGACGAAAGGACTTCACAGCAAACTAAAGTAAAATAATATTATAATTAACTGCGGCAAGCAGTAGAATCAAGAATTGGGAAAAGAATAGGCTAAGCCTTGAGAAACGCAACGCGTAAGGACAGTGGTTTTGGCGGAAGAAATGACACTACGACCCCAAGTCCCTGTCGCTGACTGTCTCTGTCTGTCTCTTTCACTGTCTTTCTCTCTCTCGCTATCTCCATATCCACCTATCTCTCTGTCTCTCTCAATGTCTGTCTGTCTCAGTAGCTATTTCTGTTGGTGAACAAATTATTCCTCCCGTTCAACTCAAGACCCTAGCAATAATTTTCCGGTCGTGTTCTGGCCGAGTCCACCAAGTGTTTGTGTGACCTCATCCGTCTGCGGCTTCTTGACCCGTTCCACTCCTTTGACAAGGCACGATCTCTTCACCCCTTGAACATGAACATATATTAGGCTCAAGGCCGTAGCCAGGATCTGATTTCGGGGGGTGTTTTTTCACCAATTCATTATAATTTTTACATTTTTTTATTTCGGGGGGTGTTTTCACGGTTTTATTTCATGGTTTTTACATCATGTGCTAGTAAATGCATTCTATTATTTTTCACATTTTCCATTTCGGGAGGTGTTCAAACACCCAAAACACCCCCCTAGCTACGGCCTAATTTAGGCTACATCTATTTTTGATATTCAGAATCATCCTGCTCTTTGTTAGACCTACAGTAACTGCGTAATTCATAGAAATGCATCGGTCCAAAGATCACGTGTTCGGATTTCATTTATTTAATCGAGCCGATGAATCAAGTCTCGTGCAGTGAGACGTGAGCTTATTGTGAATAATTAATTTCAATATTAATTTATTTTCGTGACAGATTTATCGCCTAATTTCATTCGAAATGAATTCATTGTTGAACGAATGTTGTTATTGTAGACCTGTCGTCAATCTCTATAATAAATCCATCTTTAATATTTGGGATCCTGTTCTTTACTATTGGAAATTAATGTCCATAGCTGACTGTAAGAACACGTGTTTTGGACAAGGCTGGAAGTGAGCAGGGTATGTCGGGGTCTGAGTCCCGACATTGATTTTAGTGACCTGCTGGTGTCGGTGTCACGAAATAGAGTTTCCCCCGTATTAATCTTATCCCCCCAAATGAAGAAAAGTCGAAAAAAGCCGCTTCCTCATGTATTAATTTTGCAAATTAATTTTCATCTGCTTTGTTTTGAACAATGACACTAACAGGTAGGCTATGGTTATTCCTACTAGATAATTTTGTTTGCTTGGTTTTAAAGCACTTAGAACATTTAAAACACTTAAGAAAACTCAGTGTGACTAAATAAATTCTTGTTGCCTTTCTCTGAACATTGCTTAAGATACCTAAAACAATTTGAGTCACTCTAAATTTTGATAGAGAGCATAAAATTTTCAATTATGCGCATTTTTCAAAAAGGGGATAGAATGGTTTATCCTCCGGATAGTCTAGACTCTAGACGAGTCAATTCCATCCGAGAGGATAGATTAATTCATCCCCCCGGAAAGCTTTCAGGGGGATAGAATACTACGTGGCTCAAAGTCACCGGGGGCGTCCGCCAGGGCCACACCCGGCAACTTTTCCAAACCACTTTCAGCCCTGGTTTTGGATCGATTTATTCGAGCCCCTGAGTCAAATCCCGTGCAGGTGGACATGAGCATACTGCAAATTGTCAATATCACTATTAATTTTCATGACAGATAGCCTACTTCGCTCGATCTCAGACGAACGGAATTTTTCAGTTGGTAAGTATGGGCATGCATTATTATTTGTAATTGCCTTTCCGTCAAATGACTCTTCTTTCTAAGCAGGTTAAAATTGGATGCAGATCACGCAATTAGACAATATTCAACATGAGACTTGCCAACGATGGTTCATAGTTAATACAAATCAACAACAGAGAAGCTCTAAGTGAAATTTTATATTTGCATCGGCATGATAGCCAATAACATTTCTTTGTTTCTTCATCTATTATGAAAATTTGCATAGCGCAGAGACCAGGAATCTGACGTAGTAGCCTCATTGTCGACAAAGTTAACGTTGATAGGCCTAAGAAGAGGGATAAACTTAGGCTACACATGAATGACAAGCGCGATAAATGCTGTGAAGTATTATTTATTTTATTGCGCCACAAGGTTTGATGTCAGAAACATTGTCGGATTCCAGTCGAAATTAATTCATCACATTTGAATGTATTTTGTTATCGTAAACCTGTCGTTAATCTTTGTATTGAATTTATGTTTCATATTCTGAATCGTGTTCTTTGTTACTGGAATTAATGAGTAGCCTAGGCTTTCCTGAATCGAAACGCATTTTGATTTCCTTTAATCACACGCTATTTAATCAAATTCACGTGCCGTGAGACGTGAGTTTATTGCCAATAATTAATATCACTATTCATTTTCATGACAGATATATTGCAAGATTTCAGACGAAATTAATATTTCCTCTAGGAAATATAACAATATATGTATTTCGTAGAGGTGAATAAAAGGCCCATACAGCAGCACGCTATTCGTCAGTTTATTTGCCATTTGGTGAACGTTTGGTGAAAACTACATGAAGCTACTTTGTCAATCCTCTTTCGACAAGCCGAAAACTTGGAGGGTAAAACTTTCTGTTCTTATTTTGTGTGATAACAGAGTTTTGCTTAGATTTAAAGATCTAACGTCTAGGGAGGAACATATTTCAATGAAGGTTCGGTAGTAGGCTAATCTAATGAGTTGGCAAAGTTAGGCTATTATCGGCTAGCCGCTATAATCTAATAGGCTACTATAACACTGTAACTGATAACATATATATCAGATAGACTGACTAACAATATGGATTCGTTTGCCTAAGATATGCATTGTGCAATCATTTGATGTGAATGACTTTTAATCGCTTTTAAGTCTCTTCAGATCGTCAGATGTGATTCGTATAAAACACAATATCATGTAGGTCCTATTATAATTCATATGATAATGATACATGTATCTCATGATTTTGCAATATCCTAATATTTCAGATGAAGACATTTCTGGTGCTCCTGTTTTCTCCTCTGGCGTTTGCTTATGGTAAGAGACATTTGTTATAAATCGTGTTTAATGCAATATCAAACTGACTGTGAGCAAACTGAACACATTGTAGACTAACCAACTAAGTATTCTACGAAGTAGGCCTATTAATTTGGTTTAAAAAACCAATAAATCACTTATTTTCCCGACATTCAATATTACTGGTACACATACTACACATTTTAGGTAGCAGTATTTTAACGCGACTAAATTTAACAGATGACTGTTTAATCTAAATATATATAAGAAACGATGTACGTATCTTTGTCAGTTATGCACGCTCACATTTTTGCAACTACTGACCAGAAACATTGTACATAACTAGACTCTCACTCAACTTACTCAGGCGCACTATTTTCACCTCCTTATTCACTTTAGAACTCGAGATATTAGACATTTTAAATTTCGCTGTGTTAAAGTATGCGCCATCGCTGCAATTGCGACTCTGTATATTTTAATCGTTTTTCAATAACGGCTTGTTGCCGTTGACGTCTTTTTCACGTCATTTTTTCGCCACGCTTAGCTTGAAAATCATACGCTGTCGTACATACATGGGAAAAGATAAATGCCTTCGGCCAAGGAGTATATACGAAGAGGAGCCCAGCCACGACCGTCTAAATTCACCACCAAATTCAGACGGTTGTGGCTTAACTCGCAGAATTGGGGGAAGGGCGGAAGGTCAGTGCAAGTAGAGTGGCATAAATTAGCATTATTATTGTGCGAGAGGGGAAGGGGCGTAATGAAAGTGGAGAGAAAAGGATGGGTGGGAAGGAAGGGTATGGCAGGGAGGGGAAGGGTGTTTACTGAGCAACGCCGAGAACCCCAAATGGGTTGCGAACTCGACTCACAGGGGCTGGTGGGCTGGGTTAGGGGACAAAACCTAAAGGGAACGAACGAGGCAAAGTGAGGGTGGGGAAGTAGGGGATTGGCCGAGGACGCTGCGAATCCTAAAATTCCCGGGCAACGCCGGGTACACCAGCTAGTATTCTGATAAAGAAAGTGAAGATTGAAAGACAATGTATAGTATATAGCGTTGAGCGAATGATAGATTATAGAATTTCAGAAATTAACGCAGTTGGTGCAATAATACGTAGGCTACACCAGAATAGGGATCGGTCTCCAAAAGTCTGCCTTAGCAAGAACAAGCATTCTAAGAGAAACCGCCACCAAGTTATTTCATAAGTTGAAGTCATCGAACCAGATATGTAACAAAACGTAACCTGCAATTTGTCCAGACCTAAACCGAGTATGGCATTACATTTTGCTTATCAATTTTGGTGCCCTGAAACAGCAACCTACTTTCGTCGGTTCTTTGCAGAAATAGCTTAACTTAAGTTGACAATTATATTGGTGAGTTTTTGCTAATAAATAATGAACCCGCGACTTACATAGCCTACATGTATGGACTGAAACATTAGACCTAACATAACATGAGGAGCAGATTATTATTATTATATTCGTTTAGTGGTAACAAAAACTGATAGACACACCGCTATCAGGTACAACAGCAATTTATCAAATACAATGTAATACCTATAGAATGTCTTTAGCCTTGACTGTTGCATTTGTCTTAGGATGAGAGCACAAAATGAAAGAAACTACAGAAAGAATGATTCTATGTTTATATAGGCAACTATAATAGGCTAATGAGATTAGACTTTTCCATAATTAATGAGCATATGATGCCTTTATATAAACAAACCGAGATACATGTATGTGATTCTAATATCTATTAATAAATAGTTGAGAACCGAGGATGGCATAGTTAATGAATACGACATCTATAAAATAAAGTAATTTGAGGACAGAATTATTATAAAATATATTATTCTCATTTTTAACGGAGCTCCACACATAATATCGAGACTCAGATTGCTTGATTCTTTTCGGAACCTGATCCAGTTTCACTCATAGTTTTTTTTGACTGAACGTGTCGCCAATGTCACTGAATGGCGTCCTCACCTTTCCTTCCGTTTCCCCATTTGTGCATTTTCTGTTTTTAATCGCTCCAGCTCAAGAAGAAAAGACTGTAGATTATAATGATATAACGGTTCAATGTACACTTCTAGATTATGTAGAGGAAGTCGACATTACGAAGGTGCAATTACGCTTCAACGATCACGATTTGGACAAGAACGGTTACGTTGATGCATCGGAGGTCGTGCGGCGGGAAGAATATTTCACCGGACCTGAGTCGGACGAGGAGAAAGATTTCAACACCAGAGTAAGAAAGACATCGTTCTAAACGTACTTGCGTCGCCATCATCATCATCATCATCATCATCATCATCATCATCATCATCATCATCATCATCATCATCATCATCATCATCATCATCATCATTATCATCGTCGTCGTCATCGTCATCGTCATCATCATCATCACCGTGATCATCATCATCATCATTCGATATCATACGATGTCAGTGTGGAAGATTGTTGAATTCTAATGGTTACAGTATACGCTGGCATGAATATCAGAAGAACCCAGGTTCAAAGCTAACCACCCCAGGCCTCCAAGTGCAGCAGAGGGATTGCTGTGAAATAGACAGAAGGGCACCTATTACGACTGCTACTGCGACCACCTCTACTTCTACTACCTCTAATACTACTACTGCAACAACAACAACAACAACAACAACAACAACTACTACTACTACTACTACTACTACTACTACTACTACTACTACTACTACTACTACTACTCTTATTATTATTATTATTATTATTATTATTATTATTATTATTATTATTATTATTATTATTATTATTATTGTTATTATTATTACCACCACCACCACTACAACCTCTACCACCGCCCCACCACCGCCACCACCATTCTGCCATCATCATCACCACCACCACCGCTACTGCTGCTGCTGCCACTATTACTACTATTTTAGGGGACGGTCCTCGGTAACCCCGACTCGTTCTATAATAGTTGGGCACCACTGTGTTGGTAATCGTAAGAGAAACTCCTCAGAGGTGCTCCCGACCTAATGCCAGACCTCAATCAAAGATAATGTTTATCAAACGTTTTCGGAAAAGGAGCAAAGAAAGGATTTTGTTACGGAGATTATTAGGTAACTTATTCCAGAAAGATGGACCTACTATAATAATGGCGCAGTTCTAACGCAGCACTGTGGAAGTTCTCGCAACCATGGGCGCCCGCACATAGGGGGACGAATGGCACTTGCTTCCCTGGAAAATTGGCATATCTTTTTCCAACAGCTACTTTTTTCTTTTTTCGCATTAAAGCAAGAATGATACGAAAACTAAACACAGTGAAAGTCATAAATCTTTCTTAAGAAATCACCAGTAGAAATTAATTTCTTTAAATTTTCTACCTTGCATTCTCAACCTCTTGTTAAAAAATTTAAGAATAACCATTGCCATTCAACCCTCCTGCGGGCTCCCAATGCCCCCATATAAATAGTAGGACTGGAATGCCTCTGTAATGCAACTGTTCACAACTGCACAAAAAGTAATGAATTACACTATTAAAAAGATGTGAAATTTCTCAACGGCCCATCACTGAAATTTTATACAGGAGACCTGATTAATCATCAGCGTTACCGTAAATGAGAAATCAAGGCAGGCTGCATTTTGTTGATTTTACATGTTGCCAGCAGACCTACAGAATCAAGGGAGGTCTAACTGTAGAAAAACTTGGAAAGAAACAAGTGCTCTGGTCATGGGCGGAGTTTGGTTTCAGTTCTAAAAATAACTTGAGGTTTTGGGCGGAGACTGTGGTCGTTCGGACAAAATCTCGTGAGAAAATATACCATTTTCGCCGCCAAAAAAACTGATGACCAATTGAATATTTTAGTAATTGGTTCCAAATCTCGTGAAAATAGGCCTATACGATTTTTATTTTTAACGGTACACGTAGTCAAGTCTGAGAGTTCTTAGGGGGGGGGGCTGAGCTCATCTAACTCGTGAAAATGCGCGTTTTTCCGATGATGCGCAGTCAAATCTGTGCGTTCTTGGTCCTTACCCTCTGATAAATTCCGCCCATGTTAACGAGGATGTTTGCTCTCTGTCAACAGTTCTTCATGGATAGCTATGATACGAATGGTGACGGAAAAGTCCCCTTCGACGAGTTCTACCCTCGATGGCAACAAAATTATAAGGTAAATGGACTTCTTGATCTTTTCAAATCTATTGTCTATTGTCTTTGTTGTGCTGTCAGGTCGGGAGTGCCTGTGCGGATTTTCTTTTTAAGTGGCACTATATAAATTACTGATAGCGATTGCGATTGCGGTGTCTGAATGGCTCAGACACTACGACGGTCGGAATCGACATGACTAAGTAAATATTTATTTAAAAACCTACCAATAAAATGCATTTTTTTTAAATTGTCAACTGTACAAGCGCATATATAGATCCAATCTCAGAAAGTTAGGTGTCAGAGTGAGTAGGCCTATATTTTATTCATATATATACATAGCCTACATCCATGAATTAACTGTTTTTCTAAGTTTCAAGCGCGTCCCAATGTCATGAACTGAATTTGAGAATTTTTCTGTTGCAGGCGATGAGTGGATAACTAAAAAGTCATTCGAGTGGTCTTCTGCTCTAAATACGACAACATTCGGGCTGATCATTAACGCAAGACATATTTTAATTAATACGATTTCTACGCAGGATCGAATCTCCAAGAAAGTCAGGAAAAGAAATTAATTTAAACTTCCAGGGAAAATAAACGCTTTGAATTAAAAATTGTTGTTATGCTTTTTACAAACAAATTACTGTAGTGACTGTAGGCCTATTAATAATAGTCTATACGTACTTGCTCCATCTGACAGTAAAACATCGTCACCCGTCATAATAACTCCGTCAAAATAGCCCCGTAATACCACCCACTGATAAACTATAGCCCCGTGAAAGTCGCCCACCGACTTATTTTTGCCCTTGTTTTGCCTCGTCAAAAGAGCATGTGAAAACAATTCCGTGAACACAGCTCCGTGAAAATAGTCCCGTCAGAGAAGCGAAAGACAAATTCAGTTCCTCAGTAACGCGGTGAAAAATGCATTTTAGCAAATGATGAAAACTAGGCCTACTAGTATGCACTGTTATATGTTTTTTTAGGAAATACGAACAAAACTACTAACGTTAAAGCGTTCTTAGGCCTAGGCCTATATGAAAAGAGGACGTAATTATGTCCAAAAAATTCAAATGTCAATTGGTCAAATATTTAGCCGTATGTTACAATTATAGGCTGACAACAGTGAACAAACAACGTATAATGAACGAAACTACTAGTAGGTTTATGCTCTCAGATATATTAGCCCGTTTGTAGAGTCCCTATTTACTCTCCTTTCTTATTTCGCAACGACCAGCTAAGCTTTTGTAAATTTCGCAGAAGTAGGTTTTCCCAATTTTGATACCGCGACACTTAATACCTGTACAGTGTACACACGTGAGTACGAATATTTGTACGACTATTGTTGTCCGCATAATCAACTAGCTAGTGGTTCGACTATTGTTGTGCACATAGCCAATTAGGTAGGGCAACCTCTCTGTTCAGGTTTCTGTTGTACATCTGTACATAAAACGATCATTATAAATGATTTAAAACAAAATTTTGCGAAGTTCAGTCTACGATAACGCAGTGACATTGAAGCGAATTTCGGCAGCAGTAGCAAAGGCAAACAAACTGTAGGCTAATACATGGAAATTATGAATACATTAAACATCTCAACAATGCCAACGGAGCCATATTTTTTTATCAGAAACAGTAAATTTTGCTGTGAATATTGCTTTCATGTAATTTGACTTTCTTTTAAATGTTATTTTACTTTCCAGGTATCAAGTGTCGCGGGATTAATTGGTCGTGGAATTAGGTGTCGTGGGATTAAATGTCGCAGGGATTAACTGTCGCGGGATTAATTGGTCGCGGGATTAAGTGTCACCGGGATTAAATGTCGCAGGGATTAACTGTCGCGGGATTAATTGGTCGCGGGATTAAGTGTCACCGGGATTAAATGTCGCAGGGATTAACTGTCGCAGGGATTAACTGTCGCGGGATTAATTGGTCGCGGGATTAAGTGTCACCGGGATTAAATGTCGCAGGGATTAAATGTCGCAGGGATTAACTGTCGCGGGATTAATTGGTCGCGGGAATAAGTGTCATGGAACCGTTACGACAAAGCTGGTGAATGTGTCGGACAAAGATAAACTACTGATCCAGGATGACGTCAAGATCGCGAACAGAGGTAGAAAAAGCAAACTGCATGCACGAACTCAGAGGCAAGGGCTGCGCTGGACTAGCGTAATCTTAACCAGTAGCCTGCTGTGCCGCATGCCAAAGTGCATGTTCATTTCCAGATCGTCTTAATGCTTTCTAAACGTCGTAAATTTCTCTTCCTTCTAAACATTACAGGCAGCTCAAGTGGTCCTACGTACAACATAATTATTAAGTTTATATCCTAAGGTAGGCCTACTGTAACAGGGTTGTGACAAATCAATGACTTAGTTTGCTCAAAGTGTAGACTTGCCTTTGATTCGACCAATAGCCAATGAGGTTACATAGCCTAACTTACATGTATTTACATGTATTTCCCCGAGTATTCAGAAACCTTGCATGACGAAAAGAAAATAAATAAATGATTCAGAGTAGCGGCCCACTCTAGCCTTCAGTGACACAAAATTAATATTAAGAAGCGCACACACAGGGATTAGACACTTTTATCAGTGGGCTAATAGAAAGAATAAAATACAACAAAGAATAATTTCTTGAAAGACTGGTTTCTGATGAAAAGAAAACAGTCCATTGAGTTTAAATAAATTCTTCATGTTTGAATGTCGTCACAATCGTAAACTTGTCGTTAGTATCTATATTAGTTTTACGTTTTATATTCGGAATTTTGGTTTCTGTTATGGAAAGCTAATAGCAACACCTGGCTTTCTATGATCACGAATTTTGATTTGATTTAGAGTTATTTTGCCCATGAATCAGGTATTGTGTAGTGAGACGTGCGTTTCCTGCAAATTATTAATTCTACCACAACTTTTCAATGACAAATAATTATGACAATGACGTTATTATGACGGAATATTGCCAATTTCAGAAGATATTAATATTTCCTGCGAAACCAAAGGCACGAATTTATTTCGCTGATGTGAATAAAAGACCCTCACGGCTACGTGTTAAATGTGAGTTTCTTTGCCATTTTGTAAAAGTTTGGTGAAGACTTCCTGAAACTTTTCGAAAAATCTTGTTGAAATCGAGAACCTGGAGGGTAAAGTGTTTTGTGCTAGGCTTACAAGTGTGCATGATATTAAAAATTGTCATTAAATTAATGTAGCCTAATGATCTCGCAAAGAGCAAATTTACATGCATTTTGAAATGTTAGACAATGAAGAGCCGAAAAGGTATAATATAGACTGCTATTATTGCTCTAGGTCTTATTAATCAAGGACAGCTTCAGCTGTGGACTACTGTTACAATGTCAAGAGGTCGCGTCAATGTCAACGGAGTTATACGACGGGTCAAAGAAATTAAATGTAAAGAAAATATATAAACTACCAAAGACTTTCGACCGGTCACAAGACATCTGAGTATATAATTAGGCTATAAGCTACATCAACTCAAATGACTTTCCTCGAATTGTTGTTCCGCCGCCACTGTCAATAACAATTATTGAGATGATTTGAATTGAATTCAGAACTTGTTTGCCTTATATGAACATTGAGCACTTTTCTGATGTTGGTTACTTTTTTTATCGAATCTGAGCCTCTTTAGATGTGTACTATACAAACAGTGGCGTAGCATTTAATCATTTCATCTGATCCTTAAAATCAAGTCTCGTGCAGTGAGACGTCATCTGATTGTGAATAATTAATTTCAATATTAATTTATTCTCGTGAGAGATTCATTGCCTGATTTCAGTCAAAATGAATTCATCGTATTTGAACGTATGTTGTTGTAGGCTTGTAGCATAGACCTGTCGTAAATCTCTATAATAAATCCAAGTTTAATATTCGGGATCTTGCTTTTTGTTATTGGAAATTAATCGCCATAGGTGATTGTAAGAACACGTGTTTTTGGACATGGCTGAAAGTGAGCAGGGTCTGTCGGGGTCTGAAACCCGACATTGATTTTTGTGGCCTGCTGTTGCCTGGACTCAGCCGTGTCGCTTGTCCAGCAAGTTGGATATAATATAGGTAAAAAATGATATTATTTACACATTTTGCTTCAAATCGAGTTATTAAAGTTCGTCAGAACAATTTTCGGCTCAGTGTCTTCGGATCGTCCGCCATGGTCACACCCGGCAACTTTTCCAAACCACTTTCGGCCCTGGTGTCGGATCAATTTATTCGAGCCCCTGAGTCAAATCCCGTGCAGGTGGACATGAGCAAACTGCAAATTGTCAATATCACTGCTAATTTTCATGACAGATACTTCGCTCGATCTCAGACGTAAGGAATTTTTCCTTTAGGAAGTGTTTGCACGCATTATTGTTTGCATTGGGTTACCGTCACACGACTCTTCATTCTAAACAGTGGATGAAGATCACGTAATAATTAATTAAACAATGGTCAACATGAGACTTGCCAACGATGGTTCATAGTTAATACAAATCAACAACAGGGAGGCTCTAAGTGCAGTTCTGTTCTTGCTTCGGCCCATAGTAAATAACATTTCTTTATTTCTTCATCTATTATGAAAATTTGTAAAGCGCAGAGACCAGGCATCAGGCATAGCAGCCTCATTGTCGACAAACTTTGAGAGGCCTAAAAAGAGGGATATGCATACACAAGAGTGGCAAGCGAGATAAATGCTGTGAAGTATTAGTTATTTTATACGGTACAAGTTTTTGATGTCGGAATCGTTGTCGGATTTTGGGCTAAATTAATTCATCACATTTGAATGTATTTTGTTGTATTCGTGAGCCTGTCGTTAATCTTTATATTGAATTTATGTTTCATTATATTGAATCCTGTTCTTTGTTACGGGAATTAATCAGTAGCTTTGGCGGAATCGAAAGGCACGTCCTTTTTCCTTCAATCACACGCTCCTGAATAAAATTCACGTGAAATGAGACGTGAGTTTATTGCAGATAATTAATATCACTATTATTTTCATGACAGACATATTGCAAGATTTCAGACGAAATTAATATTTCCTCTATTAAGTATAATAATATAATGTGTTTCGTAGAGTTGAATAAAAGGTCCTGCGGCAGCATGCTATTCGTCAGTTTCTTTGCGATTTGGTGAGTGTTTGGTGAAAATTGCATGAAACTGCTTTGTCAATTCTCTTTCTACAAGCCGAAAACTTGAATGGTAACACGTCTGTCTGTTCTTATTTTGTGTGGTAATAGAGTTTGCTTAGATTTAAAGTGGAACCGATTTCAAAGAAGGTTCGCTAATTATAGGCTAGTGAGTTGGCAAAGCTAGGTTGTTATCGGCTAATCTAATAGGCAACTATAACACTGTATCCAAACTGATAACATAATTATCAGATAAACTGACTTACAATACGATTTTGTTTGCCTAAGATATGCATCGGACAATGATGTGATGTGAAGAACTTTTAATCGCTGTTAAACCTCTTTCGATGTGATTCGTATAAAGCGCAATGTTATGTAGGTTCTATAATTCATATGATAATGATATCTCAAGATTTTGCAATATTCTGATATTTCAGATGAAGACATTTCTGGTGCTCTTGTTTTGTTTTCTGGCCTTTGCTTATGGTAAGAGACATTCGCTATAAATAGTGTTCAATGCAATATCAAACTGACTGTGAGCATATTCTAGACTAAGCAACTGAGTATTCTACGAAATAGGCCTATTAAACCAATTAATCATTTATTTTCATGACATTCAATATTATACATAGTAGCCTACACATATAAGCAAGATAGAAGTATTTTTACACGACTAAATTGAACAGATGATTGTCTGATATTCTGATAAAAGAACGTGAAGGTTGAAAGACACTGTCATGGGCGGAGTTTGGTTTCCGTTCTTGCTTGAAGGAGCTAAATTTGTTGGAACTGAGTCTCGGTCCAGAAAACAAGAACTTTTCTAGCCCAAAAAGTTGATGACCTTTTTTAGTCATTCGTATGTTTTGCTTGGTGGCTAAGCCGAAGAAAAGATACAATTTACACGGTAATAATATATATTTATAAAATTAATGCAGTTGGTGCAATAATACGCAGGCAGCAGGCTACACCAGAATTATAGGGATCGGTCTCCAAAAGTCTGCCTGAGCAAGAATAAGCATTCTAACAGAAACCGTCGCCAAGTTATTTCATAAGTTGAAATCATCGAACCAGATATGTAACAAAACGAAGTCTACAATTTGTCCAGACCTACACATTAATATATTTTAACCTTTCGCTCACAGTTTCCCAATGTCAAAGGCTGGTGTCGTCACCTTTCCCTTCGCTCCTCAATTTCTGCATTGTCTGTTTTTATCGTCGCTCCAGGTCAAGAAGAAACGACTGCAGATTATATGGATACAACGGCTGAATGGACAGCTCTAGGTGAGGAAAAGGAAGCCAACAGAACGATGGTGAAATTTTTTCACGAATACGATGCGAACAAGAACGGTTACGTTGATGCAGCGGAGGTCGTGCGTTTTGAAGAAGCGTATGGCGGAGGCGACAGACATCTGTCGGATGGGGACAAATGGTTCGCCATCAGTGTAAGAAAGACACCATCATCGTTCTACTTGCGTCGTCATCATCATCATCATCATCATCATCATCGTCATCATCATCATCATCATCATCATCATCATCATCATCATCATCACCACCATCATCATCGTCTTCATCGTCTTCATCATCATCATCATCACCATCATCATCGTCGTCGTCGTCGTCATCGTCGTCTTCATCATCATCATCATCATCATCATCATCGTCATCATCATCATCATCATCACCACCATAATCATCGTCTTTATCGTCTTCATCATCATCATCATCACCATCATCATCGTCGTCGTCGTCGTCATCGTCGTCTTCATCATCATCATCGTCATCGTCATCGTCATCGTCATCATTATCAACTTCTTATTCATCATCATCGTCATCGTCATCATTATCAAGTTCTTTTTCATCATCTTCTACTTCTTCATCATCATCACCACCACCACGGCCACCACCACCACGGCCACCACCACCACGGCCACCACCACCACGGCCACCACCACCACCACCACCACCACCACCACCACCACCACCACCACCACCACCACCACCACTACCACCACCACCACTGCTGCTGCGGAAAGACAAAGGATTTCGTTACGGAGATTATTAGGTAACTTATTCCAGAAGGATGGACCTACTATAATGGCGAAGTTCTTTTGCAGCACTGCAGAAGTTCTAGCCATAGGTATAACAAGGTCACCATGCGTAGCAGAGCGAAGGAATCTACGGCCTGGAATGGATAGCACTGGCGCATAGAGCTCCCTAAGATAAATCGGAGCTTGGCCTGCTAGACAATAATTGCGAACGAGCATTAGAATCTTTAACTCAAAACGACGTCGTTTTTGCACAGGCAGTCAGAGCAGTTCCTCCCGTATAAAACTTTATGTATGCCCAAACTTTGGTTTGTCACCAAATTTCGTAGGATGATCGCCAAGGATCTATCCAGTCTTTTGTTCCACGACTCTGGCGCGGCGCACAATAGTCTCTTTACTAATGCAGCTTCCGTTACTATAATCTCTTATTGGTTGGTCCAGTTGTAGACGAGATTTAGTGGCCTATAAAGTCAGCCGGTTGACAATACTGTCGTCTCTCGAATGTCAAAATCTTTTCCTGGTCTGGTTAGGTTTCACAACCATGGGCGTCCGCACATACATGTAGGGGCAAGAGTGGCATTTGCCTCCCTGAAAAATCGACACCTATTTGTCTAACTGCTACTTTTTATTTCTTCGCATTAAAGCACCAATGATACGCATACTAAACACAGTGAATGTCAGAAATCTTTGTTGAGAAATCTCTATAGAAATTATTTTTTAAAATTTTCTGCCTTGCATTTTCAAGCTCTTGTTAAAAATGTAATAATGACCATTACCCTTTAACCCTCCTGTGGACTCCCAATGCCCCATGCAAATAGTAGTCCTATCGATCGGAGCCTACTTGATTGGAATCTCGCTGTAGTGCAACTTTTCACAACTGCAAAAAATCAATGAATTACATTATAAAAAAAATGTGAAATTTCTCAACGGCCCGACTCTGAAATCACGTCAGGGAGACCTGCTTATTCGCCAGCGTTGCCGTAAATATAAAATCAAGGCAGGCTGCATTTTAACCATTTTACATGTTGCCAGCAGGCCTACAGAATCAAACGACGTCAAACTGTGGGAAAGACTTGGATGCGGGGCTCTCGTCATGGGCGGAGTTTGATTTCAATTCCTGGGGGGGGGGCTAAAAATACTTGGGGACTTGGGCGGAGACTTTGGTCGTTCGGTCGAAATCTCGTGAGAAAATATACCATTTTCGCCGCCAAAGAAATTGATGACCCTTTTTAGTCATTGGCTCTAAATCTCATGAAAATATAGGCCTACGATTTTTTATTTTTAACGGTAGGCCTACACGGGGGTCAAGTCTGAGAGTTCTTGGCGGGGGCTGAGCTCCCCTAGCCCGTGAAAATGTGCGATTTTGCTATGATGCGCAGTCAAATCTGTGCGTTCCTAGTCCTGATAAATTCCGCCCATGTTAACGAAGATGTTTACTTTTTGTCAACAGCTATTCATGGATCTCTATGATACGAATTGGGATGGAAAAGTCACTTTCGAGGAGTACTGCACTCACATGTATGCTAGTTATAAGGTAAATGGACTTCTTCGTCTTTCTTTGCTCCTATTCTGCAAGCGTTTATAAACTACTAGCTGAATCACCCGGCGTTGCCCGGGAAATTTCGGTTTTTAGTTCCCAGCCACGCCTGACCCCGCTCCCGCCACGCCTGACCCCGCTCCCACGCCGCCCTTCTCACTTCGCCTTCCATCGGTCCCAACCCGTTCCGACCCTGGGGAGCCCGGCGTTGTCCGTGAAATTTTGTTTTTCAGTCCAACCCAGTTACAACCCGTCCGCATTTGTGCGAAACCGCGTGCGAAAAGATCTGACCTCGGCGAAAAATGAGGTTAGGAATCTATTGGTTCGTTGAAAATCGATCGGCGAAAATTATTGCGTCTTCAATACTGATACATACGACATGGTTAAGATTAATTAAGATTAACGGCATAATGCTCTATAAGAATAAGCCCGGCCATGACGTCATTAATGTATTGGTTTGAATCATCAATATATCATCGGTGGTTTCAGTGTAAGCAAATGGCGTGTTAATAAAGACAGGCGATCAACGTGCATAGCTTTCGAATCGCGTGTGAAGTTAAAATGTTGACAGCACGGGCTATAAAATTAATTGACAGCTGAAAATAGTGGCGTTTAACTCCAAATGTGGGTAAGAATCGATTGCAAATTTTTTTTAAACGAATCGCTGTAATTTCCGAGTAGGCCTCCGGACAAAATTTATTGCCACACACACAGAAGGACAAACTTTGAGCTTTATATTTATAGATTGTCTATTGTCTTTGTTGCGCTGTCAGATCTGAGGATTTTCTTTAGGATTGGCACTATATAAATTAACGATAACGATTATTATTGCGATGTGTGAATGGTTCAGACGCTTCGACGGTCGACATAGACATGGCTAAGTAGAGGGACGGTGGAAATTTTTAATAAATGCTGTATAATAATGTCTACAACGCTCCGATATAAGCTTAAGTAAGCGGTGCACGTCGCAAACCTTTCGCAGTGGTTCCATACAACCTCAAACAAGGGTCACAGATAATCAACATGTTATCGCTCATGTTGTGTGATATTTCTATAGTCTTCAGCACAGAATTTCAATGAGAAAAATGTAGTTATATTGGTCATAAAAAATGATCTTCGGCTGCTTGCAACTTGTCGTCATTCTGGATGGCAAAATGTCACGAAGAAAATATAATAATTTGACAAATTTCATACTTTATGTCATATTTTATTCGTAAAATTGGTCAAACAACATTCGTTGGGGGATTAAACATAGTTACTTAAAAGGCATAGGCGGAGACTTGGTCCTGACTTTGGGGGGACGAACGAGCGGCCTAAGGACGTTCACCAAGGCAAGATGCGCCGAGCAAGGGTATAAGTTTGAGGAATGAGTTTGGGGAGATGGAGCAGTCCCGCCCGAATCTCGAGAAATTTTGAAAGCTCACGCTGCAATGGTAGCATTTTAGACTGTCTTTTAACGAAATTGCTCGTGATTTAAGTGCTGGTAATCGTGATTTAAGACTTTTAAAATGTTCCACTCTGAAAAGGCAACATTGTAAGCTGTCACCACAACCATATTTCTTATCATTTCATTGATGAAAGACATGGTTTAATACTTTAATAAAAATAATGTTCTTTAAGTAGGCTATTGTTATTTTTGTGGAAAATACAGGAAAATTCGAGTTATGAGTGGGTGTGCACCAATGATGATGCCTGCGTCCCCTGTGGTTCATTATTGTGCTGGATGCTGAGTCGGAGCATGTAAGGAGAGAGGTGACATGGGATATGTTGTATGCAGATGATCTTGTGTTTGTAAACTATTGCCTATTGTCTTTGTCGTGCTGTCAGGTCGGGTGCGCCTCTGAGGATTTTCTTTTGAAGTAGCACTAAATAAATTCACGATAACGATTTCGATTGCGATGTGTGAATGGTTCAGACGCTTCGCCGGTCGACATAGACGTATGACTAATTAGAGGAAGGTGGAAATTTGTTTGAAAACCTATCAATAAAATGCATTGTTTTAAATTGTCAACTCTACTGGCGCATTTCAGACAAATCCTAAACGT
This sequence comes from Lumbricus terrestris, assembly GCA_949752735.1. Classification (NCBI taxonomy): domain Eukaryota; kingdom Metazoa; phylum Annelida; class Clitellata; order Crassiclitellata; family Lumbricidae; genus Lumbricus; species Lumbricus terrestris. The sequence goes on from OX457050.1 coordinate 1,618,274, forward strand.
TTTGACCGAGTTATGACACTTTTGTGGGGTTACTTTTTATCCGGACACAGTGTAGATCCAATCTCAGAAGGTTTGGTGTCATAGTGATTATATATAATCATATATATATATATATATATATATATATATATATATCTGAGGAGTTATCTTGAAGGGGCGCTATATAAATGCACGATTACAATATATATAATCCATGAATTAAGCCCAATTGTTTATCTAAGTTTCAAGCGCATCTGGATCTCATAAACTGAATTTTAGAATTTTCTGTTGCAGAGGATGCACGGATGAATAAAAAAAATCACTCGAATGGTCGCCTGCTCTAAATACGACAACATTCGGGATGATCATTAACTCAACACATGTTTTACTTGATACGTTTTCTGCACAGGATCGAACCTCCAGCAAATTTAGGAAAAGAAATTAATTTAAACTTCCAAAGAAAATAAACGCTTTTAATTTAAAAAATCTGCTTTGCTTTTAACAAAAACAATTACTGTAGTGATTGTATAGTCTATACTTGCTCCATCTGACAGTAAAACATCGTCACCCGTCATAATAACTCCGTCAAAACAGTCCATACAAGCACCCACTGATAAACTAGCCTCGTGAAAGTCACCCACCGACTTATTTTTGCCCTTGTTTTGCCTCGTCAAAACAGCATGTAGGAACAATTCCGTGAAAACAGCTCCGTGAAAATAGTTCCGTCAGAGACGCCAAAGACAAACTCAGTTTCAGAGTAGCGCGGTGAAAAATGCATTTTTACAAAATAATAGGCCTAGTTTTCATCATTTAATGATGAAAACTAGACCTACTAGCATGCAATGCTGTGTTTTTATGGAAAATACGAACGAAGCTACTAACGTTAAAGCGTTCTTAGGCGTAGGACTATATGAAAACTGAACGACATTAGGCTTATGCCGATGGATCAAATATTTAGCTTAATTTTACAAGTAGGCTGACAGCAGTGAAGAAAACTACTAGTAAGTTTATGCTCTCAGATACTTTAGACAGTTTGTAGCCTACAGTCCTTATTTAACAATCCTTTCTTCTGTCGCAAATTACGCAGAAGTAGAGGGAAGTGGAGAGCGCAGCATTTATCGAGTCACAACAAAGGAATGGATAAGAGTTGTAGTGTCAACATTTTGTGTAAGAGAGCGAGAGACAACTCTGAGCTGGCGCAACGGATAGTAGCAGTTACGATGGAGCAGGTTACTTTGCTTTGCAAAGGTAAGCTCCAAGATGACGCCAGAATCGCGAACAGAGGTAGAAAAAGCAAACTGCGGGAACTCAGAAGCAATGGCTGCGCTGGACTGCTAGACCAATCTTAGCCAGTTGTAACCTGCAACTGTTGCCGCTTGCAAATGTGCATGTTCATTTCCAGATCGTTTCAATGCTGTTTAGAAGTCTTAAACTTCTCGTCCTTCTGAACACTACAGGTCGGTCAAGTGGTCCTACGTTCAACATATTACATTTTAGGTCCTATCGTAGGCATACTGTAACAGGGTTGAGACAAATCAATAACAGTGTTCTCTCAAAGTGTAGGCTTGCCGTTGATTCGACCAATAGCCAATGAGGCAACTGCTATTCATTCATTCATTCATTCATTCATTCATTCATTCATTCATTCATTCATTCATTCATTCATTCATTCATTCGGACATTTATATAGCGCTCCTTCAAGAAAAAACTACTCAGAGGCGCTCCCGACTCCAACGCGCACAAAAAGAATAGTTTTAAGTTTAGTAAGAAAGGATCCTGGCAGAGTCCCAGGGTGTAGGCGTAGCTCAAAAGGAAGGTCATTCCAGACCACTGGTCCGACCACAGAAAAGGCTTGATTCTTCATGGTAGTAGTACGAGCAAAAGGAACTAAGAGGACTCCCCTATCAGCAGAGCGTAACTGACGACGTCCTTGGATACCCAATGTAAAGCTGCATAGCTCACGAAGGTAAGTTGGGGCAAGGCCCTGACAACATCGCCATACCAATGCAGCTACCCTGAACTCAATACGCTGGCGAATAGGGAGCCAGTGAAGTACCTCAAGCATGTAGTTTGAGACATGACCATATTTAGGGATTTGCCCAATTAGGCGCGCAGCAGAGCGCAACACCCGGTCAAGACAAGTCAATCTGCTGGATGGGAGGCCAATGTAGAGCGAAGAGCAATAGTCGATGCGAGATGTAACGAAAGAATGCACTAAAGTAAGAGTAGCTGCAGCAGACGTAAGAGAACGGATGACAGTGCGAAGCTGGCGCAGCTGATAATAGCAGTCTCGAGCAAGACGGTGAAGTTGAGGAGCAAAAGTGAGTTCTTGGTCAAGTTGGACACCGAGGTCTTGAACCGTGGTTGCAAAGACAAAGCCAGGAAATTCAGATGGAAGGGAAACTAGATCAAGCTTGTATATTTACATGTAGCCTATGTCCTCGTGTATTCAGAAAATTTGTATAATGCAATGAAAAGAAATGATTCGGAGTAGCGACCCACACTGACCTTCAGGGCCATCAAATTGATATTAAGAAGCGGACACACAGGGATTAGACACTTTTATCAGTACTGCAAAGAATAAAACACTATAAAGAATGATTTCTTGAAAAATTGGTTTCTGATGAAAGAAAACTACCGGTTTCAGTTTAGATAAATTGTTCATGTTTGAATGTCGTCACAATCGTAAACTTGTCGTTAGTATCGATATTAAATATGTCTTTGATATTCGAAATCCTGCTCTCTGTTGTGAAAAACTAATATCAACACCTGGATTCTACGATCACGAATTTTGATTTGATTTTGAATTATTTTGCCCATGAATCAGGTATTGTGTAGGTAGACGTGCGTTTCCTGTAAATTATTAATTCTACCACAGCTTTTCAATGACAGAGATGATAGTTTGTCATATTTCAGAAAAATGATAGCAATACCTGGCTTTCTATGAACACGTATTTGATTTGATTTTGAGTTATGTTGCCCATGAATCAGGTATTGTGTAGTGAGACGTGCGTTTCCTGTAAATTATTAATTTCAATGACAGAGACGATAGTGACTTTGTCATATTGTTTCAAAGGATATTAATATTTCCTGCGAAAATGCGAAAATGCATTTCGCAGATGTGAATAAAAGACCTCCTACTGCAACGTGTTAAATGTGAGTTTCTTTGCCATTTTGTAAAAGTTTGGTGAAGACTTCCTGAAGCTTTTCGAAAAATCTTGTTCAAGTCGACAACTTGGAGGTAAAGTGTCTTGTGTAGGGGAAGGTTGCCAAAGATGGACCACGTAAGGATGATCGTCCGTTTTCGCCACAAATTATGAGAAAATAATTATGTTACACGGTCGTTACATAGATTAGGTATAGATACACCATTGGATGCAATAAAATTTTCATTTAAATAAATAGAATGAACAAATAAAAATAAATAAAAAATCTCTTACGTGGTCCATCTTAGGAGAATGGGCGCCAAAGATGGACCATGGAAAAAATGTATTGTTAAAGGCAGACAAACAGTCTTAATTCATCAAACATTTATGCTAAAATGAACTTACATTAAATAATACATATTATGCAATTTTTCAATAAATAATAAAAAGAGAAAAAATTTAAATTGTCATTTTTTATTTCAAAGACTAAAAAATAAAATTGTTTAAATTTAAACAGTGAATTTTCTAATTTTTCCCACAGTTCAGCATTGTCCACATCACTGTCTATAATAAATTACAAATACTAGCTTAGTAGAATATATTTCAATAAATAATTTAAAAAAGAAAAATATTAATTTGTCAATATTTTTAATAAAAACTTTTTTTAAATTTAAAAATATAAACAAAGAATTTTCAAATTTTTCTTACAGTTCAGCATTGTCCACATCACTGACTATAATAAATTACAAATACTAGCTTAGTAGAATATATTTCAATAAATAATAAAAAAAAGAAAAATATTAAATTGTTAATTTTTTTAATTAAAAAACTTTTTTTAATTTGAAAATATAAACAAAGAATTTTCTAATTTTTCTCACAGTTCAACATTGACCACATCACTGTCTATAATAAATTAGAAATACTAGCTTAGTAGAATATATATAGCAGTTTATTGCATCAGTAATAATGGGCATCAATGATGATTGGACCGTGTTCGTGCATAGTCGCCTAACATGGACCACACGTGGTTCATCTTAGGCAACTTGCACACACCCACTTCCAACTCATTTAACTTTTTAAGCAGTTGTGATATTGGGTTTTCTGGTATGGCATCTTGTAAAGAATTGAAAAACTTAGTTCATAGACGAATTCCAAACTTTTGAGCAGGTCCGGCCTCGATTTTATATTCATTTTACCCCCAAGCTATATATTTATTAGATCAAACAATGTCAATTGACGTTTTGTCTGTTTTCTCGAAGGTTTTTCTGTATAGCGGATGTCTAATTATTTCATTCAATCTATCTTGTGACCTGCTAGATACGACAGCATCAAATTACAATACAGTTTCAATCCTTGTGGCCAATCACCGAGTGGTCCATCTTAGGCGCTGGCCATCTTTGGCAACCTTCCCCTATAGGATATTTCTTCTTCTTCTTCATGATCCGTAGGCTGAATTCTCGTAGGTGTCCACTGCGCATTTGACTATACTTTCTTCCATAATTCCCTGTCTTGTGTCCGGTGTGTCAGTTCGGACACATCCAAAGAATGAGCGACGACAGAAAGATAAAGAGTATAGTGACGGGAATCATGGAGGGATCGGAGAGAAGGGAGAGACCATGCATAGAATGTTTGCTAGACAGTAGTTCCACGAGCTGGAAGCGCATTGGATGACACAGCTCCTCCACACCACGCTGTCCTCCCCAATCCTCTGAGCCTCTTCCCGCGTCATTCCTCCGTCATCCATATCCTCTGCAACCGTGTCTCGCCAAGTCTTTCTCGGCCTTCTGCGCTTTCTCTTCCATACAGGGTCTGTTTTGGAACTCTTTCATTGTCCGATCTGTGTATACGACCCAACCAGCGCAGATCCGATCTCTTCAGCATATCCTCCATTTTCTCCATGGACGTTCTTTTCCTTACCCAGTATATCTTCATTGCTTTATCTTATCTCCAAGTGAACTCTTATATCCTTCTCTGCCATTTATGATACGCCGCCTCTAACTTTTTCGGATTAGCTTTAGTCACAGACCATGTCTCCGATCCATAGAGTAGTCTTAGGTTGTCAGGACCAGGGCTCTGTATGATCTTGTCTTTATTCCTAGGTTTAATCCTTTATTTTTTGAGATGGTGTTCGATCTAACAACCGTGGAATTGACCTTGCCAATCTTGACTCTTATTTCCTTGCCACAACTACACAGTGTTCTGTACAAAGCATTTAATTATTCCATCTGAACATATAAGCTGACGAGTTTACAATTTATTAATCGAAATTATTTCAGATGAAGACATTCCTGATGCTCGTGTTTTGCCTCCTGGCGATTGCGCATGGTAGGTCAGTTGAACAATAAAAAATATATATATAGGCTATACTAGGTATCTATACGTATAGATGCTATTTTGAAAATGATAAAATTGCCTTCAATTAGATAAAATCTCGTAGTGTGTTCTGTGTAAGTCTTAAACACCAAAATAAAATTTCAGTTGAAGAGATACTTCACAACCAAAACATTGTATCAGTAAGCCTAGCAGCTATATCGTCAACATTAGTCAGGAAGATCACTATCATCTTCTGCAAACATCCCAGAACGAGCAGCTCGACCAATTTTACTGATGTTGTGCAAGCTGCATGTGTCTGATTAATTATAGGGCGTATCAATCGCTTCGTGAGCGTATGGGTTATTTGGGATGCTCTAGGTCAATGATGTAATGGTTGCAGCGATTGATCCATTGCGGTAATAAGCTATTCTTATGTTAGAAATGATGGTTTTCTTGGAGCAGGCACAAGTGGAAGGTGCGCCATGCTTTTCTACAGTAGTCAGTCGTGAGTGGATGTGATCGTGAATGGGCTAAATTTCAAAGCTTCCGCAGGATGAGAGCTCTTAGGCACCGCACCGGTGTTTAATTTCAACTCAGAATAAAATTTCAATGGGTCGATCAGCGATAGTGTTCTACGTCAGTTTCCTGGGTGAAAGTGGTTTCACACAGGAGACGTGGTCTGAGGTGGACAGCTGCGAGACCCCTTGTCCGAAAGCTTTTTCCCTGTCCGAAATGGTTTGTCGACGACCTTTCTTTTAGTCTTTGTCTTGAAACTGCGAATGAATGTTAACCTTTTATAGAATATTATGTCAGAAATTTGGTAATTTGTATCGAGTTTGTGATGAATGAGCATACCTCGATGCTCAACTTGCGACCCGGCAGCGGCAGGTCACGAAATCATGCCGGTGTAAAGGTTTCAGATTACCCCCTCCTAAACATTACCTCCCTGCAAACTGTAAATTGCATCAATCATCGCATTTATTGCACTAACAATATCAAAAAATTCATCCCGCTTCTTGTTTTGGTCTGAAGATTTTCATCCGTCATCCCACGTCGTGGTTTGTTATCAATATTTTCATCTGTAACTAAAATACTAATTGCCGCTGAAGTTTACATGGAGAAAATGGCTTCGAGACTATTATTATTTTCGGATCAAAATATTGATAGCAAACCACGAAGTGGGATGACGGATGAAAATCTTCAGACCAAAACAAGAAGCGGGATGATTTTTCTGATTTTTTAGTGCAATAAATGCGATGATTGATGCAAATCTAGTTTCCGAGGGGTAATCTGAAACCGGTTTCAAGTTACCGAAGGGGGGGGGGGTAATGTTTAGGAGGGAGTAATTTGAAACCTTTACACCGTGTCGATATTTCAACTGTTCGTCGACGGTCAGACAATGTAATGTAATGTAATTCAGACAATTTATATAGCATCGTCAGTAGCAAGCCACTTCTAGGATGCTTTACACGCATATTGTCAACTGTCAGAGTAAATGTCATGTGCTCGAGAGCAAGTGCAGCTTTAATTGGGTTTTTTAAAAGTTGAATCAGTTTTGATTTCCTGAATAGTTTATGGAAGACTGTTCCAGGCGCGTGGGCCTGCGACGCGAAAGGCGCGATCACCCATTTTAGTTTTGACAATGTTCCCTCTGTCGCTCATATCCTGCTCTCTTTGTTTGTAATCAGAAGTTTGGAGCCAAGATGATAGTGGTTATCTGTCGAAATTGGTGCAGGACACTTTTAACAGCACCGATAAAGACTCCAGCGGATACATTGATGCAACGGAGGCCAAGGCATTTTACGCAAAGTTTGGTTTGACAGACGTGCAGACAAAAATTCTCGGCGCTGTAAGAAATACACCATCATCATCCTACACGTCGTTTTCGTTGTTGCCACCATCACCATCGCCATCATCATCTTCATAGTCATCACCAACATTATCATCATCGTCGCCGTCGTCTTCACCATCGCCATCGTGCCATCGTCATCGTCATCGTCATCACTATGGACATCTTCATCGCCATCGTCATCGTCATCGTCATTGTCAACCTCATCGTCTTCATCTTCATCACATCATGATCATCGCCGTCATCATCATAACCACGTCATTATAAAAATGTAAGTTCTGCAGAAAATTACCATTTAGGCATATTCCACAGAAATTAGTTAATCAGAGACGCTCGCTGAATAATCTCGTTACAACTCAGATTTTGAAAAGCACTTTAGAATTATTATCTCGTACAACAACATGTTCCGGTTTGCTTTGTGTCAACAGGGATTCACGAAGCAGTTTGATACGGATGACGATGCAAAAGTCGCCTTCGACGAGTTCTTCGCTTATTATCATAGAAAAATCTAAGTATAAGAACGCTTGCATTCTCTTTATAATATGTATAATGCCTATCAATAAGGGGAAGATAGCCCAATGGTAACACAACTGGCACGAAGAGCGGATGGAAGCGAGTTCCAGGCTTCGAGCCCCGCTGGATCACAAAGTTCAATAGGCCTTCAACTCTCGAGAAGGCAGCAGTATAATTAGAAACAGTTGCACTGCGCATTCTACCTCGGGTCAAGTGGGAACCTGACCACCTATCGCCTAGGCTATATAATTATGGCAATGGGATGATTTCCTGATACGTGATATAACACCTGTCCCGAAATTCGCGAAACGAAGGTAACATTGCCTTTACAATTTGATTTGTTAAAATTTACATTTTTGCAGTTTTAAACAGACAAGCAAATCTAAACATAAGCTGACAAGGTTCAGCGTCAAAGCGAAGATATCTTTTACTCATACCTGTAAATTAACTGTTCGATTGAGGTTTGAAGCGCATTTGCATATAAACTGTATCTATAAACTTTGTCTTTTGCAGATGAAAAGTTGATGTTGAAAAGCCATCCGAATTGTCAACTGCATAACGATTTAAATACGACAATATCCGAGACCGATCTCTAACTCAAGAGATGTTTTACACTATACAATTGCTACCCAGGATAGCATCTCCAACAAAATCATGGACAGATATTCAAAACTCCAAAAATCACAAGTTGATCAATGGTTTAAATAGAAAAACTTATGTTTGATTTCTAAAACAATAGATCACTTCAGTAATCGTATGATAAAGTGCTTACCCCATCCTATAGTAAAATCGAAAGTAAAGTCATCATTCTGTGATTCTTCTTTTTTCGATCGCCGAGTCGCCCAGCGCCGAGAGGGGGTGTGCTGCTATCGTAGCATTTTAAGCCGTTGTTTTGTGCACAACTTTTCTGCAATATTTCAGTGCTGAGAGAAGTGGTCTTACGCAATATTTCAGCCCTAATAAATGCTGAATAATAATAATATGTCTGCAGCGTTCCAATATAGGCTAGTTAAGCGGCGCACTGCGCAAAACTTTTACAGTGGCTCCATACAACCTCAAACAAGGATCAAGACTGCAGCCACAGATATTCAACAACGTAGGCTATACGGTGTTTTGAAAAATCTTGGCCAGAAGAAAAATTTGTTATCAAATATGTTAGACTTAAAGGTTATTTATATTTATACAATCATGATGGTTAGAATTCATCACAATATTTCAAACAGAACAGAAGTTACTTTACTTTAAAAGAGACCACCCACTAATTCTTGTCAATTCAAAAACGCAACGCAGTAAAAAAAAGTAGCAATAGACGATTTTAATAAGTCACATCTAAAATAACTGTTATCATCCGTCTGCGACTTCTTGGCCCGTTCCGCTCCATTGAAAAGGCAAGATCTCTTCACCCCTCCACTCTGAAGAAGGACTGCCGTGGTTGAAAGGCGTTCATTACCATTGCGTTCATTGGTGTTGCACTGTAAAACCAGCTTCCTTCTTCGTGAAACCTGGCGCTATATGGACGATCGTGTGGAGCCAACAACATAATATTCCCACTCTAAACTCTTTTCGTTCGTTGTTAAAGCCAGCTTTCTTCTTCACGGAACCTGGCGTTATATGGACGATCGTGTGGAGTCAACTACTCTAAGCAGTAGCACGGACTAGCGAGACCTTCCGTCCTTTTTGGGTCCCCTGCGTGAAGTGACACAACTTATAAAATCACGATGTTCTTACGACCTGTGTGATGTTGGTTTAGCGAACAAAATGTTATGTTATGTGAGAAAAATACTAATTAACGAACTTAAAACTTGATATCAATTTTTAATTGCGAATAGGTTAGACAACGTCTGGTATAGGCCCATAACATACAGTAACCTAATAAAAATAGACCGGGCAACGGCCCTCTATTCCGAGTGTCCACTATTCCGAAGGTCCACTATTCCGAATATCCCCTATATTTTGTTCGTTATCCTTGGTGGTTATGGTTACAGTGGGTTAGGGTCGGAGTAAGGTGGGTTAGGGTTGGGAAGGTTAGGATTTAGTTTAGGGTTATTGTCAGGGTTAGGGTTTGGGGAGGGTTACGGCTAGGGTTATGGTTGGGGTGGGTTAGGGTTAATTAGGGTTAGGTTTATGGTTATGGTTAGAATTAGGGTGGGTTAGGGTTAGGTTTAGGGTTAAGGTTAGGGTTAATTAGAGTTAGGGTTATAGTTAGGTTTAGGGTAGGTAGTGGACCTTCGGAATAGTGGACCTCGGAATAGTGGACCCAAACCCAATAGAGCATCCACACAGAACAACTGAATTAAAATGCAAGTGACTGTAGGTACTGTAGGTCTAGTTCGCTCCTCGCGACGGTTCAGCATCCATGCAGTCCCACGTTACCCAATAATTATGTTTCATAGATTGGTTAATTGCTGCATAGACGTCATGACAATGACATTGTGTCTCTTCTTTCTTAACGGTAGAAGAAACCTACGTTGTTCAACCAAGTTCGACATAGAAGTTTTATCGGTTTAGGCTTCCTTCGGCCCATAGCGGTAGTGGTATTTGCAGTTTAACGTCACTGTTTGGTAACAAAGACCAATTGCAACGCCCTCCTCCCTTATCCAGACTTGGGACTGGCACTGACAGAGTGAAATAAGATGCGGCCCATATAGTCTTGATCTCCTCTTCTATTCTGAAAATATCGCAATAACCAGGATTTAGTAGGAGGACCTAGCCACTTCAGCCTTAACTATTTATTATAAGAGAGCACACAATGACCAGTAATATTAAATTTTATTAGTCAAAACAGTTATCCACACCAACCTTCTTCTTTTCCGTGCTCTGCCATTAGGCGGGTTCGAATGTTTGACGTCTCCATTCATCTCTGTCCTGCGCTTTCATTTTCAGCTTCTGATAATTACCATCTTTCTGATAATTACCATCTTTCAGATGGTAATTAGGCTTAACACCAGCCTAGTGTCGCTATATGGTATTAAGAAGAGGATACACATTGCACAGGCGTGATAATTAGGCCTGCCATAAAAGTATTATTGCTTTTGGTATGATAGGCTATTATGCGTTTGATGTCAGAAACATTGTCGCATTTCAGTCGAAATGAATTCACCGTATTCGAATGTATGTTATTGCAATCGTAAACCTGTCATTAATCCCAATATGAAATCTCAGTATGATACTCGAATCCTGCTCTTTGTTGTGGCAAATAATTATAGAGGTCCGAAGAACGCGTTATTTGATTTGTGTTTTAATCGCGCCTCTGAATCAAATTATTTTCATGCAGAGAGACGCGAACGTTCTCTGTCTTCTTTTGTGTTCTGCCTTTAGGCAGGTGGAAGATTCCAACGACACCATTCTTGTCTATTCTGTGCCATTTTCCTTGATTTCTTTATATCCTCGTCCATTTTCTTTGTCCTTTAACCAATCCATTACAGGCCCTCCGGTAGAAATTCCGGGCCCTGGGGCCCTGGGCAGAGTAGTAGGCCCTACAAATAAAAATGGAAAAGGGTGGGTACGATTTACGAATATACGATAATACATAGGCCCTAAATTTATGATTTTAATCGGGTTCCTAATGTTAAGAATTAAATTTTCAAGCAACCTTTCTGGATGTTTTAACTGCATGAAAATCGTTTTTAATATCCGGGTAGTTCTCCAGTTTGTTTGCGAACCTTAAAAATGCACAACGGAAATGCTCCTTCTTCATCGCCTCGCATGGACAGCTGTCCGGATATCTTGGGCTTGGAAGACCGTTGTTTATTATAATATAGGCATAGCCTAGAAAATTAGGTTGTACGGTCTCAATCGTCTCTGTAGGCACGGACCCTGGCGTCAGTGCCAACATCAAAAGCAAGCCTTTTTGCAGTTCCTGGCAGGCGCGATGCCGTAATTACCATAAAGTATTATTTCTTTTGGTACGGTGTAATTAGGCTTAGGCTATGTGTTTGATGTCAGGAACATTGTCGGATTTCAGTCAATAGCAATTCATCGTTGACCTAATTTGAAACATGTTGTTGTATTGGTAAACCTGACGATAATCTATATATTAGGCTAAAACTTTGTTTGATATTCAGAATCATCCTGCTCTTTGTAAAACCTACTGGAAAATGCATCGGTCCAAAGATCACGTGTTCTGATTTCATTTAATTAATCGAGCTTATGAATCAAGTCTCGTGCAGAGGGACGTGAGCTCATTGTGAATAAATAATTTCAATAATAATTTATTTTCGTGACAGATTTATTGAATGATTTCAGTCGAAATGAATTCATCGTATTTGAATGTATGTTATTGTAGACCTGTCGTCAATCTCTGTAATAAATCTATCTTTAATAATCGGGATCCTGTTCTTTGTTATTGGAAATTAATAGCCATAGCTGATTGTAAGAACACGTGTTTTGGACAGGGCTGAAAGTGAGCCGGGTCTGTCGGGGTCTGAGACCCGACATTGGTTTTCGTGACCTGCTGGTGCAGGGACTCAGCAAGTTGAGGCAAAAAAGACATAAAATGGGTTAAAAATGATATGTCTTTGGAAAATTCCGAGCAAAAGACTAAACAAATGTTTGTAAAGTTCGTCAGAAGTAAAGTCGTTGGCTCGTCCGCCAGGGTCACACCCGGCAACTTTTCCAAACCACTTTGAGCCCTGGTTTTGGATCGATTTATTCGAGCCCCAGAGTCAAATCCCGTTCAGGTGGACATGAGCATTAATTCATCACACTTGAATGCATCTCAGCATCTGGTTGCAATCATAGGCCTGTCGTTAATCTTTATATTGAATTTATGTTTCATATAGGCTGCTGAATCCTGTTCTTTGTTACGGGAATTAATTAGTAGCTTTGGCTGAATCGAAAAGCACATTGATTTCCTTTAATCAGACGCTCATGAATCAAATTCACGTGTCGTGAGACGGGAGTTTATTGCCAATAATTGATGTCACTATTCATTTTCATGACAGATATATTGCAAGATTTCAGACGAAATTAATATTTCCTCTAGGAAGTTTAACAATAACAAAATTTTGTTGAGTTGAATAAAAAGCCCTGCAGCAGCATGCTATTCATGAGTTTCTTTGCCATTAAATTTTGGTGAACGTTTGGTGAAAACCACATAAAGCTACTTTGTCAATCGTCTTTCTACAAGTCGAAAACTCGGATGGTAACCTTTTCTGTTCTTATTTTGTGTGATAATAGAATTTTGCTTCGATTTAAAGATCCAGCGAGGAACCGATTTCAAAAAAGGTTCGGTAATAGGCTAGTGGGTTGACAAAGTTAGGCTATTATCGGGCCGGTTAATATAATAGGCGACTAAATAGTAATAAAATAATTATCAGATAAACTGACTTACGATGCAAATTCGTTTGCGTAAGATATCCATTGGACAATGATATGATGTGAATGACTTTTCATCGCATTTCAGCCTCTTCAGATATCATTCGTATAAAGTACAATGTCAAGTAGGCCCTACAATTCCTATGATAAATTTATGATATCTCATGATTTTGCAATATCCCAATATTTCAGATGAAGACATTCCTGGTGGTCCTGTTTTGCCTTCTCCCGATTGCTTTTGGTAAGAGACATTCGCTATAATACACCATGGTTCAAAAAAGTAAGCCACACTGTTTTTCATAATATATCTAATGCCTGATAATTAATTACATATTACGCTAAAATTTTCCAAATATTAGAGGATTGGACCAAGAATATGATTCCTAAATTTCAAGAGATAAAGTTGAACAGATAAAAAGATATGTATCTCACAACATCATATGGGGAAATATCAGTTTACAAGCAATTTTCTGGTAGATTCACTGAAATGCAAGTCAAACTGTTTTTCTTATATCTCTAATGCCTGATGATTAATTAGTCTAAGATTTTCAGATATGTAGAGAAATGAACTAACAATATGATTCTAACAGTATGGTTTGATTATTTAATTAAATAACATGTTCAAAATGTCCTCTTCCTGCTGCTTGCACGCAAGCCTGGAGGCGCTGGCGCCATTGAGCAACAGCATCGCCGCTTATCCTCTGGTCGGGGCAATCCCAGACTTCAAACAAGCGTTGCTTCAGATCGTTTATATCATGGATTGTTGTCTGATAGACTGGGTATTGCATCACGCTCCACACTTTGTAGTCGAGAGGATTCAAATCTGGGCTGTTCGGAGACCATAATATGGGAGAAATGAAGTCTGTCGTCTCTCTTGTCAGCATTTTGATGGTTTCCTTGGCTTTGTGGGCTGGGGCAATGTCCTGTTGAAAAACGAAGCAGCCTTCTAGGGCTAGATTTCTGATTACAGGTCGAGGACGTTGTGACAGCAGAACGTTGCGATAATTTACTTTGTTAATTTGTACTCCAGGATCACTGAAAACCAAAATTGGGAACTATCAAGCATTGAAACCGCAACGAACAGACTTGCTGAAAACTTAAATTTCGGCATATGAAGTTGAAATATTAATATCTTTCGATCCGTTCAAATTTATGATATGATATTTTGGAATCCTATTCTTGGTTCAATTTTCTACAGATCTTGAAATTTTTAGAATGATCAATTATCAAGCCATAAAGATAATGAAAAACAGCTATTATTGAATCTCACAGAAAATTGCTTGTATAACTGAAATTTCGGCATATGAAGTTGAAATATTTATATCTTTTTAACCGTTGAACTTTATCTCATGACATTTTGGAATCGTATTCTTGGTCCAATTCTCTAAATACCTGAAACTTTTAGCATGATATGTTATAAGGCATTAGAGCTAATAGGAAAAACAGTTTGGCTACATGTTACATGGTATAATAACGGCAAATATACCTACCGCATAATTATATGTGATATTACTCTCTGTTCTACAATTACTATCACTTGATGTAAGGGTCATAGCTTTATTACGTGGACTTTTTTGTTAATTAATAAAACACTAAGGCATGTTGAGCATGCCTTAATCCGTCTCTGGAACCGCTGTAATAAATATGTGCGTCGTGGACCGGTGGGTTCCAAATTCCACTAGCCTTGATGCGGTCCTGCTGTGTGTTCTTTTTCAGTAATTCTGTCACGTTGGGGCCCCCACAGTTTAACCGAACAGGGCCGCACATCTGTTAATCCGACCCTGGTCTGGTGTTGTCACCGTTTCTCAATTTCTGCAATGTCTGTTTTTATCCTCGCTCCAGGTCAAGAAGAAACGACAGCAGATTATAGTGATACAACAGCGCAATGGACGTCTCTAGATTACGAAGAGGAAGTGAACAGGACGATGGTGAAATTCTTTACCGATTCTGATGCGGACAAGAACGGTTACGTTGATGCAGCGGAGGTCGTGCGTCTATATGAAAAGAATAGCGGACCTCTGTCGGACGAGGACAAATCGTTCGCCATCAGTGTAAGAAAGACATCGTTCTACTTGCGTCGTCGTCGTCGTCATCATCATCGGCATCATCATCATCATCATCATCATCATCATCATCATCATCATCATCATCATCATCATCATCATCATCACCATCATGACCACCACGACCTCCACCATCACCATCACCATGATCAGCATCATCATCATCATCATTCGATGTCATACGATGTCAGTGCGTCTGAGAGTTTTTTGGGGCGGGGGTTTAGCTCCCTAACCGGTGAAAATATGCGTTTTTCGTATGTCGCGCAGTCAACTCTGTGCGTTCTTAGTCCCCTACCCCTGATAAACTCCGCACATGTCAATGCTTTAGAATAATTTATTGTCTAGTTAACGAAGATGTTTAATTTCTGTCAACAGTTATACCAGGAACGCTATGATACAAATGGTGATGGAAAAGTCACTTTCGATGAGTACTACACTCGATGGTATAATGATTATAAGGTAAATGGACTTCTTGGTATTTCTTTGCTTCTATTCCGCTAACGTTTTAAAACTATTGTCTATTGTTTTTTCAGTGCTGTCAGGTCGGCTGCGCCTCTCAGTATTTTCTCTTCAAGTGGCGCTATATAAATTCATTATAACGATTACGATTGCGATGTGTGAATGGTTCAGACGCTTCGCCGGGCGACACAGACGTAACATGACTAAGTAGAGGAAGGTGGAAAAATTTAGTTTAAAACCTACCAATAAAATACATTGTTTTAAATTGTCAGCTATGCAAGCGCATAATTTATAGATCTAATCTCAGAAGGTTACGTGTCAGAATGATTATAATTTATTCATAAAATAAAACATATATATACATGTATATTCATGAATTAACTGTTTTTCTAAGTTTCAAGCGCGTCCTACTATCATAAACTGAATTTGAGAAATTTTCTATTGCAGGGGATAAGTGGATAACTAAAAAGTCATTCGAATGATCGCCTGCTCTAAATACGACAACATTCGAGATTGATAATTAACTCAAGACATCTTTTACTTAGCCTAACACGATTTCTACACAGGATCGAATCCAACAAAGTCAGGAACAGAAATTAATTTCAACTTCCAGAGAAAATAAACGCCTTGAATAAAACAATGCCGCTGTGTTTGCAATTTTTTTTATTGTAGTGACCGTACAGTCGACATGCCTACTTGCTCCATCGTACAGTAAAATAGGGTGGCCCGTCACAATAGCTCTGCCAAAATAGCCCCGTAAAAACCACCCACTGATAAACTACCACCGTCAAAATCGCCCATCAACTTTTTTTCCGCTTCTCTAGTTGAAAGCCTCGTCAAAACAGCCCGTGAAAACAGCCCCGTGAAAATGGTACCGTCAGAGTCGCCAACGACAACTCAGTTCCACAATGTTTATGCGTAATCGTAATAAACAATGCATTTTAACAAATGAAGAAAACTACAAGTATGCAATGTTATAATTTTTATGGAAAAATACGAACGAAAATTACTCACGTTCAAGCGTTCTTGTATTATATTTCCAAAGACATCTAAATGTCAGTGGATCAGATGTTAAATGTTATAATTATTATGTAAGTAAACTAACACAGACAGCAAACAATGTCTTTAAAATAAATGAGCCAAACTATTAGTAGGCCTATGCTTTCAGATATTTTAGCCCGCTTGTAGACTATAGAAAGTGTAGAGTCCTATTGGCTAACTTTCGCAGTGACCGGGTAAGCTTCTGCAAATTACACAGAAGGAGTTTTTTTCCAATAATATTATAGCCTCTGTTCCTTTTTGTCTTCATTAAGATAATCGTTAGATCCCAGCAGTCGGTTTTATCAACTTAGCACCTGTGATCCGATTCCCATTTAACCACCAAGAACGGTTATCTAAGGAAAATGAGAGGAAATTAACAAGAGGAAGACCCTGAAGATGATGCCGTCCTTGGCAGCGAGTCCCCCCTCAGGGTGTGTCCTACCCACTTCTTTTGTTCAATTTAATTGCGTGTTTCAGTTCCCTTTCTTCTTCACATTCATCAATAAGTCTTCTGCATTTGCCTTATGCTCCATGCGGTTGATTTTCTCCATTCTTCTCCAGTAAATTTTTTTACAAGAAATCCAGTCTGCTAAACCTTTTTTTGGCCTGGACTATGACATTCGCGAGATGGGTAACTTAAGGAAGAGGTCCTGCTTTGAGTGAAGTGATGTCGGATATTTGAAGAGAACCTATATATAGTCTATTATAGTTAAGCCAATGAGATAGGTCTACACGATATTCCCATTATAGCCGTTGTCTCAGTGTGTCCTTCAGTTAACAAAAAGGCGAAAGAGTCTAGACGAAAATTCTACTGGATGCAACAACATACTAACTCATCTGTTCCAAAAAAGTTTGGTAGGGAATAGCCAATTATCAGAGACGTCTGAGAGCTGACTCGTAGCCCACTGATACGAGGAGTGGAAGGAAGCGGGTTCGAAACCTACTAGAACCACCGGCAAAATCGACCGTTCAACCTTCCAATCCGCAGAAGGTAGCAGCAAAATGAGCAGCAGTTTCACCAGGACCACCGCTTTATGGAAGTAACGCCTGAGGATGGATGGACTGACATTGGAAACAGTCAACTCTCATTTTACGAGTAGGTCGATTTTCAAAACTTTTTTCACTCTTGCGTATAGGTTTTAGGAGCATTGAATATGCAATGGAAAACATGTCAATCAAACTATTATTGTCATTGTAGACTTCATGGTGATTTAGTGCATCGATAAATTATGTATGTCCTATACTTGCTGATATAAATCATTTTGGTATCGCGTGCAATGTGGTCGATGATCAATGCAATATATATATATATATATTTATATATAATTTATATATATATATTCGTTGAAGATTATTTTTGGCTCCGATTTATTCGAATATATCGTTCAAGACGATAAATCAGTTAATCGTCTTAACGTAATTAAATCAAGAGTTGATCTTTGCGCGTAATTTCAACAGTGACGTACTAGCGGCTCAAGTATCTAAGGCCTACGGGCAAGAGAAGGTGGGAGGGTAAAGGAAGGGAGACTGGCGGGAGAGCGGGAAGGAGAGATAGCAAAAAGGAACTTGTCAAAAGCATCTTAGTGAGATAAAGATTCATAATTTCATAACGGTAACCGTAAAGGTGATATATCTGCAGAGTCAAAAAGGCAAAGTTGCGGGAAAATATAAATTTTCTGTATATAGCCTATGCAATTCATCCAATATATACATGTAGCCTATAGTTGTATACTATACATGTAATATATATATATATATATATATATATATATATATATATAATATGTCATCTTAAGAATAGGATATAGTGTAGGTTTAAGCTTGTGTCGCTGTTTGCTCATATAGAACAGGATTTTCCGTTTGAATGCTTTGTTTCACGATTATTTATAAAATAGCCTATATTTATTACCAAGAATAAGTTTGTAGGTAAGTTGACCTAAGCGAGCATAGCCTTTATTACTCCGTTTGCAATCGCACAAAGGGAGATCGACAAGTAATGTAATACAACACAGAAGTAATAATAATAAATCTTGGAGGAACATGACAAGTTAACTTTTTTTAAATAATTGAAAAAATGCAAAACTGGCAGCCAGCGGCGCCCATCCAAATAAAACGAATCTGTCAGACAAAAAGAAAACAACTCCTTATTCAATGTCAATCATCTGTCACAGACGACATCACGCAGTCGTTTTGATTGACGCCTATATAATGACAATCTACATTTGATCGAATCAGTTAATGCGTCAAAGACATTGCAGATTATTATCTAGCTTGTGGTCAGAATCAAGGTAGGATGACGACTTTGACCGAGCATCAATTCGATGCACCCGTAGAGCGTTATTTTCTGTATATCATACTTCGTTTTGAAACAATCACATTTCGTGTGTCTTGTATATGAGCAAAAATAGGTATTTGTTTCATTCATTCTTTGTGAAATCGCCTATAGACCTACAATGCAAAACAACTGAAATTTGATGTCGCCTTTCTTGCAAATGTCAGAAGTGCACACACGCCACGTTGGCACAACAACATTATTGTATTGCAGAGAAATATTGTGTGTAAAAAGTTTCAATTGAAACTTTTAGGGATTGTTGTAATTACAAGTGTGATACTAGAATTTTCATTACATTGATCTAATGATCTCGCAGAGAGGAAATTTACACGTATTTAGAAATTTCAGACAATGAAAGAGTATAACTATAGACTGCTATTATAGTTCTGGTCTTAATAATCAAGGACGGCTTCACACAATATCAGGAGTTTTCGCGTCAGAGTCAACGGAGTTAAACGGCAAGTCAAAGAAAAGATATGTAAAGAAAATATATAAACTGACAAAGAAGTTTGACTGGTCACAAGACAATTGAGTGCTTAATTATAATAGGCTACTTGAGTTCAAATGACCTTCCTCGGATTATTGGTCTGCCGCTACTGTTAATAATAATCATTGAGATGATTTGATTCGGAATCAGAACTTGATTGTAGCAGACGAACATTGAACAATAATATTATCTGCTGTGGGGTGGTCCTTTTTATCGCATTTGAGTGTATTTAGCCTATATGCGTCTATACCTTACTTTAGACCTTCCACTCACTGGTAGCGCATTGGACGACACAGCTCCTCCGCACCACGCTGTCCTCCCCAATCCTCTCAGCCTCTTCCCACGTCATTCCTCCGTCGTACAGATCCTGTGCAACCGTGTCTCGCCAAGTCTTTCTCGGCCTTCCGCGTTTTCTCTTCCATACAGAGTCTGTTTTGGAATTCTTTAATTGTCCGATCTCTGTATGCGACCCAACCAGCGCAGACCCGATCTCTTCAACATAGTATCCTCCATTTTCTACAAAGACGTTCTCTTTCTTATATATTCATTTTTTTAAATCTTGTCTCTCCTAGTGACCCTAATATCCTTCGCTGCCATTTATGATGCGCCGCCTCTAACTTTTTCGGATTAGCCTTAGTCACAGACCCTGTCTCCGATCCATTGAGTAGCCTAAATTAATGTCAGAACCAGGGCTTTGTATAATCTTGTCTTCCTTGTTAGGTTTAATCCTGTTTTCGAGATGGTGTTCACTGTTCAATCTCCCAATCGTGGAATTGGCCTTGCCTATCCTGACTCTTATTTCCTTGTCACAACTACACAGTATTCTGTAAAAGGCATTTATTTATTTCATCTGATCAAAATTATAAACTGACGATTTTGCAATTTATTGATCAAAATTATTTCAGATGAAGACATTCCTGTTCCTCGTGCTCTGCCTCCTGGCGATTGCACATGGTAGGTCAGCTGAACAATATATAAAAATATGTACAGGGTGGGCCGGTAGAAATGCAACAACTTTGACGCCTTATAACTTGAACAATTTTTATCTGCACGTCTTGTCCCATATATCAGATTGAACATAATTATCCATTTTATCATTTTGCAAAAAAATCTATGAGATACTACTTCGATGTTTTGAGATAATGCTATTAATAGTCGATGTGCCATTTTTTGCCATAAAACTGCAAGAAAAAGTCTGAAACTAAATAATATGTAAAAAAACCTAATTTTGCATACACGGTCGTTCTGAATGTTTGTTGGCGTCTGAACCGTGAAGATCTTCTCGTCTGTGAACCATGTTCTGTCGATCTTTTCATCTGACATTGCTTCTTGAGTTATTTAATTGTTAGCTTTAAGCGCGTGGTTGCGTCTGCTCAGCTTCTGAAGGGCAGGAAGCACTTTTCACAAAGTGTGAAAGTGTTGGTGGCCGTTTCAAAGCTTCGAAAGACGGCGCCATTCTTTGTTTCTCCAAAGGCTAAGGTGAACAGTGTTTATTACTGCGACGAATACTCGCCAGAGGACTGCTACGTGATATTCCGCAACTGTCTCGAGTTGATGGTTACACCTTTCAGCAAGATGGAGCGCCGGCGCATCGTTCACGTCATAGGCTATACAGTTGCCTATCTGAACGCTAACGTGCCAGAGTTTATTGGACCTGATAACTGGCCACCGAACAGTTCGAATAGTCAAGGTTGACTATTCGATCTGTTGTTGTCTTCAGCAACTGCATGGTCTATCGTGAACCGGTGCGTGATGTTGAACGTTTGAAAGAAGTGATTCTTTGCTGCTGGGCTGAAATAACGCATTGCAAGCACTGGTGGACTCAGCCATCAATCAGTGGTCGTCTTGTGTTGATGCAGTCATTAAAGTACGTGGTGGACATATTGAGTATTTTGTTAGACTAATGGTTAATATACTCAGGATATTAATTTTTATTAATTGTTGGTACTAAGTGATTGTTTAGAATTGACATATTCAGTTTCAGACTTTTTTCTTGCAGTTTTATGGCAAAAAATGGAACTTTGAATATTAATAGCATTATTTCAAAACGTCGTAATAGTATCTCTTAGTTATTTTTCACAATAATAAAATGGATAATTAATTATGTTCAATCTGATATAGTGGACAAGACGCTCAGATAAAAAAAATTAAAGTTATGAGACGCCAAAGTTGTTGCATTTCTATTTCTGTAGTATGCATAATTATATAGCCTACATATATATATATATATATACATATAGATGACATATTGAAAATGAGAAAATTGCCTTCAATTTAAAACAATCTCATAATATTATTGTGTTCTGTGTAAGTCTTAAACACCCAATTCAAATTATTTCAGTGTAGGAGATACTTCACAACCAAAACATTATCCTATCAATTAGGCCTATCAGTTGTATCGTCAACAATAATAGTCAGGAAGGTCACAATCCCGTTCTGCAAACAGCCCAGAACGAGCAGTTCGACCAATTATACTGATGTTGTGCAGGCTGCATGTGTCTGTTTAATTATTGGGCGTATCAATCGCTTTCGTGAGCGTATGGGTTATTTGAGATTCTCTAGGTCAATGATATAATGGTTGCAGTGATTGATCCATTGCGGTAATAAGCTATTCTTATGTTAGAAATGATGGGTTCTTGTAGTAAGCACATTAGTAGGTAATAAGCTATTCTTATGTTAGAAATGATGGGTTCTTGTAGTAAGCACATTAGTAGGTAATAAGCTATTCTTATGTTAGAAATGATGGGTTCTTGTAGTAAGCACATTAGTAGGTAATAAGCTATTCTTGTGTTAGAAATGATGGGTTCTTGTAGTAAGCACATTAGTAGGTAAATAAAATAAGCTATTCTTATGTTAGAAATTATGGTTTCTTGGAGCAGGCGCATTAGTAGGTAATAAGCTATTCTTATGTTAGAAATGATGGTTTCTTGTAGTAAGCACATTAGTAGGTAATAAGCTATTCTTATGTTAGAAATGATGGGTTCTTGTAGTAAGCACATTAGTAGATAATAAGCTATTCTTATGTTAGAAATGATGGTTTCTTGTAGTAAGCACATTAGTAGGTAATAAGCTATTCTTATGTTAGAAATGATGGGTTCTTGTAGTAAGCACATTGGTAGGTAATAAGCTATTCTTGTGTTAGAAATGATGGGTTCTTGTAGTAAGCACATTAGTAGGTAATAAGCTATTCTTATGTTAGAAATTATGGTTTCTTGGAGCAGGCGCAAGTTGAAGGTGCGCCATGCTTTTCTGCAGTAGTCTGCGGAGGATTGATGTGACCGTGATTGGGTGAAATTTCACAGCTTCCACAGGATGAGGGATCTTAGGCACCGGTGCCATTGTGCTTAATTTCAACTTGTTCGGAATAAATGGGTCGATCAGCGATAGTGAAAGTGGTTTCACATGGGAGATGGGATCTGAGGCGGGCAACATCGAGACCCATATTGTCCGAAAACCGTTTCCCTGTCCGAAATGTTTTGTCGACGACCCTTTTTTAGTCTTTGTCTTGAAACCGCGAATGAATATCAACCTCTTCTAGAATATTATGTCAAAATTTGGTAATAATTGGCATCGAGTTTTTAATGATGAATGGGCAGACGTATTATGCTAAACATGTGACCCGCTTGAGACCCAGTGTAGTGCGATAATTATATAGTCCGGAAACATAAACGGTCCGAAACCTTCTGTCATTGGTCCACGTGATATATGACGTCAGAGAGCAACGTTAGACGCAACTGCCTCGTTTTCGTTGACAAATATGATCCGGGTTGCTTTCTGGCGGAAAACAAGAGGCGGGTTGTTTAGACTCTATAGTATTAATAAATAGTGTTAAATAGCTACCAGTGTTAAGGGTTGGGGGACAAGAGCCGAGAGATTAAGTTGTTTTGAGGATGGATGATCAGAGTGGTTAGTTAGCTGCAGCTGTTTCGATTCACAGAACCTGAAGAGACAGAAAACTGATGTAGGCTTTAGTAATATTTGAAGTTCAAGTTCAACGTCACTTTGTTATAACAAAGCTCACTAGCGACGCCCTCCTTCTTTATTCAGACATGGGACTGACATCTGCAGAGTGCAACCAGTGGTGGAGTCGGACAGATGTGTTTGAAATGTATGTTAACAAATTGAAAATTACATGTATATCCGTTAGACACCCTATTTTCTTTTATAAAGTTTCTTAATAATGGATCTTGTTCTCAATTGAAACCTAGGCTAATGCATTTGAACAAAGCTCATTATTAAAGAACTTCAGAAGTGTAGGGTTTTATACACGTTATGAAGCTGAAGAACTGTTTAAAA
The DNA here is from genome assembly GCA_949752735.1 of Lumbricus terrestris. Classification (NCBI taxonomy): domain Eukaryota; kingdom Metazoa; phylum Annelida; class Clitellata; order Crassiclitellata; family Lumbricidae; genus Lumbricus; species Lumbricus terrestris. The sequence continues at coordinate 1,642,068 of OX457050.1, forward strand.
ATTATTTTCTATAGTCGCAGCACTGAACAAGTTTAGTCTCACGTTGCTATTCCGATTTAAAAGTTAGGCATAGACAATATATGTCGATTATGATAAATAATTTAATTTCTTGTCAAGCATAATTTGTTTCACTTATTATTTTTGTTACACCGAATTACAACAGCAAAGGCACTGTTTTATGTGAGCTGCTGACTCTTGCAAGTTGCAATAAGGCCAGTTATTCCATTCACAAGACTATGAACTACATAATATTTTGTAACTGAAATAAAAAATAGCAAGGTTGGCAGAACAACACCTTCTGATTAGGAGTAGCCTAATCGTTAGGCCTATATTTGAACTTCTAAATCGCTAATCGAGAGCCAAACGTAAAAATAAATGAGGGGTGAGAGGTTGTTGATTTAGGCCTGTAATATTACGGGCTTGTATTCTTGATACAGTATTCAGGCTACAGTGTTGGATAGGTCTTGAAGACTTGACACGGGCGTGGGCTGTTTTAGTAGGAGAATTACAGAAAAGTGAGAAAAGTAGTCTGGGGCTGACGTTGATTTATAGAGTTTGGGTAGGCTACAATGAAGATACTACGGGTTCCAAGAAAGACTTAGGGCTATAAGCCTCACAACCTCTGGCAATTCTCATCAGGTTCTAGAAATTGAGAATAGAGTATGATCGTGTAGTGTTACATCAGTTGCAAGGCTATGACAACTCTGGTGGTTTTTCAGTTTAATGTCACTGTGCGATAACAAAGATCATTAGCGACGCTCTCCTCCTTTATCCAGGCTTGGGACTGGCACTGGCAGAGTGCAACCAGTGGCGGAGTTTTACGGTAGTTAATTCTTATATAGGTTTGCGAGATCGTGAGAAAAAGGTGTTTACGATAAAAGACATGATTTAGTTCGTTAGTGTTGTCATAACTTTAATCCACACACAAACAATCAAACGAAAGCCAACAGTCACACACAGGCACACACTTTAAAATAAGATGGCCGTAACATAGGACGCACTTTATTTATGCGCAATACAATTTTAAATCGGATGCATCAATTAGTTCATTTTTCCAACGCGGATTTTCCATTCTAAAAATAGCATACGCAACGGTACTTAACACCGCTTCGTCCTTTGGAATCACGTTTTCTACTAAATATGTTTGCATATTCGTCATGTTACTACCCCACAATCACCCTTACATGCGTGAATTACAATGGGTTTTGCGCACCGAGTTATTATGCTGAATAAAGAGAAAATTATTATCACTTTAACAAAGTTGGTCAAGCCATCCGGACCGTATTTGTCAACGGATTAGATTTCGCACGTAAGTCGTGCGAGATTGCATCCTAGCAGCGAAGTGGACGTGGCCGGACGGTTTTTGTTGCCCTGACTGCATAAAAGTGCATATCGCACTACACCGGCAACGGCAGGTCACCGAATCATTCCGGGTCGCTAAGTCAGCTGTTCGTCGACAGTCAGACGATGATGCTCTCTCTGTCGCTCATATCCAGTGGCGTAGCCAGTTATTTTTTCATGGGGGGGGGGCAGTGGGGTGGCAGCTTAAAATGATGGGGTGGCTACCGTTGGCAATTAAAGCGTGCATCGACATCGGTATATTGCCATAGACTATGTATTTTTTAGATTTTGGATGTATTACAGTATTGGACATAATACGCATGCAAACTTCACTAGCTTGTCTGTCCCACAGTGCACTATAGTGGCCTGTCCCACTTTCCCATCACCCACCCTATAAGAAATTGTACAGGAAGTTGTATAAAAAATAAAATAAGTCAGAAATTATATAACATTCTTTAATTCTTTATCACTCGTAAGAGTAAAGAGTAAAACAAACGCAGGGATTGGGGGGGGCAGCTGGGGGGGGCAGCCCTTTCATTTGGGGGGGGGCGGCTGCCCCCCCTTGCCCCCCCGTAGTTACGCCACTGCTCATATCCTTCACTCTTTGTTTGTAATCAGAAGGTTGGAGCCAAGATGGTAGTGGTGATCCGTGGGGGATGTCGCAGGAAGTTTTTCAAAACATCGATAAAGACTCCAGCGGATACATTAATCCAACGGAGGCCGAGCTATTTTGCGCACATTATGGTTTGCCGTACGAGCTGACAAAAAGACTCGTCGCTGTAAGAAATACACCATCATCATCCTACTCGTCGTTTTTGTCGTTGCCATCGTCATCATCATCTTCATAGTCATCATCGTCATCGTCATCATCATCATTATCATCGTCATCGCCAACTTCATCGTCGTTATCATCATCGTCATCGTCGTCGTCGTCGTCGTCGTCGTCGTCGTCGTCGTCGTCGTCATCATCATCATAATCATCATCATCATCATCATCCTCATCAACATCATCATCCTCATCATCCTCATCATCGTCGTCGTCGTCAAAACCATCACCATCATTCTCATCATGATGATCATCGCCTTCCTCATCATAACCACGTCATGTAGAGTAATGGTTAACACGCTGGCCAAGAGTGCGAGAGGTAGCAGGTTCGAGCCCCCGTTGGGCGGACATGCTTTGTAGGCTGCTATTAGCGCCGTGTAATTGCAAAGCTGTCTGTTCAGTTAGTAGTTAAGTTTAATTAAGATTACTGCATAACTTGTAAATGTAAAACGCAGTGCGTTTGCAGGCGCTCAATTAAAGAAAAGATTATTATTATTATTTGTTATTATAAAAATGTAAGTTCTGCAGAAAATTACCATTTTAGGCGTATTCCAAAGAAACTGGTTAATCAGAGACGCTCGCTGAATAATCACGTTACAACTCAGATTTTGAGAAGCACTTTAGAAATTACTATCACGTAAAAGAACATGACTTGTTCACTTTTAATCAACAGGGATTCATTCAGCGTTATGATGCGGATGGCGATGGAAAACTCACCTTCGACGAGTTCTCCGCTGATTTCCATAGATATAATTAAGTATAAGAACGATTGAATTCTCTTTCTTTTTTATGTATACCTATCAATTACAAGGCGGGAAGATAATTGACAAATAGCACAACTGGCACGAAGAGCGAATGGATGCCAGTTCGAAGTTTCGAGCCCCGCTAGTCCACAAAGTCCATTCAGCTTTAAACTCCCGAGAGTTCAGCAGTAACATTGCGCAGTCTCCCTTGGGTCAAAAGGAAACCAGACCAACCACGTACCGACGATATAATTATTGCAATGCCACCTAATGGCTGATTTCCTGAAACGGGAGATTAATCAACACGGGGCCTGATTTTCGCGAAACGTGCAGGCCTATGGACATTGGACAATGCCTTTCACAACGAAATTGCTATATTTATGTCTATAAAAAATCATGTTTTTAAACCGACAAGGAAATCTAAATAAAAGTTTACAAGGTTATGTGTCAGAGCGAAGATTTTTTTCATAATTATGTAAATTAACTGTTTTATTGAGGTTTCAAGCGCATTTTCATATAAACTGAATCTAGAGACGTTTTCTGTTGCAGACGAAACGTTGATGTTGAAAATCCATACGAATTGTCACCTGCATCAAGACTTAAATACGACAATATCCGAGGCTGATCTCTAACCCAAGAGATTCTTTAGTGTATACAATTGCTACACAGGATCACATCTCCAATAACGTCATGGACAGATACTCAAAACTCCAAAGATCACAAGTCGATCAATGGTTCAAATAAAAAAACTAATGTTTAATTTCTGAAACAATAGATCACCAGAAACCGTATGATAAAATGCTTAAACCCCATCTTAGCCTACAGTAAAATCGAAAGTAAAGTCATCATTCTGTGGTTCTTTTTTTCGATCGCAGAGTCGCTCAGCGCCGAGAGGGGAGTGGTGTGCTGCTATCGTAGCATTTTAAGCCGTTGTGTGCACAACTTGTCTGCAATATTTCAGTGCTGAGAGAAGTGGTCTTACATAATATTTCAGTCATAATAAATGCTGAATAATAGTTATGTATGCAGCGTTCCGATATAGGTAAGCGGCGCACTGCTCAAACCTTTCACAGTGGCTCCATACAACATCAATGAGGATCAAAACTGCAGCCACAGATAATCAATATGTATGTCATCGCTTATGTTGCGTGACACTCTATAGTCTTCAGCACAGTATTTCAAGAACAAAATACAGTGTGGGTCGTAAAAAGACCCATACGGTGTTTTGCAAACTCTTGGCCAGAAGTAATTTTTTCAAATTTTTTAGACTTGAAGATTATTTATATAGGCCTATATACAATCATGATGGTGAGATTTCAATATAATATTTCAAAAAGAACAAAAAGTTATGTTACATTTAAGGAGACCACACGCCAATTTGTGTCGATTCAAAAGCGCAACGCAGTAAAAAATGTAGCAATAAACGATTGTATTAAGTCAAGTCTAAAATAACTGTTATCATCCATCTGCGACTTCTTGGCCCGTTCCGCTCCTTTGAAAAGGCACGATCTCTTCAACCCTCCACTCCTTCACCCCTCCACTCAAGGACTGCCGTGGTTGAAAGTCGTCCATTGCCTTTGCGTTCATTGGTCCTGCGCTGTAAAACCAGCTTCCTTCTTCACCGAATATGGTGTTATATGGACGATCGTGTGGACCCAACTACTCGAAACAGTAGCACGGGCTAGCGAAACCTTCAGTAGGCCAACCTTTTTTGGTGCCCTGCGTAAACTAACACAACTGACACAACTTATAAAAACACGATGTTCTTACGACCTGTATGATGCTGGTTTAGCGAATAAAATGTTATGTTATTTTATGTTATATTATTTTATGTTATGTAATATTATGCTTTGTTATGTGAGAAACAAATAATAATTTACGAACCTAAAATTTTATATCAATTTTTAATCGTGAAATGGTCAAACAACGTCTGGTATAATAGATGCATCACATACAGTAGCCTAATAAAATTGAGCATCCACACAGAACAGTTGAATTAAATGCACGTGACTGCTTAGAGTAGGTCTATAGTTCGCTCCTCGCGACGGTCCAGGATCCATTAGTCCCCAAGTTACCCAATAATTATGTTTTATAGATTGGTTAATTGCTGTCTAGACGTCATGACACATTGTGTCTCTTCTTTCGTAACGGTAGAAGAAGCCTACGTTGTTCAACCAAGTTCGACATAGAAGTTTTGTCGATTTATGCTTCCTTCGGCCCATTGCCAGTCACACCAATCTCAACTATTTATTAGAAGAGGGCACACAATGACCAGGCCTATTAAATTTTATTAGTCAATACAGTTATCCACAGCAGCCTAGTGTAGTAGTGCCGCCATATTGTAGGCCTATTAAGAAGAGGATACACATTGCACAGGCGGGATAATTTGGCCTGCCATAAAAGTATTAGTGCTTTTGGTATGATAGGCTATTATGCGTTTGATGTCAGAAACATTGTCGCATTTCAGTCGAAATGAATTCACCGTATTTGAATGTATGCCATTGCAATCGTAAACCTGTCATTAATCCCAATATGAAATCTCAGTCTGATATTCGAATCCTACTCTTTGTTGTGGGAAATAATATTATTATAGAGGGCCGCTTTGATTTGTGTTTTAATCGCGCCTCTGAATCAAATTATTCTCGTGCAGAGAGACGCGAACGCCCTCTGTCTTCTTTTGTGTTCTGCCCATAGGCAGATCGTCCGAGTTTCCGACACCATTCTTGTCTATTCTGCGCCATTTTCTTTATTTCTTTAATCCTCGTCCCTTATCTTTGTCCATTAACCGATCAATTACATGCCCGCCGACAGAAATTCCGAGGCATTGGGGGCCTGGGCAGAGTAGACACGGGCCCTAAACAAATTGAAAAGCGCAGGTAGAGCCCACGATTTACGAATATACGATAATGCATAGGCTCTAAATTTATGATTTTAATCAGTTCTTAATGTTAAGAATTCATTTTTCAAATATTATAGTCATCAGCAAGCAACCTTTCTGAGCGGTTTAACTGCAGGAAAATCGTTTAAAATATTCGGGTAGTTCTCCAGTTTGTTTGCGAACCTTAAAATGCACAACGGAAATGCTCTTTCTTCATCGCCTCGCCTGGAAAATTGTCCGGATATCTTGGCCTTGGAAGACCGTTGATTGCTATAATATAGGCCTAGCCTAGAAAATTAGGTTGTACGGTCTCAATCGTCTCTGTAGGCAAGGGCCATGGTGTCAGTGACAACATCAAAAGCAAGCCTTTTTACAGTTCCTGGAAGGCGCGATACCGTAATTACCGTAAAGTAGGCTACGGTATTACGAAAGTGATGACTACAGATAGCAGGGAGATTGAAATTTATGTGGAGGGAGAGGTGTTGCAACAGGTGTATAAGATGCAATATCTAGGAGCCCAAATAACTGTAGATTGAAGATGTGAGGAGGATATAAGGGCAAGACTGGGAATGGTGAAGGGAGTGTTGTCAGGCACGAGTACGGTATGGAAAAACAGAGGCATCACCCTACCAACCAAATTGCGAATGTTGAGGACACTTAGATGGCCAATTGCAACATATGGAGCGGAGTCATGGACATACAGGAAGAGTGAAGTGAGAAGAATAAAGGCTTTTGAAACGTCATCATACAGAAGAGTACTAAGAATACTGTGGACGTCTAAGAGAAGGAATGAGGAGGTTCTACAGGAGATGGGTGGCGAACGACTTTCGGGAGAGGTAGTAGGGAGGAAGTTAAGTTACTTTGGTCACATCACGAGGAAGGAAAACTGTCTGGAGAAGGATATAATCACTGGAGAAACGGAGGAAAAGAGGAGACCCGGAAGACCACGTAGGATGTGGGTCGACAACGTGAAAGAGTGGACCGAGATGACGATGGAACAGGCAATTCGAGCAACGCAGCAGAGATCTTCTTGGAGACCGACCGTCCTTTGTGCCGCCAAAGTTCGGACGTACGAATAAGGCACCGACGACGACGACGACGGTATTATGTGTTTAATGTCAGAAACATTGTCGGATTTCAATCGATAGTAATTCATCGTTGACCTATTGGGAAACATGTTGTTGTAATGGTAAACCTGACGACAATATATATATATATATATATATATATATATATATTAGAGTGGTTCAAAAAGACAAAATGTCGAATATTAATTTGGGTCACATGTGTTCTTGTTCCATTCACTTCAGATAGTATTTGAACCAATTTTGGTGTCATTTGAAGAATATCTAGGGGTGACTCAATTTTGAACGATAATTTTGTTTCTTCGAAAATTTCGTCATAATGTAGTATATTGCATTTATGACCCAAAAGTGTTTTGAAACAAGACCAAAAGCAAATAACTATTTAGTGTTAACTGTTTACTTTAGTGTTTAGTAAGTTTCTAGGTAATAAGATTGCCATTAAAACAAGTCCTTATTGATTATGTTCCTCTGGAGAGACTTCTATGGTTCCGGAATGGCTTGACAAAGGTATTGTCTTCGATTCTCGACTCTTGTCACAGAAGAGTTGAATATCTGGGTGAAAGCAATACCCTTTTCTGCGCTGTGGGCCTAATTTATTACTTTAATTAATCTGCCTGGCTTTGTCTTTCAATTTGATATAAATTGAATGCAACTGCCAAAGTGTGCCATGGTGGCGTCGAGAAGAAAGCCTAAGCCTCATCTGCCAGCCACTTGCTGGCAGTGATCATATGTCGATGAGTCATGATCTTCGGCTTGTCCCAATGTCACATATGATTCCAGTGGATTTCCAAAGTTCAACATTTTGCATTCAATTCCGTTTGATGCTATTTTATTTTCAGAACATTTGAGCTTCGTAACCAAGGTGGTCTTTGCATTAAATCTCATCAACGCGGTTTCAAATAGACCAGGTGTCTCTTGAAAGCGGTTGTGGCAGCATTCTGCACAACAACGTTGCAAATGTTAAGTTCTGACTAGTTGAACAGTGTCAAATAATTGTTTGGAGCTCTCTCTTGTCCAAGCAAGCTTCATGACCATATTACATAGAAAAGAGAGGCAAAAAGGCTGACATTAGGTCTGCTAAAACTTTTTCATCCCAAATGCGGAGAGTAATTTGATTTTTGAGGATTTTGCTAGAAGTTTGCGAGCGGTGTTGCATACTGTAATGCCCCAGAAGCTGGAAACGAAATTGCACTTCTCCTCTCAAACACCTATCAAGAAGGATGACAGTCATGCGATAATTGCAGAAGCTCATCGTAATCTTCACGTTGGTGTTGGTTTTTCACATAAATCGTTTGAACGAGCCTACATCTGGACCCCTGGTTGTTCCGAGAGCTGTGGGAGTAAAGATAACCACTGGATTTCATAGATGCGAGCACACAGCAGTGGCTCCTCATTGAGTGCCTGTTAGATAAGTGTAAGCCTACAGCTGTACATGTGCAAGTCTTTTGAGGCCGTTTTATCAAATACAAGCCCATATAACACTCTGCTTCCGATTCCGATTATCCGACAATTGAAGGCAGGCATTAACTTGCTGTTTTCAATTGTCTAATAAACTTGAAAACTACCAGAAACTTTTCTCTCCAGCACCAGAAACACATTCAGAAGGGTCGGGACAAATTCTAGTTAACGTTTGCCATCGCAGTGCAAAGGAGAGGTACCTCGGCTGAATAAAAATCCTGTTCAGCTGCAGCCTTAGCCTGCGTGTGGCAATTCTAATGCCAGAAAAAATGTTCAAGTTTGAGTCACCTCTAAATATCATCGAATCCTTCTAATTTTTGGCATGTAAGCTCCCTTGGTGTATAGGAACAAGGACAACTATGACCCAATTTGATATTTGAAATTTCATTTTTTACATGGTAAGATGGACCACTCTAATATATATATATATATATATATATATATATATATATATATATATTAAATCTATGTTTGATATTCAGAATCATCCTGCTCTTTGTTAGACCTACTGCGTAATTAATAGAAATGCATCGGTCCAGAGATCACGTCTTCTGATTTCATTATTAATTAATCGAGCCCATGAATCAAGTCTCGTGCAGTGAGACGTCGGCTTATTGTGAATAATTAATTTCAATATTAATTTATTTTCGTGACAGATTTATTGCCTGATTTAAGTCGAATTGAATTCATCGTATTTGAATGTATTGCTCTTATAGACCTGTCATGAATCTCTATAATAAATCTAAGTTTGATATTCTGGATCCTGTTCTTTGTTATTGGAAATTAATAGCCATAGCTGATTGTAAGAACACGAGTTTTGGATAGGGCCAGGGCTGAAAGTGAGCCGGGTCGATCCGGGTCTGGAACCCGGCCAGGGGCTTCTATCTCTACACATGGTGGGCGCAGCTTGAGCCCAGTGAAAAATAGGGGGAAATCAGAAAAGAGCCAAAACTCATGTCGGTAGGTGGGAAAGCCGGCCATGGAGGACAGTGTTCAACCTATAGGCATCTCTAGGGAAGTTCCACAGAAATTACTTCCCCCCCACAACAAATTTTGACAGAATTGTAATAGTTTTTAGCTATACTATCTATATTTTTGCATCACATGAACTGTTATAATATACCATAATCAAATTTACGATTATGTGATTATAATAATATTATTTGCTATTTCAATAAATGACATAATCATAATTATTATAATGAATATGATTTAACATTAATTAGGGCTACTTGTACAAATACTATTTTTGTACAACTAAATGGCTTCTCTCCAGTGTTAGGCCTATATTTAAAATTTCAGACTCAACTTTCAAAATGTTGTGTTCCTTGAACACTTAGTAAAACAACAATGTCATCATTATTACGAAGGCCTACATTGTACTCTATCCATAATTCTGTCACGCCTCTCGCAGTGCACAATGATCAGAGACTTCAGAGTCGCTATAAGAACAATGCATGGATATACAAAATTTCGGCAGTTTGTTGGTAGTTCCTTCCTGGTATGTGCAACATTTTTTTTTAAATTTGCTAATTGTATCTTGGTCAGCAATTCAGGACCGTCTTGGGCAATGGAGATAGGCCCTAAGCTGATTAATTGCATCAAATAGGCTATAATTTTTATGGGCCTAAGTTTGCTCTTGTCAGCAATTATTCATTATCGTATAGTTCATTATCAGTAGAACTGAGTTGCTGAACTTGTTAAATAAAGAAATTATTGTAATTAGATCTACAAGTATATTTATTGAAATATCAAACCACTCTTTTATCAGCACAAAACTGAAGTGATAGAGCAAATTTGTTAGGATGACATTGTAAAGAGCTAGCTAGTACCATAAGGTCTAGGCCTACAATGTGGAAACTCCAAAAATATTATTGTTAAGTATAGACCCATTTATTAAGTCCTATACCACTCTTTTCAGCAATCCCTTCACTGAAATATACCGTAGTACCGTAGTTGTAAAAATGACAGCTTAATTGCAATGCAGAAATTGAAAAAATTCTTACGGGGAGGCGAGCATCTCTCCCCCAAACCCTCCCCATCTCAGAAACCTTCATTCACGAGAGGAATGGACTAGATAACATAATTATAGCCGAGAGGGAAGGCCGACCCAGAAAGAGGGGGGAAGAAGATGGATTGAGCCCAGCTGCTTAGGGGGGATAGAAGCCCCTGCCTACCTATTATTTTGGTCAAGTGAATTTGTTGACATTGTTTCTGTTGCGAGCGTTTTTCCGTCGGGTGGGTTGTAGCCCATCGCGGAACCCCCCTCCTTTATCATGGCTTGGGAAAGACTCAGGCTATCCTTAGATAACTTGAGGTGGAGTTTACATTCACATTACACGTTATAAACTGAGACAATTTTCAAAAAGTTTACCTTCGAGATGATGATTATTTTCTAGATCGGTTAAAATAATGTTGCTTAGACGTCATAGATATCTCGTCCTTCTAAACGTTACTGGCAGCTCAAGTAGTTCTACAGAGTTCAACATCAGTCTCAGGTGGTTGAGACAAATCAATATCAGAGTCGACTCAAAGTGTAGGCTTGCGCTTAATAATATTCGGCCTATAGCCATGTAGGCTACTTGTCGTTTGTCCTCGTGTATTCATAAAATTTGCATACCGCAGTTAAAAGAAATTTGCCGGAGGAGCCTCCCACACTTCCCTCAGTGGCATAGCCTAGAATGCAATATTACTACTTTGACATAGAAGAGTGAGGGGCAGCATAGAGCGGAAGACGGTGGTTTAATTAACGCCATAAAGAATAATTTCTAGTAAAATTAGTTTTTGATGACAGAATTACTGTCGGTCTCTGTTGGAATTAATTCCTGGTATTTGAACACATGTCATCGTAATTGTAAACTTGCCGTTAATCTCAATATTAAATCTATCTTAGACATTCGGAATCCTGCTTTTTGTTATTCTGGCTTCTACGAACACGTATATTGATTTGATTTAGCCTACTCGAGTCTCTAAATCGGCTCTCGTGTAGTCTATTGAAACGTGCGCTTCCTGCCAATAATTATTAAATTCGACCATTATTATTTTCAATTATAGAAATATTGTCCGTTTTCAGAGGAAATTAATTTCCGGCGCAGCACAGGCTTAGGCCTACATGTATTTCGTAGAGTTGCATAAAAGACCCCTATACTGGGGCGTGTTAATTGTGAGTTTCTTTGCCGTTTGGTGAACGCCTGGTGAAAACGTGCTTCAAGCTTTTCGGCAATTCTTCTTCTTGTTCAAATTGAGATCTTGGAGGGTAAAGTGTTTTGTTCCTAATTAATGTGATAATAGAATTTCTATTAAATGAATGTGACGATTTCACAAGGAACCGATGTGTAAGACGGTCGGGTAATAGCGAGTCGACAATGTTAGCCTATGAACGGTCTTCATACAGCCGTAGGTCTCAATTATAATCATTAATCAGTGACGGTGTTCAATTTCAGCAGGTCGTATCAGAGCTATCGGTTAATAAAATTAATGTAAAGACAATCATGATCAAAACTTCCAAAGACTTTTGGCAGGCAGGGAGACCTGTGAGCAATGCAGGCAGGTCAAAATGATCTGCCTCGACTTATTACCAGAACGCCGAAACTATTAAGCCTACTGATGTAGTGTAGCACTGTGTAGGACAGGGTAAGACGGACAGCGGGGTAAGATGGTCCCTAACACAGAACCAAAAGAAACGTCAGATTCTTATTGCCCATCTTACAACAGTTATGGATTAAGATGGACATTTTCTTTCGGCTCGTTGCTAAAATGCACGCAGTCGAATACCAGACTACTGCACATCGGTGATTGACAGGTGTAGAAGTGAGGGCTGTTTTGACTAAAGTCAACCCATTTAGTGCCTAGCGTCCTCAAAATGTGACACTACCTGTACTCAGGGCCGGATTTGAACAAAGTGAGGCCCTAAGCAATGTCAATTATGAGGCCCCACTTAAGGATAAAAACAGACAAAATGCACATTTCTAGATCTAAGTTTATTCCTAATGCATATTGCGCCAGTGATCCATGTTTGATCAACAACCGTAGGCCTACTGTTAGTCTTTATAATGAGTCGAATTGTAATTGATACACTAGTTTTATTCCAGTTTTTTATGGTAGGCTATACATATATATATATAGCCTACTAAAAATCACAATGAAATTTTATGTCAACTTTTCCTGGAATGCTGCATCGCATAATCTGCGATAATGTCACCAAAAGGAATTTTGCGTAGTTGTTTGCATTCGATGAAAAGCAAGCTCAATGAGCAGATCGAGTTTATTCTGGTGCATCGTGGAGCGAAGTTCGCTTTTTTATGCGATTGTGCTGCGAGAAGTGCAATTTGCTAGGTCTACCATTAGATTCAGAAACATACGAAGCACCACTTCAAGGTTAGGAAAATCGCTTTTGATGCCGTCCCTGACAATGATGTCATACAAATCTTGATGAGAGTATTTCCTTAAATTCACCATTTCTCCAGTTGGATTGGAAGCTTTTGTTTAGGAGGTATTATTTTTCATCAATATCACTTCTGTTTAATTAGAGATTATTATTTTTGAATCCAACTTCGATTTCAGCGAGATTGTTTATAAATCTCATTTCTATTTTAGTAAAAATTATTTTTGTGAATCCGACCTCTATGTTGCAAGAATTATTTTCGTAAATTCGACTTGTATCTGATAAACACTGAAACGGTGAAAACCGTGACACCCATGCAATTGCGAATAATTATATACGCTAAAATGCACTTTTAGTCTTTTACCATCGATCAAACATTCAAAAAACGTGTTCTTCCTCACTTTCCGCATTAAACAATAATGTATCGGTTGTCGCAGGTTCTTACCAGACGAAATATAAATATCGATGAGATGCAACTTTACTCAAGGGTTCAACTTAATTATTAAATAACTGAGACTAAGAGCAAGAGTGTTCGATCTTACGCATTAGCCGCATCAACTCCTATTAAAAATGTAAGATGAAATGATTGATTATAATCAATCGTGAACTAAAGAAAAAATCAGTGGCTTATAATTTATAAGTTATAATTCATAAGCTACTGAGTTTTTTTTCTTTAGTTCACTTTTGGAGGCCCCCCAGATTCCGAAGGCCCTAAGCATGGGCTTAGTTGGCTTACATGTAAATCCGGCCCTGCCTGTACTTCAAAATTCACACAAAGTTAAATATGCTTTGAAGATGCAATTTAATGAAATTGCCGTCATGGCAACATGCTGATAAAATGATTCTGACTCAAAATGCGCAATTTTTTTTTAATCGACTGAAAATTGTGTTTTTAATCAAGCCATTGACCTATTTTAGCAAATGAAAACATTGCGGACTTTCCGCGACTTATTTAAAAAATTGCGTGCGCATTTCTTCAGAGCTGCCTTTGGTTTCACAAAGGTTGGTATATACAATTACATAAATAATCAGATAAAATCCATTTTTATCAAATATAACATAATGCATTTAATCACTGAAGCACTGTCCCATTTTTTAGGACGCAACCGTCGCAACGCACGAGAGGGTGCATGAAGTTTACGGTAGGCCTACGCTGTTTTGCATCATGGTAGCCTATGGTATTTAAGTCAAATATTGTTTACAAACTCGCATAAAACGGCGGCTTCAAGCAGGAGTATCACTCACAATGAGTGTTAGCATTATATGATGTTATTTTACTCCAACATTTTATTGACAACTTCAACTGTAGGTTAAATCAGGCCTAAAGTACCCTAACATGTAGGCCGGGCCGACCTATACCCCGCTGTCGATCGAGTCGATCGTAACTCGGCCAAGTCGAGTCAATCAAAAAATCGTCGACTCGATCGACTTGCAAGTCGAGTCGATCGTGAGTCTTGCCAAATCGAGTCGATCGAAAAATCGACGACTCGATCGACTTGCAGGTCGAGTCGATCGTTCGTTTTCCGATGTCTAGTCGATCGTTGCTTCATCGACTCGACTCGACTTAGAAATATTTTATTGACTATTTCTTGAAGTCTCAAAGCGACTTACATGATAATAATGACGTAATTCAGTTTTTTGCACACAAGTGCAGCTAATTATTAACCTTTTGGCAGCTGGTGATTTCGTGTCAGTAGACTGTGAAAGTTGACTATGAACATACGTTTTCCATGTGAGTTGAAAGACTCAGAATGAGTACAGGGTCTGATAAAGAAATTTTGGAAGTGGGGGCCCAACATTTTTGGTCTTGGGTCGTCAAACATTTTCGTTGGTCTACCGCCGAAAATATTTTTTTATTCTTCCCCAAAAAACTTCTAAAAATCCCTGGCAACTCCGGTTATTTTAAATCTAATGACTTTTAGTCACGTGCTACTTTCTTTCTCACCTTAATGTCCCCGTTGCGTTGATTTCCAGCTTCTTTAAACTCGATGGGGGAGGGGCCACGTTCCATGCAAATCTCTGAGCAGCAGCGGCGCTAGGGGGAATAGAGGGCTAAGCTCCCCTAAAAAAGGCAATCTTTTTTTGCCCATGTAAAAATTAAAAATCTGCACGATTAACCCCTTTAGCCCCCAAAACTTCAACGTAAAGGTACGCAAGAGGTTTGCCGGACAGTTTGACGGATATAACAAAGACCGTTTTCAAGATTTCGACCAAATGACTAAAAAAAAGGCCGTCAGAAATTTTGGCGACTGAAAGCGGAAATTTTCTCCCCGCAAATTCAGCCACCCAAAACTGAAATCCTGGCGCCGCTACTGTCTCTGAAAGGGGGCATGACCGGATTGGCCCCGCACATGGATCCGCCCCTGAATGAGTATGATAAAGAGTTACTATTATAGCCCTGTTTAGAGCCTACATGTAGATGTTAATTTTTATAATATAAAACAAGGCCTTTTGTGACGTCACTGCGATGATGAGACAATGCTACAATTAAATAAGTTCACTGAGAAAGCGAAATTAGGTCTAGTGTGACGTCACATCGATCAGGATACAGATCTACTATCATATAATTTCTTTAATTGTTGAGAATACAAAGTTATGCCATTGTAACGTCACTCTGATTATGATACAATTTTATTATTCCATCAGTTCACTTTAAGAATTAAAAATCTTGGCTATTGTGACGTCACTTCGATTATGATAGACACGTAGGCTATAATATTACAGAAGTAATGTGAACAATTTTATATACAGGGTGCGCCAAAAAAGTAATCCCTTAGGGTTTTTAGCAGAGCTCTGCGCCGACTTGAGAGTGTCGGCGGCGGCGGCGCGCCGGTCATTTTTTTCTAACAAAAATCGGCGGCGGCGGCGCCCTTGAAATGTCGGCGTCGACGGCGCGGCGCGGTGTCGTGAGATTAGGGCCCCAGCGTCGCATATTTATTTTAAAAAATTTTACACAAGCAACCCATGTTATAAATATATGCATGTTCAGCAATTATTTTTGGCAATTACCTGGTCTTAAATTAATATTCATGAGAAACAATTATACTCAGAATGGATGTACAATTAAGAAATTCTACAAAGGCTTGATTCAAAAACCACGTGACAACGTTTCCAAATTCAGGTCTCATGATAGAAATTAAAGGACTGTTTTCGCAGTGCCAGTGTCACGAAATAGAGTATCCCCCATATTAATTGTATCCCCTCAAATTAAAAAAGTCGAGAAAACCGCTTCCGCGTGTATTTTTTTGGCAAATTAATTTTCATTGGCTTTGTTTTGAACAATGACACTAACAGGTATGTTTATTCCTACTAGATAATTTGTTTCGCCCTGTTTTTAGAGCACTTAAAACATTTAAAACACATAAGAACACTCAGAGTCACTAAATAAATTCGAGTTGACTTTATCTGAGCATTGCTTAAGACACTTAAAACAGTTAGAGTCACTTTAAATTTTGATTACAGCATAAATTTTTCTATTATGCCCATTTTCAAAAAAGGAGATAGAATGGTTTATCCCCCCGGATAGTATAGACCAGTTAATTCCATCCGGGGGATAGATTAATTCATCCCCCCGGATAGCTTTCAGGGGGGATACTCCGTTTCGTGTCACCGGCTCTACCTGCTTATTTTACTCGACCTGCCTTATGACCCGTCAAAAATTGTTGAGACTCATTTTCCTTGACGCGACCTGCTGAAATTGTATAGCCGCATGCATGCAAACATGCATACATACATACATACATGCCCACACATATATGTATTCATAGGTACATACATACATACATGCATACATACATACATACAAACAAACAAACATGCCACATACATGCATACATACATACATATATACATAAGTACATAGAAACATACAAAGAAACATACATAAATACATACATACATACATACATCATACATACATACATACATACATACATACATACATACATACAAACATAAATATATGCATACAAACATACATACATACATACATACATACGTACGTACGTACGTGCATACAAACATACATACCTACATACATACATACATACATACATACATACATACATACATACATGCATACATACATACATACATACATACATACATACATACATACATACATACATACATACATACACGCATCATACATGCATACATACACACACATGCTGTGTTTGCGTAGAAATGTTCGTCTGCCACAAAGCGGGAGTGATCTTGTATGATTACAAAGTCCTACAATCTTGTCATCATATGAGGGTGCTTGCCTTTTTTTTAAATTTTCCCTTGCCAAAGCACACTGAGTAGTAAGCTTGATCAGAATTCAGCACCGTTCCTGCCAATAATCCGAACAACTTCCACTCGAAACTCTTACCATCTTCTTTAAACTCAATTGCAATACGCAAGTCATTCGATGTAAGCAAGCCAAGTCGCAATAAGTTACACTTGTTTTATGCGAAAAATGTTTTTCAATTCCTAATCTGATCCCATTTGTGAGACGCTGCTCAAATTACTGACAAAATAGGATCTATTGGCCAATTGCATAACATTGCTCCATTGTGCATAATATAGACAGACCTACTAATGTTCGAAAGCCTAATTAATCATTAATTTCACATAGATCACGTACAGCGTGGGAGTTTGATACTGGTGAGCAAAATTGGAAGTAGGTAGTAACTGGCCGGAAATGGAGAATCACAAGCCTGCAGACGCGACCTATCGCATACATAAATTGCAGCGCACCACCTCTTTGCAACATGATAGTAGCATGTATCCTAATACTAGAGGGCAGACGGCTTTGTTTCATCCTAGCGTACGCAACAAAAAGTAACAAAAACGTGATTTTATCAAGTCATATCTCATTGTGCAACCGAGCACGTGCTCTTGGCCTTGCTTTTGACTGCCAATAATTATCCGGATCTTTACTTGTACCGTGTCCAGGACCTTGGGATTCGTCCATTGCTGGCTCAGGGCTATGGAAAAGGAGATGAGCGCCTCCCTATGTTCCTCATGGAACGGGATAGGACTTTACTTTACTTACTTGTACTAGGTCTCTCGGCTTCATCAGTATAAACAATTTCGTCATCATTATCTTCACTATCAGATCCAGTCTCATCATCGTGCTTATCATCATCTTCAATATCAACATTGTCTTCGTCATCAGAAACATCTGAATGTTGTTCTTCAGGCTGTCCAAACTGTTATCATTGTGGTCTCGGCCAGTATTATCTTCAGAACTTCCATATCACTAAATCGATTTGGTCGTTTAGATGTGCTCATTGTAGCTCAGCAGTAGCCTATAGAAACAAAGTCATAAAAGCAATCTGAGAAAATATCACTCCTAAGAAGTTAGGCATTAAATATATGAAGAGGGGTCTCGCAAGACCCCCCCTTGTTCGGATGAGGGTTAACTAAAGCCGAATTGTCCTCTCCGAATTGTCCGGTCCGAACTGTCCTCTCCGAATTGTCCGGCGACGAATTATTGTCCGGGAACCATAATCCAGCTAGGAAAGGGACCCCAATTACCATGATTCAAATACAGACAAACGCACTGAGAGCGCTTCTGAAAGGTTCTTGCTGCGAGAAGCGCTCTATAAATGGTCAGATAAAAAAGCCTAATTACCAGACTTAACTACTGACAATAATAATATTATTGATCAGTGTAACAGTCTAACTTTGTTTTTCAACCGCTAAATGAGATCGTAGCATTTTTTGAAATATTATCAAATTAGGTGCCTCTTTCATGTTTAAAGGAAGTGAGTTAAAAATTGGCGGACCCATGTCTAATGGAAATCTACGAGAGTTGGAACGTGCCTGTATGCTACGGTACAATCTGACGTTTCTAGTATTATATCGATGCATATCAGAGCCTTGCTGAAAAGTACCCTTAGGCATAATTATGGTAACACGTTGCGATCAAAGCGATAAAGAAACTCACATACATGTACCTGAAACTTCTTAATCTGGCAAAATCTAAGAATCTGGAATTCGGAGAATAATGGACCAGCATGCGACCGACGAGGAGCTCCAGCAATTATTCGAACCGCTTTTTGCAGTATTACTAATTTACTTAGTCGTGAAGCATAATTGGAAGCCCACATTAGGTTGCAGTATGAAAAATAAGGAGCGAATAATAGAGTTGAGAGCCAATTTGTTTAGGAAGTACATGAGATGTCCTGGACAAAATGCCAATACTTTTCGGAACTTTAGTTGACATAAACTTGACGTGATCAGTCCACGTCAAGTGTTGGTAAAAATATACGCCAAGGAACTTTGTCGATATGACTTGGGGTAGGCTAAGACTGACTCGTTAATTGATAGCGCGACCGATCATGTTGGTGGAGATATTTTCTTATGCGATCTAAATAAGATAGAAGTGATTTCCCCCCGCCCCCAAGTTTAAAGATATTTCATTTGCAGCAAACCATTTAGAAACCATCTGAAGTTCGTGAAGCATTGTAAACGAAAACGTTTGTATCGTCGGCAAACAGAATGAACGTCAAAATGGAGGATGAGTTAGGTAAATCGTTTATAAAAAGGAGAAATATAAGGGGTCCTAAATTAGAGCCCTGTGGAACACCATACTTGACAGGACGAAGATCGGAAAGCGCGCCGTTACAAGCAACACATTGATAACGGTTTTCAAAATAACTTTTAATCCAATTAAGGTGCCTACCTCTGATACCGTAGTTAGATAATTTACTAAGGAGAATGTTCTGGTTTACAGTATCGAAGGCCTATATGAGGATTGGCAACTAGTTGGATCAATTCCATCTACCCCGCTAATATGAGTCAATCGCAATGAATGACGTAGATTTATTATTTCTTCCGATAAGTTGGTATGAACCCAAAAGAATTAGGTACAGGAGTACATAGGTATTAACCAAAGGAGCAAATTCGGTTTGGTGTTTCTTCTGCAAGAGAATGGGTTATACCTGTGAAATATCTGTTAAATTCATTTGCCATATCCTTTGGGTTATCAATCTTTGCACCGTTAATACTTAACGACATCACTTTATTGTCTTGTACCATAATTTTATCATGGAACGAATGAGACTCAAAGTTCGTTTAAGACTTTGTTAGTTTTTACTAAATTCACATTCCTGATAATTTCTTTCAGCAGCTAGTCTAATTGCTTTGACCTTATTCCTATATTTAATAAATTTGCTATTGTTAGCAGAGAATGGGTTTTTGACTGATTTAATGCTAGATGTGGGACCCGGAGTTGCCCAGGAAATTTAAGGTTTTCAACACTACTCTTTTGGGATACCCAGCGTTGACCGCTAAATTTAGGGTTTTCGCCACTCCTCCAACCCACCCTCGCGCCCCAAAAAGCCAAACATGACCCGGGTGTGTGTCTGACTGTGGCCTAATACATTTTTTGCAGGCTATCTGTTCTGTTAGTATAATTGATATTTTTTATCTGCGTTCTTTTGTGCATAATTGTATACTGTAACCGGTTTCGGCTTGTCATCCGGATTGTTACGGAAATTATTATTGGGCGAGAATGACGTCATGCGGACTTATCTTATCTTATTTTATCTTATACTAGCTGAATTACCCGGCGTTGCCCGGGAAATTTCGATATTTGGTCCACAGCCACGCTGACCCCTTTCCCACTTAGCCTTTCTCACCCCACCTTCCATCGGCCCCAACCCGGTCTCAGTCTGGGGTGCCTGGTGTTGTCGGTGAAATGTAGATTTTTCGCCCCAACCCAGCTCCCATTGCAACCGCCCCTGCGGGGCGGGTTCGTCACCCTCCGTTGTGGCCAGCATTTGCCGGCGAATTTTGGTTCTTTTGCCTAAACCCGTCCGCCCTAAATACCGGTAATGTCCAGATGGCCTGTATACGTACGACGACACGGTACTATATTAATTACCGGTATCCATTGTCATTGTCTTGCGATCAACCGTTCATAATATTATTATCAGTGTTTTTAGTATAATTTAGCGAAAGCGCGCGCTATAAAATCGGCCGCCTAAAGCGAAGTAAAGAAGTGATGACGTCATAAATCTATGGGATCTTTGAAAGCGATCCGGCGACCAATCTTAAATACTGCATTATAATTATTAGCTTTCGTCGGATTATTAAAAATTAAATGTTTCAAATTCGGCAAAGGTAAGATTTTTGGATCGCGAACCCCCCTATATTTGTTAATGGGTCCTAAAAAGTATTTTTGTAAATATTGGGAAAAATCGGTTGGGTGGATAAGAAGAAAATTGTTCGCAAACATTGGAAAAGTTTCGCCTTTATAGTTTTAGATGACCATTTATAAAAGTCTTTCAGAAGCGCTCCCAGTGCGTTTAACGCGAAAAAGGCAAGTTTTTAGACGAGAGAAAGACGAGGATGCACTACCAGAGAGGATGGCAGAGCGAACTGATGGGGGAAGCCCATTCAATAGGGAGGGACCGATGCATGCAAATGATCCGGATTGAGCCATTGCAGTCCTGACTCGGGGGCAAAGAGGTCAAGCCGATCAGAGGACCTAAAAGGACGCAGCGAAGTGACAGAATTGTTTGTATCTGATCGCACAGATACATCGGAGCAAGACCCATTTGAGACTTAAGGACCAAAATCAGGACTTTAAATTGACTATCGACTCTTTACTAATGCGGCACATGGCTGATTAAATCTGATTGAATCATTGTATTGGCTTAAGAACCGTTCACATGCATCATTACCATCCAACATAAGTTGTGCATCACCACATTTACAAGAATCCATTTACAGGCATCCATTACAGTGGTCCAATCAGCATAATTATAAACGCATCACTTGCAACCAAATTTTTATATTTTGAGATGATTTAGAAAAAGCAAGCACTAATAGGTTAATAAAAATTATTTCAGATGAAGACATTCCTGATGCTCGTGTTTTGCCTTCTGGTGAATGCCTATGGTAGGACAATTGAACCATGTATATATATATTAGACTGGTCCAAAAACTTGAACTTCTTCAGAGTTGTGCTCCACAACCCCAGTTTTGTTCTATGTCTGCCCAGGATCATATCTACCAAATTTGAGAACGATTGATCAATATCTAGAGGTGGCTCAAGGTCATGGTATTTTCACCATTGAAGGCATGAAATTGGTTATCTGCATGGAAGAACAGAAAACAGATTTTGGGTTGAATTAAACGAAAATATTGTAGCCATAAATATATAGGCTTTCAAAATGTACCATGTTGCTATGGACACACTATAATTCTTCTTGAATAGCACCTTCAGTGTCATTCACTCTCCTCTGTAATCTTCATCAACCTGACCTTGGGACAGAACGAATAGGTCTTCCTGTGGCATTTCACGAGCTGAAGAAGGAACTGCTTCTGCTCTTCATTGTTGTCAGTGATGACTTGCACTGTTACAACGAAGCAATGGCTTGCTCAGCAGAGTTTGCAACTGTCTTGACCGATGTTGCCGTCCAGAGATCCTCATTGAAGGGGTCATAGCACCATTCTTTAGGATCCTTGACCAGGAAAGCTTGGGTCTTCTTATCCCCATTCAAGTCAAGAATATCAAAGATGACAGTTGTCTCTAGGTGTAGAAACATGCAAGGCCAAGAGAGCCAAGGGGCTCATGACAGTTGAGGCAGTTCACAGAATTGATGGATCGTAGAAAGTCGGAGGTTTGTTACCAGCAGTGCTTTGGCATCCATTCAACTTCTCTTGCCAAGCAACTACAGGTCAACCAAACTTTCTGAAATGTACTCAAGATGCCTGCCAAGAGCGGTCGAGGCGAAGAGACCACCTTTGTCACTATCAAATTTGGATAGTTACTGAGCTATCAAGTTGCAGTAGGTTCTTAACTGCTGCCATGGTACTCCACTGCTCCTATAGGCAGAGTAACCTCATCCCTGAACCGAAAATAGAAAAGGTTCACAAACAGTGTCTTCGTCTTTACATATTGCTTTTCTCTGGCAGTTAGAGAGAACAGCTGCTGGAAGATAAATATTTTTAAGACTCTGGGTGGCTTTCTCCATCCAACATGCAGGGTGAATGCTCCTGGCGTCCGGAAAGAAACCCTTGCTCTCTGTTCTCCACTCAGAAAGATCAA
This sequence comes from Lumbricus terrestris, assembly GCA_949752735.1. Lineage (NCBI taxonomy): Eukaryota > Metazoa > Annelida > Clitellata > Crassiclitellata > Lumbricidae > Lumbricus > Lumbricus terrestris. The sequence continues at coordinate 1,664,831 of OX457050.1, forward strand.
GATAAGTTTCCAGGCACCCTCATAGTCTTCTTTCTGATGGTATCCTTCCAGAGTCGCCTTCCAGAATGCCATGATTTATTCTCAAAGAGCAGAATTGTGTGCATGAAACATATTATCATCAGAAGCCACTTAAAATTTTGCCATGCCAATTCTAGCCTACTTTGCATGAACTTCTTGAACTTATTGTATCCAGTTGGTAAAAAAAGACTCGAAAGCAGTAGCGAGTGGAAGTTCCATGACCTTGACCTAATGATGGCAAGCTTCCCCTAGCCCCTGGTTATTCTTGCTCATGCGAATTCTCAATAGATTGCAGGCGAAATTCCGCAGATCAGGATTTCCGGCAGTTGTGTCAAACACCTCCACGAACTAGATTCTGGAGACGGTGGAGACCCAGTCATCCAGTGTGCTCAAACAGGCTTGGGATTGTTCCTAACCAGTTCCACGGTCAATTTATGGAACTTCCAGTAAGGTCTCTTCTCCGTCTCTTGTGATGAATACCGCAATTTACATCTACTGTTTCTTTCTTGCCAGCATTTTCAGATAGCAGTTTCCCTTCCCATGCCGGAGCAGTGACACATTGTCGATGACCTTCATGTCCATGCCTTCAGCCTCTCTGATGTGGAATTAGTGCTCTGCCAAATTTCAATAACCTTTTAAATAGCTAAAGCTGCTGCTTCTTTGAATGGAAACTTTCTCTGGACATGAAAGAGCATTATAAGTCGAAGAACGTTCCTATTCGCTGGAAGATGACCCTGGCAGTTCCTCCGTGCCCTTTCCCATCGGCCAAACTTCAGCGCCGCTTCTTGTCTTTGCCAATATTACAATATCTATACTAAGTAATGTTAAAATTAACTCCCGATTACCAGTTGGACAAAGTTAAGCGCGTCCGTATCACTTCATTTGCGATTAAAACGCCAAAGTCAAGGGCATCCGAATATGAACAGACACCAAATTTCTTGCAGTTGCTGTTTCTTAGGTAAATTGAAGAAAATGCAGTTTTCGAGTTATGAGAAGGCATATTGGCAGCTGTCCTGCAAAGTCTCTACAAAGGAGACAGTCATTATAATAGGCTTGATAGTCTTGTTGGTCAACACCAACTTTCTGCAGCAGCAGTGGAAACATCGTGCTTCTCTATCTGCTCCACTTCGATGCAAATTTTCACCTAGCTGCTCACTTTAATATGGTATATCTCAGTCAATTTTCCAGATATCTCAATAAAATTTTGTATCTGTGCCTCAAAATGGTGGGCAAATACATGGAAAATTGTCTGGAAAAATTAAAAGTGAAGGTGAGAAGGTCTGGTTGACCTGACACGGAATGACCCAATTATGGATATATTGTTTGACCTTGAGCCACCTCTAAAAATGCCCCAATCTGCTTCAAATTTGGTCCACATCTCACTTAGGAGAGGTAGAACAGATTTAGACTTGTGGAGACTAGTTCTGATAAAGATGATTTTTTACCATTGTCTCGTGGACCAGTCTAATATATATACACTGTGTCCCATAAAAAAACACACCAAAAAACCTTTGTCATGAAACGCATGTAAATCTAATACTGTGCCCCATAAAAAAAACACCAAAAACCTTTGTCATGAAACGCATGTAAGTCTCATGTTAAATAAGAAAAAGTAATGTTTCATTTAAGAAGATGTTCGAAGTGATGTCCCTTCGCTTGAACGCAGGCTCTCAGCCTTGGCCGCCACTGTTCAATAGCTTTGTCAATGACACTCTGCTTCAACTGTGCCCACACAACGATCAGGCGCTCCTTCAACTCGTCGATGTCCCGTATTGCTGTCTGGTAGACGCGTTCCTGCATTAGACCCCAAATTCTGTAGTCAACAGGATTGAGGTCTGGTGAATTTGCTGGCCAGAGTTCCGGTCCAATGAAGCTTGGTGTTTCACGTCGCAGCAACGCAATGGTGTCCTTTGCGCGATGTGCTGGGGCGCTGTCCTGCTGGAGAATGAACAAGTCGCTTGACATCCTCCTGATCGCTGGCAACATCTGCTCCATCAACAGGATATTCCTGTAATATTCGCCGTTGACCTTCACCCCAGGTTCCACGAAGAACAATTCCGTGCACCCGAGCTTCGAGACGGCGACGGAGACCATCAGTGAGCGGCTGAAAGTCGGGCGGGTCCGCAGTAGGCGATTGGCGTCAACGTTGCGCTTCAGTGTTGTCGTGGATACGTAGAGACGATCGTTCTGAGCGTTGATTGGAGGCGCCACTGTAAACAGCTTCTCGTCAGTAAACCAGATGAAATGGACTATATGCTCGGGAAACTTCCTAAGAAGTTGCTTGCATCGTTCCAAGCGTGAATCTGTGTTGCATGTTGATAACAGTTGGGCACGGCGTTTTTTCAGACACTTCAGCTGAAGGTCATCATGTATTACTCTATACACTGTTCCCCTACTCATTCCAATTTCTCTTTGAATCTGGCGAATTGTTCTGTGAGTTTGTGGTGCGCCCTTCTGGCTTAGCACAAGATCGTTTACTGCATCAATGTTCTCTGGTGTGCGCACCGAACGTGGTCGTCCGCTGCCGGGCTGACGATCCACGCTGGCCGTTTTTCGAATCTTTCGCAGCAGTACATCGAGGCCATTTTTATTCCAACCCTTTTGCGGGAACTCTTTTATCAACCGACGACTACTGTAACCCTTCAACAATACTAAATTCTTAATAAAAATTTTATCTTCGCTGCTGAAAACCATTTTAATTCTAAGTTTAAATGTTTCCAAACACGCCTAGTCGCCTAGTCTGCGTCACTGCCTCTAACAGCAACCACTTCTGTGAGTAAGTAAAATGTTAAATATTTTGTGGCAAAATTATTTGAGAAACAACGTACAAACTTTTATTACAATAGGCTTGGTTTTAAAGAAGATTTTTGAAAAGTTTTTTGGTGTGTTTTTTTATGGGACACAGTGTATATATATATATATATATATATATATACATGTATATATATATATTCGATTCTGAAAATAAAAACGCCTTTAATTTAGCACAATCTCAAATTGTGTTCTGAGTAGCCTAAGTCGCAAACAACTAAATCATTTTCAGTGTAGGAGATAATTCACAACCAAAACATTATAATTACACTGTGTAACACGATTTTTGTTCCTGGACAATTAGTGTTATTTCCTGGTTCTTTGTGACTCAAAAGTATAGGAAATGGTTGTTATTCTGTTTAAACTTTACTTTTGTGGACTGGAGAATGACATTTAAAAGAAAAAACCTATTCCCACAACAAACGAGCGAATTTGATTGTTTTTGTTTACGTAAAGACACAAGAAAACTATGTAGGTCACAAGAAACCACAAAATGACTCTAAAGCAGCATGTTTCAATACTAGAATGATAACAAAATTGAACACTCGAAATTTATAAATGCGTACTTTAGATTTACAGTTATAGGGGGGAAGACGGGGTAATTTCGGCCATGGGGTAAATTCGGCCAGGGTGATTTCCAGGAAACCAGTGGGCATATGAAGATTTTAATGATGCCATCTAGCGTATAATATCATATTAAGTATGTTTATTGAGATAGTTTGCTTTTATGTGAGTATAGTTTGCTAAAAGCCAAAACAATGAGTTCGAGCATAACCCACTTATCCATACTGTGAAAGTAAAAGCTAAGAATTTAAGGTAATCTTGTTCAAATGTTAATTATTTGCTTTTTATTCTGCAAATCACGATATTTTTTGCCAATTTGGTTATCCAAATGCATGATACAAAAATGCGGTCCATGCTCGTTAAAATTGTTTTGGAGGGTGGGTGTGTCGGGGTAAATTCGGCCATGTGGACGAATTTACCCCAAAGATGTTAGGAATGGTACATTGTGCCAATTTTAAAACAATAACTTTATATTTTGTACCAATATACCCAGTTTTAATTTAAAATGTAACTATAACGCATCATTTCATACGCTATATTGTGTTATAAACAACTTTAAAAAACGAAGTGACTAGCGGACCGCCAGGCGGCCCTCGTATTTCAATTACTAGCGGACCGCCAGTCACGTGTAACCTGTCACATGACCCGAGTCACGAGCCTTCATTCTTGAATAATGGCGCCAGTTACCGATTGCTTGTTTTATGTCGGACAAAAGTTTTCTTGTTTTTTCTTGTTTTAATGACAGAGTAAGTAACCAATCTTCATTTACATGATAGGGTTAGGGTTAGGGATAGGGTAGGGTTAGTCACAAGAACTTTTTCTTCAAAAATCGAACTTAAAATTGCATAATAATCTTCTTTATGGGATGGCCGCCACTCGCGCATTCAGCATGAGACGGCCGCCTGCTAACCAATCTTCATTTACATGATATGGTTAGGGTTAGGGATAGGGTAGGGTTAGTCATAAGAACATTTTCTTCAAAAATCGAACTTCAAATTACATAATAATATTCGTTTAGCCGTCTCATTCTGAATCCGCCACTCGCAGATTCAGCATGAGACGGCCGCCTGGACTCGTGACTCGGGTCATGTGACAGGTTACACGTGACTGGCGGTCCGCCAGTCATGGAAATTCGAGGGTCGCCTGGCGGTCCGCTAGTCACAGCCTTTAAAAAATACATTTTTTAAACATTATTATTTTTATTAAATTCTTTAAAAAAATTAAAAATCACAAACATACTAACAGGTATTCCCTAAATATATCTGATGTGTAATTTACGACTTAATGCTGATTTCGGTGTGAACCGCCACATATACCTCATCTGGTTTGTCGTGAGGATCAAATTAATCGTGTTGGCCGAATTCACCCCGTATACTAGGGTAAAACCGGCCAAAAAATCACTTTAACCCCTTCTGTCCCTTATGACCTACGCCATACGTCATGGATTTTAAGCGCGTGCTACCTTATGACGTACGGCGTACGTCATAGAATATAGCCTAATAGAAGCCTGCGTCGTGTTATGTTGATAGGGCGTGCTTAGTGTTTGAGTTTTTGTACCTACTGAATGTAAAAACGAGAGATAACTTATTCTCTGCACATTATTCTCTTCGTAAAATATTATTCTCTGCATATTATTATTTTTCTGCATATTATTCTATATGACAAAAGTGCGTTTATTGCATAATCATGGTCGATACTCGATAGTAGAGCGTGTAAATACGATGTCGCGTAAACCGTTCAGCAAAGAAGAGGGCGTGTACCATTGTTGCTAGAGTCTAATTGGTAGTGATATAGAGATTTTTAGGGAATGCAGATAGTTATCAAAGTAGGTCTAAATCAGCGTCGGCGAAGAGACCTACTAAAAGGTCGGCGCCCGTCAGACGGCCAGACGGTGAATCCCAATGAGTTCCTATTACTATTGATAGCGGTAAACCTAAAGAACATACCCAAAAAGTCCGATCTGATCAATTATTATATAAATTTGCATAGCAAACCATGTCGAAAAGTGCAAAATTACGTAAGCCTATTTGAAGTCTTCAATGTTTGAATGTTTCTATATAAAATTGAAGTTGCATAAATCTATATGTCCGCGAAACTCGCCACATATGCCCAGACAACCCCGGTAGCGCGGAACTAAAATGGCATGGTACGGAAAGGGTTAAAAAAAACATTTTTTTCACAAATGTTTTCCTCTCTCCCAAAAAGTAACTTTGCAGTGTTGCTTTATTCAGTTGTGATTTTATTTAATTTTAGAAGTCAACCCGTTTCAATTTATTAAAAAAATACGAAAAATGGCGAAATTACCAAGGCTTCCCTCTAGGCCTACTGTAAATTACTTTCACGAATCAGCCCAGAGATGTAGTCTCCCATCATGTTCTCATTGTACTGTCCTTGGTAGCGACGTTCAAAGTCTAGTATATCCTGGTGGAAGCGCTCGACTTGCTCCACCGAATTTGCTCCCATGTTCTCCTTGAAGTTATCAAGGTGAGCATCAAGGATATGAACTTTCAGGGACATCCTGCATTCTATTTACTGTAGTTCTTCGCTAGAGTTTCAACCAGCTCTACATTGCTATTACCCTGGAAGCCTCTAACCAACGCCACAAAGCTATTCCATGCCGCTTTCTCAGTCCTAGAAAGCATCTTGGAGAAATCCTTACACTCCATGATTCTCTTTATCTCTTGTCCGACGAATACACCAGCTCTGAACTTTGCCTCAGACAGCTTAGAGAAGAAACCTTGAAGGTATTTGAGCGCTACCGATTCCTTATCCATAGCCGTGACAAATTGTTTCATTAGGCCAATTTAGTATGCAGTGCTGGCAACGGCACTTTCGAGAATCCATCAGTGGCTCCCACTTGACATTTTGGCTACCCACATTGAACTCGGTCCGCTGGGGCCAGTCCCGCTTGTGGTAGTGCGCCTTTTGTCTCTGCTGTCCCAAAGGCAAAGGTAGCAAGGAAACTTTGTCCGAACCCTTGCAGGCCCATCAGGATTGATACCATTTTGAAGTCCCCTATGACATCCCAGCCGTAGTCATCGAACTTAAAGGCGGTTAAAAAGGTTTTCGCGCTGGTGTCATCCTTTTTGAAGTGTACCAAGTGAGCCAGATGAAGAGACGGACACTTGTTCTCATTATGGAGTAGCACGGCTTTGAGACTCCCAGATGAACTGTCAATGAAGAGACGCCACTCGTTCGGGTTGCAATCGATTACAATTTCCTGAAAAGACCGGTCACGTTGTGACAGAAGCAGAGTCCATCTTGACAGGTAAAAAAGCTTGAAAATGCCTGATGACGCTTCCTCTGATCTGCGATTTGAACACTGTCATCCAACAGGTTCCACTGATTGAGTCTAGACGTCAAAAGTTCTGCATTGGACTTGGTGAGACGAAGACCTCTCATCAAGTCGTTGCGGTCTTTTTGGTTTGGATAGTACGGATTTTTATCATGAGCTAGAAAATTATAGTATGGATCTAAAACGTCTTCATCGCTCTCTGACTCTGATATACTTTGTTCTTCTGAAGGCGACTGATGAACAGTGGGTACCGGGAGCTCAGGACTGTGTGGCACTGGGAGCCATGGGTGAAGGAAGGTCGGGTGATGTATGATAGGAGCTGCATTCGTTCTAGTCCGACGTTTGGAAAGATCCACATTGCAGAAGTGGCAATTGCTTGAGTGGTCAATGGGTTCTCGCCAGATTCTTGGTATTGCAAACTTCATGGATCTCTTTTCCCTCTGTACCATCCTCCGCAAGAAAGTACAAAGTTAACATAGCAGAATGCGTCAGCCGGACACTTGCAGCCTCTTGATGCCATATGAGTTGCGCCTACAGGCTATGCACCTAGTCAGACGTACAACTAAACTGAAGTGCATGGTGGGCTCAAGGCATCTCTATTTATGGATGGATCCGATTTGACCAGGGTCTATGACAACTGTACAGAGACCGTTACCCTGGACAGAAATTTGCTCAGCATATTACATCACCTAACAGCATGGTACTGAACCATTTTTTCTTTATTTTTCGTTATTTATACTACTAACTATATTTATAGGTATGGAAGGTTCTCGCACATTCTAGAATATTTCTCGAAGTTCACAAAAGCTGTATAGCTACTCCGAGTTAACACATGAATTTCAATGTAGGCTACCAAAGAAGTAGTTACATTTCAGAATAATCAATCTCCTGGCCTGAAAAGCAAAGTCTCTGGGGTATAACGGCCATTTTCTATACTTCTGAGGCAGAAGCAATTAGGAAATAACATTTAATACCCAGGAACAAACAAAAAGTAAAATTTTGTTATGTAGTGAATTATCGGTAGGTCTATATCTGGCATAATTATGTCCAACTTTAGTTTCTCGTCGTTTGACTTTCCCGCTTATTTATCAAACTGACCAAACAGCATTCAAGAATTCCGATTAAAGCCGTGAGAATTGAGAAACAGTTCTGCAATCATAGGCGAATTATAAAGTAATTTCCGAACAATTACACTGGCGATGATGTTAGCATCAACCGAGACCGATCATTTGGCTTTTGTTGCATGTGTGTGATCTCCTGTCAGGAAGGTCATAATCCCGTTCTGCAAACAGTCCAGAACGAGCTGCACGAACAATTGTACTGCAATTACTTGTCTGATTATATGAAGCGCTTTCGCGAACGTAGGGGTCATTTGAGAGACTTCAGAAGGCAGTAAGCCTAGGTCAATGATACCAAGGCTGCAGTGATTGGTCCCGTGATGTAAAAATCTCTTCTGATGTGAGAGATGATGGTCTTGTCACGCAGGTGCGCCATGCCTTCTTGCAGGGGTCAGAGGAGAATCATGGATGTGACCATGATTGGGCGAAAGTTCACAGCTTCCACAGGATGAAAGTTCTAAGACACATGTGCTTTGATGCTTAATATCCATTGCTTCGGAACAATGGGTCGACCAGGGATGTTCTGTCTAACGATCAATTTTGCACTTGTTTTTTTAATCCGAAGATTTCCAAAAAGGTTATAATGAAATTTGGGAAAAATTTGGACAGCTCGATAAAGACCACGACGGATTCATTAATGAAACGGAGTTTGGGTCACTATACGCAAAGTTTGGAGAACATTTCCGGAAGCCAGAGAGTAAGGTCGGTGTAATAAAAATACCATCATCGTCATCGTCGTCGCTACCATCAGCATCGTAATCATCATTATCGTCGTCAGCACTCTCATCATCATCATCATCATCATCATCATCATCACCACCATCACCATCACCATCATCATCATCATCATCATCATCATCATCATCATCATCATCATCATCATCATCATCATCATCATCAACATCATCATCATCATCATCACCATCACCATCATCATCATCATAATCATGGCTATCGCAGTCATCATATTCATCAGCTGCACAATCATTCTAATCATTTTTATTATGAGACTGTAAAAAGCGAAGAGTAGTATAGATGGACGCCTTGCAGATGCTATGGAGTCAAATTCGAAAGCTGTAAAATTTGTCGTCATGAGTACTTAGGGACTGGATGAGTTGGCCCAACGATGGTTATATGACCAGATAAGTAAGCCCAACCATGGTAATATGACCGGATAAGTAAAACCAACCATGGTTATTTGACGTCATCAACACCTTCTGTAATCGATACGCATGTTAATGGCTGGATTTCTTGGCCCAGTGGTTTACAAATCGACACACTTGACTGAGCAATTCTTTTGTTTGATTTGTTGATGCTGATTTATGCTATAAATGTATCTCTACCTGTGCCAGCAAAAACATAATAATTTCCTTTGTCAGCAAAAACATAATAATTTCCCATGATTCTGATAATTCCCCAATTACGGGTCAAAGCTTGATCTGATTGGGCGCGAATGTCGCAGCCGTCGCCACGCCTATTGTTAAATGCTGCAAATGCCCCACCTAGGGATTTGAAGCTTGTGGGTTTCCATGTCTTTTGGATTCTTGTGTGTGTGAAAGATTGAAGCTGCGCCCCCTTGTGAATTGAAAGATGCACACCTGAGATATATGGACTTAGACTTGCGAGAAAGGCTGTGTGTGTGTTTGTGTGTGTGTGTGTGTGTGTGTGTATGTGTGTGATGTAGAAAGGGGGCCATGTTGCTGCCGGCTGATAGGCCTGCTGCTCGATTCGTCGGTTTTTGAGTTTGTGTGTGCAGGGATGTAAGAAATGCCACCGTCTTGGGATTGGAAGGTTGAATTATTCGTCGGTTTGTGAGTTTGTGTGTGCAAGGAAGTAAGAAATGTCACCATCTTGGGAGTGGATGGTTGAAGTATTCGTCGGTTTTTGAGTTTGCGTGTGCAAAGAAGTAAGAAATATCACCATCTTGGGAGTGGATCAGTGGATGGTTGAAGTATTCGTCGGTTCTTGAGTTTGCGTGTGCAAAGAAGTAAGAAATATCACCATCTTGGGAGTGGAAGGTTGAAGTATTCGTCGGTTTTTGAGTTTGTGTGTGCAAGGAGGTAAGAAATGTTACCATCTTGGGAGTGGAAGGTTGCAGGATTCGTCTGTTTTCAAGTTTGTGTGTGCAAGGAAGTAAGAAATGTCACCCTCTTGGGAGTGGAAGGTTGCAGGATACTTCAGTTGTTTGAGTTTAAGCATGTTTGAAATGTGAGCCAAATAGAAGAAATATAGAAGAAAATGGCGCTTGACTGCTATAGTTTGCTTAGTATTGTAGGAAATGCTGAATATTTGTTATAATTTCGAATAATTTAATTGTATATATTGCGATTATATACATATTTTCGAATAAAATAGCGAATATTGGGCATATTTTTGATGCATATACATGAATTCTCATATTCTGATTGGTTCATGGCTAGGATTTAGCATTTTCAGGATGTTTAAATTTTATGCTTGTAAGTCAAATTTGTGTATGTGGAGGGGCGGAATGGAGGTTTGGAGGATGAGGCGGAAGGTATGTAGGGTTTCTCGCCTTCTGATTGGTCGCTGTCTAGGTTTCTCGCTTTCTTATTGGGCGGCTCTCGTGGGTGGGGAGGGGTGGAATGGAGGTTTGGAGGGTGAGGTTGAAGGCTGTGGAGGTTGAGAGATGTCGTATGTATGGTTTCTAGCCTCGTAATTGTTCGCTCTTTAGGTTTCTTGCGTTCTTATTGGTTGGCTCTTGTGTGTAAAATGAATATTTGTGGGTGGGGAGGGGTGGAATGGAGGGTTGGAGGATGAGGTGGAATACTGTGGTGGGTGAGAGATGCCATGCCTATGGGATCTATACTCCTGATTGGTTTGTCGCTAGGGTTCGCCGCTCCCTGCTTGTCGGATTCTTATGCATACGCTACAAATTTGCTTGTGTGGAGGGGTGGAATGGAGGGTTGGAGGGTGAGGTTTAGTGTTGTATAGAAATAGAGTATAGGATGAGTCATTTAGGGTTGTTGTGGGCCTTGCGCTGCTAAGTAGGGCTCAGTTTAAAAGTGAGGAATTGAAATTTGAATGAATGGTGAGGAGGGTGCTGAGAGGTGGAAGCCAGTGCAGCTCCCATAATGCCATTTGCCACTTCTAATGAGTCATTTCTGGTCGGAGTGGGGCTTGCGCTGCTAATCATGGTTCATCAAAAATGAAATAGAAATGATTTCAGGCTGTTCAAATTGCTCTTTTATAATAAAAGTATTGCACAACCATAATAAATATTTGCATGTAAATTATCAGAATCATGGAAAATTATTATGTTTTTGCTGACACAGGTAGAGATATATTTATAGCATAAATCAGCATCAACAAATCAAACAAAAGAATTGCTCAGTCAAGTGTGTCGATTTGTAAACCACTGGTCCAAGAAATCCAGCCATTAACATGTGTATCGATTACAGCAGGTGTTGATGACGTCATATAACCATGGTTGGTTTTACTTTTCCGGTCATATAACCATGGTTGGGCTTACTTATCCGGTCATATAACCATCGATGGGCCAACTCATCCAGTCCTTAACTACTGTCATGCCCGCTGTTAATATCATATTTTACAAAACCTAGGCATAGACGGAACTTTTTCAGTGTTTTTGCCATTTTCCAGAGTAGTGATTCGTCTTTATTAAACAATGCAAACCTCATTGTTCTAATGTGTCATTACACAGGGGTATCAGTAAATAATTATATGGTTTACCCCTTCGAATTAAAATTCAGAGAATATGCCTTTTTGGTTTGCATAATTTTGGAATACAACTTTCTTTGCAACTATGTACTGATTAATTAATCTTCGTTTAATTAGACATAGCAGGGTGACACACGGCACCCAGTTACATGTCAATACACTTTTTAAGTAAACAACAAAATAATGTGAAGATAACAATGTCATTAATGGGTGTCAAAGAGAACCTTCGGAATAAAGATTCTAGCATCTTTAATTGGTAGAACAAAAGGATGTGGTCTAGGTCGCAAGTTATAGGTGGTTTTTGCAAGAGGTGGAAAAAGGCTCCTCATGACATGATTGACATTTAGCATTATATTACGAAGCAGCCCGGCATCATCTTTGGCAACTAATTTCTCAATGTTCGGCAACATCGTGGAAAGGTATCCCAGTCGTCGCATCCGGTTCAACATTCGTTCTAGTTTAGTTCTGTCGTTGCTAATGGTGAACCCCCACCAGGCTGGGGCATCATAGAGGATCCTCGCGACAGAAGTGGCTCGAGCTACTTCGTGGAGAGCGTCAGAGGGCAGTCCATGGGCTCTAAGCATTCTCAGTGCATAGAGTTATCTAGATTCTAGAACATCTCCTCAGCAGCTCAGAAACATGTTCTGTAGCTCGAAGATTGTCTTGGATGGTAACGCCCAGAATTCGTATTGATGTCAGTCATGTCACCCTGTCAACGTTGTTGATCCGGTCAGGTGGTGACTTAATTTTCCGTCTAGTTATCAGCATTTCTCGCGACTTTCCTGAATTAAGACGCAAGTTGTTCTGTGCTGACCAACGTTCAACATGGTTCAGTTCTTCTTGTATGGTATTTCTCATTCTTGCACCTACGAGTAGATATGTATCATCAGCGTATGTTAATATCCTATTCTCTGGATGACGTGGATGGAGATCAGATGCCCCAACAAGGTAAGAGGATGGGCCAACACCTGAGCCCTGCACTACACTAGCATTTATTGGACGTGGTGATGAGGTTCTTCCGTCAAATCTGGTTGCATGTTGTCTGTTAGATAGAAAGTTAACCAGCCAGTTGAATATATTGTCAGGGATATCCAGCTGAGAGAGCTTACATGTTAAGGTAGAATGCCGAATGGAATCAAAGGCTTTTGAAAAATCTAATGAGATAAGTGTAACGTAGTCGTTGGTTATGAGCATGTCGGTTATGTGGAGAAGTATTGCTATTAACGCTGCTGTTGTGGACCCGGTGGGCGAAAGGCATACTGCTCTTCCAACTGCTGTGCCATTGGAGGTTTGATAAATTCAGGATATAGGTCGGTATGAACCACCTCTCTCTCGATCATTCTTGACAGCACCGGTGTTATGGAGATCGGCCTGAAGTCTACAGGAGCATTCGGCTGATCTATCTTAGCACCAGGAAGGATAATTATAATTGCTGTCTTCCATCGAGAAGGTACGTACGCGTCGTACGTACGTACGTGTGACGCGGTTAAAGATTGGTTGATGAGTTTGGCAAGAACAGCGGAGAAGACAGGCGCCGCAAGTCTAAGGTACCATGCTGGCAGCCCATCCGCCCCTTTGGCTGTGTTATGTAGATGGTCCAATAAGCAGAAAATCCTCTGCTCAGTAATGAAATGTGTGTCACGTTGCACTGTTAGCCACCGTTGAGGTTCCTTGTATTTGTCATCAGTAGATATGCTTGCGTAATGTTGATTAAAGTCCCCTTCTGTTATGTTGCTCTTTGGTTGTTCACTTGGGTTACCCCCAATAACCTTCCTTACTCTACGCCACAGTTCCTCAGGGCCATCCTGGGAATCTATGCCCCGAAGGTGCTCTTTGGTTTTCTTCTCAATGAGCTTTCCTATACGTGAGGCTAGGGTTGAAGCATCTTCAATTCTCCCTGTCCTCATGAGTCGGTTTTTCTTTCGAAGAAGGTTTTTAATGACAGGCGTGGTGAAAGCTGGGTCAGAAGTGATCATAGTGATGATACGTATTGGGTAAACCATGATTAGATTAAATTCGAGATATCAAATCTGAATTTGTTATTTTGACTCAATAAACTAATAATAATAACCGTAATAATAATAATAGTCATGGCAAAAATAGTAATAATAATAGTAATAACAATAGTAATAATAATAATGATAATAATGGTTATAGTAGTAGTAGTAGCAGAAGTAGTAGTGGCAGTAGTAGTAGTAGTAATAGTAGTAGTATCGTTATTATTTTATTACCATTAGTAGTTGTAGTAGAAGTGGTGGTAGTAGTAGTAGTAGTAGTAGTAGTAGTAGTAGTAGTAGTAGTAATAATAATAATAATAATAATATTTTTTCTTTAATTAAACGCCTGCAAGACGCACTGCGCTTTACATTTACAAGTTATACAGTAATCTTAATTAAACTTAACTACCAACTGAACAGACAGCTTTGTAATTACACGGCGCCAAAGGCAGCCTACAAAGCAAATCCGCCCAACGGGGGCTCGAACTCACTACCTCTCGCACTCTTGGCCAGCGTGTTAACCACTACTCTACCGGGCCCCCCCAGTAGTAGTGGTAGTGGTAGTAGTAGTAGTAGTAGTAGTAGTAGTAGTAGTAGTAGTAGTAGTAGTAGTAGTAGTAGTAGTAGTAGTAGTAGTAGTAGTAGCAGCAGCAGTACTGATACTGCTGCTGCTACTGAAACTACTACTGCTGCAACTACTACTACTACTACTACTACTACTACTACTACTACTACTACTACTACTACTACTACTACTACTACTACTACTACTACTACTACTACTACTACTACAACTACTACTACTACTAATACTACTACTACTACTACTACTACTACTACTACTACTACTACTACTACTACTACTATAACCATTATTATCATTATTACTAGTTGAGTATTTGACATTCGTTGGTACATGTAAGTCACAACTCCCCTTCCGAGTCGGTTTATTTTTCCAACCTCAGTTAGCCTATTTCTTATTCATTACGGTTTCTGCGTGAGACGTTACACTTGCGCGATAGATCTGATTGATTAGCCTCTGAGTTGATATAATTATACTCACAAACAAGAAATGCATTCATTAGGGGCAGATTGACCGCTTAGCATCGATGCCTCAAACTGAGAAACCCCGAAGGCCAGGGACACGTGCAGCCACTGCTTGGCCGCATCCCAATAATTATTACATTCTAGGGGTAGTTTAGGCCACTTGCATGGCCCCAAGGGCAGCCCGTGCCCGGTTCCAATCGTCCTCCGTTGAAGGGTCAAAGTGGCGATGGGGCTACGTTGGATGCGGGGTCAACGGTGGTGGCGATGAGACACGTGCGCCACTCACTGAGTCGACGATTTTGTGCACCCTGTCTGGAACGGGCCCTGCTAAGGATTTGGCCGTGGTTATGTCTCACCCGCAGACTCGTGGACCACTCCTCAAGCACATATGCAAGCACATATGCAAAGGGGCCCGCCCTGCGTGCGCTCAAGCTTTGACGTCGACCTTGCAAGACATATGTAAAGCAGCACAGTCCATAGGGGCGTGGAGGCCCCTATTCGATCTTGCTCTCTCTATCCACGCCCAACCACATAGAGCGAGTAAAAGATGGAGCATGACTAAGATCCTTAAGAATCGAACAGAGAGATGCTATCCGATCCAGAATCACCGAGTGGTAATATGATGCAATCGTGTGGGCCGTCAGAATCAGGGAGAGGTTAGCCTATGCTGGCGATTGCAAGCGCCAAATTGGAGGAAGGCAACATTAGGACCGCGGTCCGCATTTTGTGTGACGGAGCCCATCCGGCGGTCCCCTGTGAAGAAACACTCAAACTTCTGCTGGAAAAACAACCTCGGAATCTTTGCCCAGAAGCACTTAGGGGCCTACATGACCCTGCTTCTGTGGTTGCAAAGCAGGTGACGGCGGCGGAGGTGCTCGAGGCGATCAGTTCTTTTCGGGTGGGTCTGCTGCGGGTCCGTATAGCTTCAAGTCAATTAGCTGGACCTGCCTGGACACAACGAGATGTCTCAGCCCCTTGCTCACGCTCTGTCAGGTTTCACAAACCTTTTACTTTGCCGTGAATGCCCTCCTGACCCCTGAAGTCATACCAACCTTCTTTGGAGGCCCTTAACAAGGAATCGGGGGGGGGGATTAAGACCTATAGCTGTTGGCTATGTTTGGGGAAGATTGGCTGCAAAATGCGCAAATAAGTACGCAAATCCAGGCTTCCAGCTCATTTTACACCCCTACAGCTGGGGATCGGCGTCCCGGGCGGCTTTGAGGCCGCGGTCCATGCTACGCGAAGATTTGTTAACGCTCTGCTAATGACCAGGTGTTAGTGAAATCGGACTTCAGCAACGCTTTTAATTCTTTGAGGCGTGATGTCATGCTGGATTGAGTTCATGAGATTGTCCCCGGTATTTACTCGTTTGTTCATCAAGCATATTCCGTTCCATAGGTCTTAAAATTTGTTCACCTGCTCTTGTCATCGCAAGTGGGTCCCCAACAGGACAACCCGCTGGGCCCTCTACTTTTTAGTCTTCCTCTGCAGCCAATATTGAATGCGCGGGAATCAAACCTCAAAATAGGATTTCTGGATAGGCGTCGATGTGGAAAGCGTGGTCTGGGACGTACCAGGTGTGGCTGGATTGGGTCCTCGGTTGGACCTTCACCTCAATCCCGCTAAGTGCGAGATTCTCTTGGTATTGGTTCCTTCCTTGTCGGGCTACACTAGGTCGAAATGGTCGAAATTATCTTATTGGGGGCCCCTCTGTTTCGGTGTAGGGCGCTGGACGTTGCCCTGGAGAGTCATTCTGAGATGTTCCGTCGTTCTCTGGGCAGATTGCGCCTGTTGCCATCACAGAACGCCTTGATTTTATTGCGTTCATCATTCGGCGCCTCAAAACAGAGCTGTCTTCTACGGTGCTCCCCTTCTTTGGACACCCGGACCTTATGACACTGGATGGACTAAGGAAATCTGGTCTACAGGGAATTGTCAACTGTTCTCTCAATAATTATCAGTGACTGCAGGTCGCACTTCCTATCGAAGATCGCGGATTTCGCATCCACAGAGTCGATTCGCTGGCTTCCTCTGCCAACTTGGCTTCAGCCGCCTCGACTCTCGAGATAAGGACAACCATTCTTGCGACCGTGGAGGCAGCTCCCGATGTGCATGTGGCGGACCTGTTGGAGGCACGTCAAGACATTTTGTCTGCGACGATAGACCCCCTCCCCATAAGACAGGGCTCCTAAGATTGGCCTCTGATCAAGAAGGATAAGGTGGAAGTCGACAGGGGCGCCGTCGATTTGGTCAACCAAGCCAGGCTGGTCGCGGTCAGCAGTCCTTATTCAGCCGACTGGTTGACCGCGCTCCCGATTGCCGCGTGTGGCCTCGCGTTGGATAATGAGGCGGTCCGGGTGGCGGTGGGATTGAGGTTGGGTCTGGACTTGTGCGGTCCTCATACATGCCACTGCGGCGTGGGAGTTGGCCCGGAGGGTCACCATGGCTTCGTTTGCAGCAGGGCCTTTGGACGTTCCTTGCGCCTCCACTCCATAAACGGCATCATCTGGCACGCCCTCCTCAAAGCAGATTTTCCGAGCCAAGGAACTTGCAGGCCTATTTAGATCTGACGGCACAAGACCCGACGGAGCAATCCTAATATCCTGGTCAGAGGGGAGGTATCTGGCGTGGGATGCCAGAATCATGCATACTTGTGCCGCCTCGTACAGTACTCAACCGGCCAGTCTGGTCGGACCGGCATCAATGCAGGCGGCTAACCGTAAAACCACAAAATATGCAGGTCTCCCCGCTTCTTGCATCTTCCAACCAGTGGCCATGGAGATCCTTGGCCCGGCCGGGTCTGCATCAGTGCAGGCGGCCATCCGGAAAGAACAAAAGACGTGGAGCTTCCCCTACCTACCTCTTTCAGCCGACGGCGATAGAGACATTGGTCTCGCGTAACCCGTCAGCAGCAGACTTTATAAATGAAATTGGCAGCTGCATCTCTTCTACATGTAGTCATGACCCCTTGAGTCAATCTTATGCAGACGACCTTCAGGTATATGTTCACTGTCTGGTGTCTGCGGCTGCTACAGCGGTTCGGGCAATAAACCTGCCAAACAATATTGCAATATGAAAGATACAGATGGATAATAGAGTAATATAAGCTAAGTCTAATTCGAGGGGGTAGCATATAAGCAATGCGGGTCAAGATACCAACGCTTTTAGCTATCTTTTTAGATATGTTTTCAATATGAACCTTCCAAGTTAAAAATTGGTCCACATGGACACCCAAAAATTTAGTTGATGTTACTTGGGGTATAATTGAATGAAGTTGTCCATAGAAATTGTTAATTTATATGTCAGGAATCAATTTACGATGAGAGCAAAATAAGATATAGTTAGTTTTATTAAGATTCAAGGAGAGCTTATTAACTCGGAACCAATCAACAACGTGTAAGAGCTCATGATTCATCAATTGAAAAAAGAATTCATAAGATTTATGGGAGGCAAACATGTTAGTATCTTTAGCAAATAGAACAAGGCGCAGTAAAGGGGAGGCGTTAGGAAGGTCATTGATAAACAGTAAGAAAAGGAGGGGTCCAAGAATAGACCCTTGTGGGACACCAAATTTGATCAAATTGATTTTGGATAATGGACCATTGCACGAGACCTGTTGCATTCTATTTTCAAGATAGCTCCTAAGCCAATCAAGGGCAATACCCCTTACACCAATATTATGTAATTTATAACTTAAAATATCATGATTCACAGAATCAAAAGCTTTTGCAATGTCAATAAATATGCCTAATGCAAATTCACCTCGATCAATTAATTATAGATAGTCCAGGAAATCTAGCGCAAATATATGATGAACCTGGGCAAAATTGCTTCAGAAGGTTTTTAAACGGTTTCCTGCTCAGAATCGTTTGCTGAATAACATATCCAAAATCGGACAAAATCGCACCATGGGGTCACCCCCAAAAATGGGGGGGACCTGTTCGTCACATCAGGGCAATACGCCACATTAGGTCAGCTCTGACTAAGGATATGTCGAAGACTTTAGCTTGCTCCCTTGTTTCCTCTCACCTTGATTATGCTAATGCGATTTTTGTCGGCATTTCAGACTATGAGCTACATAGGCTGCAACGCATCCAAAATTCCTTAGCTCGGGTTGTGCTGCGTGTCCCAATACGATCAAGTTCCTCAGTTTTACTTCATCAGCTGCATTGGCTTCCTGTCGAGTTCAGGATTAAATTTAAATTGGCCTGTTTAACCTACAAATCCCTCTCTACCGGAACACCTCCCTACCTCCAGTCACTGCTTACTCCTTACATTCCTCCTCGTTGCCTGCGATCATCAAGCATGGGTCTTTTAGCTGAGCCTCGATGCAGAACTGTTATGTGCTCACGTGCATTCCATGCCTCTGCTCCCAAAGAATGGAATCTACTTCCACTCTCTCTTCGTTGCTCAAATTCACTCCGTATACCTTCAAAAAACGGCTCAAAACTCACTATTTCTCTTTGGCTTTCAAGCACATTGACTTTTAACTGCATCTTCATCTGGCGGCTAACTATCCGCGCCTCAGATTCACACTTTGGTGTGACCTTGCGCGCGTAATAAATTTATGTAATAATAATGATAATCAGCAATCCGACTATATATACATATAAAGCACACGAAAAATCATTATCTTCTCCCCCATTTTGGGGGGTGACCCCGTGGTGCGATTTTGTCCGATTTTGGATATGTTATTCAGCAAACGATTCTGAGCAGGAAACCGTTTTAACACCTTCTGAAGCAATTAGGGCACGTGCCCCCATGATGTTCTATAAATTGAGCTGGTTTCAATGCTGGACCACAGCATTATTTTTAACAGGCTTTCTAGTCACTTCCTATTAAAATTTGAGCAAATTAAACTCTATCAATCAGGAGAATTTATGTACCGCTTTGACCACGGTTTGCTCCCTCCTGTTTTCAAGGGATTCTTTAATCTCGGTTCACAGATCCATTCTCATTCAACAAGAAACTCGTCGAACTACATAAGTATCTTTGCTCGCACTAATTCCCGTCTATTCTCTATTAGAGCCACTGGTCCCTCAATCTGGAATAAAAATCCCTCTAGAAGTCAGGCAATCTCCATCATTATCATTATTTAAGAAAAAGTTACGCTCTCACCTAGTTGGTAATAGCAACAATGCGTTATGAAGTATCATAATGATGGTCTATTTAAGCCACTCGCGCATACTTGTTTTGCATTTACTAATCTTTACTCTTTCTTATCTAGTTAAGAGTTTACTTTTTTCTCTTGTTTAGTTAAGATATCTGAAGTATAGTTGTAATCATAGTAATAATTCACCTCTTAGTTAATATATAGCAATTGTCGGCCGTCCCATCTTTTTGTTTCACAAGTATGTAGGTGTCCCTATTAGCGGGGTCAGTGATCCCTTCAGGGCCCATCCTTGTGGCCATTCCCAATTGAATATGTTACTTGTAATTTTGTTTGACTGTAATAAGTGATTGGTTACAGAATAAAATGATTTGATTTGATTTGATTTGATTTGATATTTGCAGTCCAATACTGTATGGCCAAAAGTCTATTTCTTAAAGCTCACTTTGGCATGTCAGGGTTGACATGCGAACCAATATGGCGCCAATCTGAGAGATTCCTTCATCCACGAAGTCAAGAAGGAAGCTGTTCTCGTAGTTCCACTCTGGAATAGTAAAGTAACTGTAGCAGACCTTACAGGAGAAAGAAGAAAGTGCATAGGTTGACCCAGTGTGAGAATTACTGGGCGTTTCAGCCCTCAGTCTTTCTTAGAACCCCATAGTAAAGTCTGTTTTCACACCCCATTTAAAAGTGGATCGTGGTTCAACCCCCAGTTATTTTTCCACAATTCTCACACTGGGTTGACCTTTTGTCAATAATTGTTGGTTTCAAGTCCAAGCATCAAATTTGATGGGCTCATTGCTGTGCCAAAGCTTCCATTGGGTACTGGAGCTGCCATGAACAACATCGCTGTCAAGATTATTGAAGAATGGACATTGGAAAACCCATAGAAGCTCTGTTAGTTTACTCTACTGCTTCCAACACTGCCATGGGATTCATTCGGATGTTGCTAACTGTTCGGTGTTGTATTTTCTTGGCTGTTGGCTTCTGTCGCATTTAGCTTGTACAGACATCTCGCAAAAGAGTCTATATTGGATACAGTTTTCACAGTTGTGATGGCTGCATCATCTGGACCCGATATCCAGCTATTCAAACGTTTATCACCAACAATGGTCTTTCATCATAACAGTCCGCTAGTCCGTGCATTTCAGGCTCTAAAATAACTGACTTCGCAGGAAGTGCCAAGATGCAGCCATCGTGGTCATGAAGACTTGTAGAACTGTGCCTCTGTAGAAGCAGTTAATGGACGAGAAAAGAGATAATCAAGACACTGTCTAGTAAAAAGGAAGAACCTAGAATGCAAGAGGAAAAAAGAGAGGAAATAACAGAGAGCCGGAGGTTTATGAAATCTCTTTATGTCAAGGAGACGTTGTTGGATTGTCCTCCTAAGTAGACCTACAGACATAAAAACACATGTACAGTAGATTATGTGATAGCGTCATCCAATGTGAGGTCTTCAAAAAAGATGTTCGTAAAACGAACGTTGGTCCAACACTAATTGCAGCTGCTTTTCATGCTGGCAATTCAATAATATTGCAAACAGCTAAAATGGAAGACTCAGTGCTCGTTGACTGGAGGCCTGCCAGTTATTTTGCAGTTTTTACAATGTAGTTAGTATGTTAAAACTTTGACAGCATTGAGGGACCTGAAGATAAAGTCAGAGTGTTTTAATATTTTGCACTGTGGATTTTGTGTACCAGATGTACATAAAAAACAGCATGCCTTTCAAATATTTCAATGTTCATTTTTTTGGACCACTCTAATGGGTATAAACTTGGCTATTTTTAGAGCAGATGGAACAATGCCAGTAGACAGAACAATTGATGATTTCAGCCAAAGGGTCAGCAACGAGTTCTAATAAAAGGCTCATAACAGTTGGGTCAATCTCATCAAGACCTGAAGAATGAGAAGTTTTAAGACTATGATTAATTGATAACAGTTCAGTAGAAGAAGTAGGATAGATGGCAAAAGATGTTGGAATTGGTGGATTGAGATATGTATGGATCGCTTTCGTAGAATCAGGTATCTTTTTGACAAGATCTTGAGCAACATTGGCAAAATATTTTCTTAAATTTCTCAGATATGATACTAGCATCTGTCACACTCTCACCATTAATGCAAAGATGTTCAATGCCAATATTCTTGTCCTTTGTGTTTATAATATTTCTTATTATTTGCCAATTCTTTTTTATATCGTGATTATATTTTAGAAATTCAGATTCATAGTACTGCTTTTCAGCTTTTATTCGAATCGTTTAAATTTATTTTGATATGAAGTGAATTTGGTTTTATTTTCAGGTGAAGGGTTCTTGACAAATTTTAGATGTAGTTTTGACTTATATTTACATGACTTAAGTAGGCCAGGAGTCATCCACGGTTGATTTAGTTTCTTATATGGTTTGATCAGTTTGCGTTTGAGAGGAAATGCTATGTTATAGGCAGTTTTAATTGAAGATAGGAATAGCTCATTGGAGCCATCAGGATCATTGCAAGCGCAGGAGTGACTAACTTCACACCAATCAATGTTAGATAATAAAGTTCTAAAATGTTCACAAGATGCGGGATTGACATCCAACCGCCTACGACTAAATCGAAACAAGACCCAATACATATGGCTCGGCACTCGCCAACAACTTGCAACACTTAACTTGGAAGCTCTTCAGTTTCCTGGAATCACATTTGCCTCCACTGTTCGGGATCTTGGTTTCACATTGGACCAGGAGCTGACGTTCTCGAAACACATAAATCTACTTTATCGTGATTGCTACTACCAACTACGTCAGCTTAGGGTGGTATCTCGATCTCTGACCCCTACTGCGGCTACCACTCTTGTTCATGCCTTTGTGGTCTCTCGCCTCGACTATTGTAGTGCCCTCTATGTCGGGCTCCCGGCTATCCGGATTGAGTGTCTTGACCGGGTTCTACGCACAGCCTGCGCGTCTTTTTGATCGCATTCCTAAATTATTATTTGATCAAGTGAAGGAGTACATGCGAAATGTCCACCACTGGCTTCCAATTACACAGCGGATTACTTAAAGGGTAATAATAATAATAATAATAATAATAATAATAATAATAATAATAATAATAATAATAATAATAATAATAATAATAAGAGCCGTTCCAGAATACAATTTTTTTTATGTCTCCGGATAATTTTTTGAAATCCCGAGGGATCTGAGATACCTCGGGTAAAAAAAATATAAAAAAATATATATATATATAAAAAATAATAAATAATAATAATAATAATAAAAAATAAATAAAAAATAAAAATAAATAATAATACACCTGAGGGATTATAAATACCTCGGGTAAAAAATAAAATAATAATAATAATAATAATTCTGGAATGGCCTTATCTGCCGGTGACACGTTTTTGTTGCTCTGCTGGCTTTAATGGTTTGCTATTCGATTTTATTTGGCTTTGCACTCGTTTTTCAGTCAGTAGTTATGATGATTTCATGACTTTATTCGCTCAGGTATTTTTTGCTGTTCTGACATTGCCCATGCTTTTGTTTGCCTTTTTCTCGCACTTCGCCCGATTTTAATGCAATCCGAGCGTGCTGGAAAGGTGGGGGGGGGGCGGTAGAGTAATGGTTAACACGCTGGCCAGGAGTGCGAGAGGTAGCAGGTTCGAGCCCCCTTTGGGCGGATATGCTTTGTAGGCTGCTATTAGCGCCGTGTAATTGCAAAGCTGTCTGTTCAGTTAGTAGCAGTGGTGTAGTGGGGCGGGGACGCGGGGGGACGCCGTCCCCCCACTTTTTTGCAAAATTCTTGCAAGATTGCACTTTTTGCTACAGTTTCTACTTCAATTTCCATGGCGTCCCCCACTTCAATTTCCAGGCGTCCCCCCACTTCATTTTTTAGGACTACACCACTGGTTAGTAGTTAAGTTTAATTAAGATTACTGCATAACTTGTAAATGTAAAGCGCAGTGCGTTTGCAGGCGCTCAATTAAAGAAAAGATTATTATTATTATTATTAAAGTCCAGTGGTATCTGCAGTCACTGCCTCGCAAAACGACAGCTTCACCTCCGTGATGGAACAGTCCATCGTCACGGTCCACGAGACAGTCCCTGCCCCGGATCTGATCGTCCACCCTTGGCCATATCATCGGTCGCGGGCAGCGGGGACACTACACGACTACACGTGCTGAGAATGGGGCACTGCTATGCCCCAGGACCATGTATTTGTGAAACTGGATTTCTTTAATGCATTTAACAGCCTTCACAGAGATGTAATGCTCCAGTCTGCCTACACACTGATACCTGAAATTTATAGCTTCATTCATCAGTGCTACTCATCTGCTTCTGTATTGAAATTTGGCTCTTTTTCCATCTCGTCCCAAATGGGCCCTCAAAAAGGGAGATCCTTTAGGACCACTTCTGTTTTGTCTCCCTCTTCAGCCAGTGTTACACTCCATGCAGTCTGACCTACGCATTGGCTATCTGGATGACCTCTAGAGACTGTTACCAAGGACATTGCATCGTTGGCCTCCTTGAATGATTACCTTGGACTGAATCTGAATATAAATAAATGCGAATGCTGCTCTCCTTCACTGGATCTTTGCAAACACCCTTCATTTTCAGAATTCCAGTGTGTTAACTGTGAATCACTCACTCTTTTGGGGGCTGCTTTGTTTAAAGGCTTAGCACTAGATGACATGTTGCAGGCACATTGTGAGACTCTGGTTGATGCTATTAAGGACCTCTGCCAACTGCCAGCACAGAGCAGCCTTATCCTTTTAAGATCTTCCTTTGGAGCCCCTAAGCTCAGTCATGTGCTCCCCTGCCAGGACCACCCCACGCTTGGACAAATGGATGAAATGAGGGAGGGGCTTGAACGCATCATCAACATCAGTTTGAATGAACATCAATGGATGCAGGCTTCACTCCCCATTCGAGATGGTGGTCTGGGTTTGAGACGAGTGTCTTCGCTGGCTTCTTCTGCCTACATGGCCTCAGCTGCGAGCACTTCAGAACTTCAGTCTGCCATCTTGACAAAATGCACCACTGTCCCAGACGCTTACATTGAGGAGGTGATTAATTTTTGGCACGACATGACACTCTTCCATGCATCATGGATCCTCTGCCAGCTAAGCAGGGCTCGTGGGACAGGCCTTTAGTAGAGAGGGACAAAATGTCAATTTTGACCTTCATGAGCAATCCTTTTGATCGGGCTAGACTGGCTGCTGCCAGTTTTTCTCACTCGGGAGATTGGCTAACTGCCCTCCCAATCACTTCTTGTGGACTCTGCATTGACAACGAGACAGTGCGAGTGGCAGTTGGTCTTCGGTTGGGTCTTAACCTCTGTCGCCCTCACATGTGTCGATGCGTCGATGCCGTTAGCTCAAATGGTCACCATGGGCTGGTTTGTAGGCTATCGAAGGGGCGTTCCATCCGACATCATGCCATTAACGACATAATTTGGCGTTCACTCCAGAGTGCGGATATACCAAGCACAAAGGAACCAACGGGTCTTCTGAGGACCGATGGCAAACGTCCAGATGGTGCCACACTGGTTCCTTGGTCTGCTGGCAAATGCATGACATGGGATGCTACAGTGGTTCACACTTGTGCTGCTTCATACCTATCACAATCAGCTATCTCGGCAGGTTCTGCAGCTGAACAGGCGGCTGTTCATAAGTCTGCCAAATATGCATTGCTGCCTACAACCCACATGTTTGTTCCTGTTGCTTTTGAAACCCTTGGACCTATAAACGCTGAAGGGATAGAATTTCTCTCTGAGCTGGGACGTCGCATTTCATCAGTCTCTGGAGATCACCGTGAACCAAAATTTCTGTTCCAACGTCTTTCCATCTGTGTTGCACGTTACAATGCCATTGCATTCAGAGGCACATTTCAGGATGGTTGTGAAACCTGGGACAAGGCCTGATTAAATCTCCGAGAAATTTTCTCGGAGATTCACTTTTTCACTCCTGAAATAATTTTTATAACTCCTGATGGATCATTGATACCTCGGGTAAAAAAATAAATAATAATAATTTTAAAAAATTTAAATTTTTTTAAAAAAAATAAAATAATAATAACGTACAAGTGGTTACAGACGTGAAGCTTTCTTTCTTGTTAACATTCTATCCATCTATATCCAACGCTACAACCTGGTCGCTTTCAAAGGTATTTTTGCCTCACACCCTGAAGACGAGGCTTGCCAGACGTTCATTCATGAATTAGTAATAGTCCCTAAGTTCCTGCAGGAGTGAACAGTGGCGGCGCTACGCCAGGGCATGGCAGGGCAAATGCCCTGGTAAAAAAAGCCTTTGCCCTGGCCGTTGCCCTGGTCGTTGCCCTGCCAGAAATTTTACCATGGGAGAATTATTTCGGGTATAATGCTTCTTACTGTTCACATCCGTCCGCTCTTGGGCAGGGCAAAAGTTCTGGCAGGGCAAAATTCTGGCAGGCAAAGTTTATGAAGAGAACAAAATCTGACAGGGCAATTTTCTGGCAGGGCAAAAGTTATGGCAGAGCCAAAATTCTGGCAGGGTACAGAACGTAAAATTATGGCCGGGCAAAAGTTTTTACAGGGGAAAATTCTGGCAGGGCAAACATTCTGGTGGCTCAAAAGTTCCTGCAGGGGAACTTTGTTGCTGTCTATACATTGCCATATACAACTAACAGCGTAGGCCTAGCTGTCGCTTTCTTGTTTTTCAAATGAATCGTAAGCATTTGCGTAGACAATAGACCTATAATTATACCTGACTCCGTTACTTTATTTGCTGAACGCTTTGCTTTCGAAATGCTACACGAAAGAGGATTTGCAATGCTTCACTAAATCACCGAGATTGGTCTACAGGTTGGGCCATAAAAATAACCTAAAGTTTTTTGCTCATAATCTTGGCCAGAGGTGGTAGTTTTTTAATGAATTTTTAGGCTTAATGAAAATTCATATTCACACACGATGGCCAGATTTAATTTTAAAAATATTCAAACAGAACAAAAGTTGGATCACTTTTAGTGAGACCACTTGCTGTTATATGACGATTCAAAAACATGACGCAGGAAAAAGTAACAAAAACCAATTTATTAAGTAACATCTCAAATAATTGGTGTCAAATAAACTTGTTATTGACAGAAAATCGTTATTATTATTTAGAAAAAAACAGGTTCCAGCATAACTGCACGTCGCTGTGATATCATTTAGCAAGATGACAGTTAAGTTGGTAGACCTAAATACAGAGTTTTTTTGATTAGTAATTTTGTTTTTAAGATAATAAAATCGAAATTTCTATCAAATTAAAATACCCAAGGTGTTGGTGGCAGGCAAAATTTGTATTCATAAACTTCATGAGCAAGGCCTTGGAAATAAAGCTATAATCGCCGCTTAATCTGATGAACAGTGATTGCAGAGAAATGAAGAGTGAAATAATTTATTGAAATTGAGAGTTAAGAAATGTGCTGTTTATGAAGGAGATCGGTTCAACGTCAATATTAGCCTACTGTACTGTTTTCATTGAGAAGTACCAATGGTTATAAATAACCGGATTTGAACCCGATGATTTTATCAACAGTGGAGAGCTATTACTTGAGAAATACCTCAATCTGCAGCCAAAACCAAGAACGATAAGAGAATGAAAATTGATGGTCGCATTGGAGCTGATTGGGAAGATTTGCCTCTGGGATACATTACCAAATCCATTTAAACACTGTGCAAAAGACTCAAAACAAGTGTGGCCCTGTGTTGGCATTGTTGGTGGACACATTGAACACAAGATGTGGTGTACTATCACGTTCATTTGATAGCAATAATATTATTATTTGAGATGAGACTTATGAAAAAATCGTTTGTTGCTACTTTTTGTTGAATTATGTTTTTGAATCCTCAAAAAGTCGGTGGTCTCACTAAAAGTCATATAACTCTTGTTCTATTTGAAATATTGCGGTGAAATTTGGCCACTCTGCGTAAATAATTATGAATTGTCTTTAAGTCTGAAAAATATGAATAATTTTTCACTTCTGGTTAAGATAATTATTGGCAAAAACCTTAGGGGTCTTTTTTATGGCCCGCCCTGTATAAGGATTCTAGGATTTACTTTTCAAATGTCAAAGTGTTCGGTTTCATGGCTTCGCCCATTTGATCTTCTGACCAGCCAACCCTAATAGTGTAGGGTGGGTGATTTATGGCATGCACCGTAGCGCAAAATTATAGGCCTATGTGTGCCCGTACAACCGAACACGCGACTCGCCCTCTGCCCTGGTTACTTGTGTGACTGCCCTGGCTATGCCCTGGCTACAAAAAGTGTTTGGCGCCGTCACTGGGAGTGAAGTACATCGGGACAAAAAATAATAACAATGCCGTGCGCTAATAAATAATTATTATTGATTGTTATTATCAGCGTTGATGTCATTGCCATCGTCATCATCATCATCATTAACATTATCGTCATTATCACCATAACCATCACGATCACAACCACCACCATTCCATCATCATCATCATCATCATCATCATCATCATCATCATCATCATCATCATCATCATCATCATCATCATCATCATCATCATCATCATCGTCGTCGTCATCATCGTCATCATCGTCATCATCGTCATCATAACCACGTCATTATAAAATGTCAGTTCTGCAGGAAATTGCCATTTTAGGCATATTCCGCAAAAATTGGTTAATCAGAGACGCTTGCTGAATAATCACGTGACAACTCAGCTTTTGAGAAGCACTTAAGAATTATTATTATCTCACTAACAAACATGTTTTCCTTTTTGTCAACAGCATTCCATGGAAAAATGTGATACGGATGATGATGATAGAGTCACTTTCTTGGAGTTCTTTCAATGTTGTCCACGTCTCCAGTTCTTTAACTCCGTATACCCACATCTCCAGACAATTAAGTATAACAACAATTGAATTCTTTTTACATTTATGCCTATCAATTGAGATGGAACAAGGAGAGGTAGGAATCGAGTTCGAGCCCCTTTGGAGCACATGATTCAATCGTGTCCTTCAACTCCCGAGAGTTCAGCAATAAAATTAGAAGCAGTTATACTGCGCAGTCTACCTTGGGTCAAGGGCAAACATGGCAACTATTCGCCGATTCAATTATGGCAATGCCACCTAAGGGCTGGCTTCCTGACATGGAAGATTAACACTGGACCCGATGTTCGCGAAAGGAGTATGGGTAATGCCTTTATCACTGGGAATCGTTTATATTAATTTTATGCCCATCAATAAATTGCATTTTAAAGTTTTAAAATTTAAACAGACACGGGCATCTAAATATAAGTTGGCAAGGTTAAGTGTCAGAGCGAGGATTTTTTATCTGTTAATTAACTGCTTGATTGAAGTTTCAAGCGCATTTGCAAATAAACTGCATCTAGAGACGTTTTCTGTTGCAGACGAAAAGTTGCTCCTGAGAAGCCATTCGAATTGTCATCTGCATAAAGACTTAAATACGACAATATTCGAGGCTGATCTCTAACTCAAGAGTTGTTCTACATTATACAATTGCTGCACAAGATCACATCTCCAACAAATTCATGGACAGATATTTAAAACTCCAAAGAACAATGGTTTACATAAAAAAGTAATTTTTTTAAACAACAGATCACTTCAGTATCTGTAGCCTATTATGATAAAATACTTACACAGTCTTACAGTAAAATCGAAAGCAAAGTCGTCAGTTTGTCATCCTTTATTTTACTCACTAACGTGTAAGAAATCTGACGCTCAGTGCTGCTCATTAGCGTTCCAACCCGCTTTTTGGAATGGGAAATAGCTTGTAGCTTACTCAAACGATTCTCTGCGATTAAGCTGTTTCTTAATTTTGATCTTGGAATGTTCATAGTTTAAAAAAGTGACTTCACGCTCGTAAGTTAAATGATACAATGAAGCATCTTTTAATTGTCAGCTATCTTTCAGTTGTAAGAAATCTTCTCAAAGTATTTCTTTATTATTGTATTGAAAGAAAATAACGAAAGTTAAGTTGTCTAAGCTAAGTCAATAGTGGGCTAATCTTTTACTGAGCTTGAAGTTGACAAGGCTGAGAAATCAGAAATAATTTGCTTCGATAACAATAATGAGGATAGTCTACTTTTTATGCTATTAATTGAAAAGTTTCCAATTGGTTTAAAGTAAGAAAATTATCAGAATACCTTACGCCAACCTCTGAGCACTGATGCCTTCTTCTAGGGAATCATTCGACAGCGCCGCCCTTGACTTTTTCCCGTCGTATAAGTCCAAAATTCTCAGGCGACGACACGACCAAACACAAAGGGTACAGTTGCTGGAGCAACTGAGTAGTTAATAATAATAATCTACTTGAAGATAGCGACAATGAACGTGGCCCTTCCGAACATAATGTCCGGGGCGGCGTGGCCCATTGCAATGCAGAAACTGGTATACGAGGTATACGTAATTCTGTAACGTGCTTATCGTAAGTAACCTAATTTCGTTTCATAATTATCAGGAAGCTACGCCTCTGACATAGCGAGATTAACCTTTATCATCCTAGATACTGAAATCGTCATTCTATCACTTCAGAATTTCACTATGTTAGAGTTTACCGCCTAATTAGAGGCAATCAGTGAAAAAAATTAAAAATTAGTTGATGTAAGAATTATGCATATGTTCCCAAAGTGGAACGTTGGGTCACTTTGACTAGTATAAGTATAATGAGGAGAAATTAGGCATGCGCAGGAAACACACATAATAAGCAGGGATACATACTTGAGTATAGAGGGATACAGTAAATATATATACAGTGTCAATCATGGCGAGGCACGCACACACATCGACTCATTCTATTGGCTCCACTTCTATGGAAGCCAAGTCTGCGCGCCAATCACGCAATGCTCTAGAACAGGATTGGATGTCAACAGTGCACTATACAAGTGGCTAGGGTATATAATCTAATGTCACCGATAATTCCGCGCGGTCAGCCTGGGTATTGGAGGGATAATAGTTTGATAACTAGTGGTAAGATTAAATACAGCTCAGTCTGAAGCAGACAAGAGTTGAGGGTTCATCACGAGTTACAGCTTCGTTCTCACTCTGAGCTGTATTTAATAATAACATAAGTTAGGTAGTCTGTTATAGGGCTTAGGGACAAGCACGGTGTGGATTACTCTAAGGAAATAAATATTAATAATTAATAATAATGAGGCGAGTTTGGACTAGTGAGTTGCAAATGATACTCTTGCTGGTCTGAATTGGTCTGACGACAATATAAGAATAATACTTTTATACAAAATCCACTCTTGCGTTGCTGTTTCCAGTTAGGCCTACCATACGTAAGTAAGTGACTAGAACTTCCCCGTACCTCCCCAAACACAGGGACCTCTAGCCCTTAGTACTGAGAGGAGTACTTAAACTATATGATAAAAGCATCATGCATAATTATGTAAAACTATAACTTTATCCAAATGATGCAGATATACAATTTTCTAAAAGCTGTGATTCACAAAAGTCAATACCCAACCTCTACCCTAACTTTTACCCACCCCACCCCATGACAACCCATCCACCCAGCCCCACCCTTCCACCCCAACCCACCCCATAAAATGCTCAAGATAGGAAACTTATGAAAACTATTGTTTCAATTTGTTTTCAAACCGGTCCTACCGCGCCATTACCCTGACCGACCGCATCCCCCACAAAAACTCCACAGTCTCCAGTCCCAACTCCGCCAGTGCCGCCACCCAACCCAAACCTTCCCCAAATTCGCCCCTCACATAGACCACCTGTCTGAAGTAATTTTTGGTTTCTCGGTCAACCCTTCCCCTCACTTTGAACGCACCCGTTTCACTTCAACCCCACACCTCTACCGTAACCCCAATCCACCTCCATACAATTTCGGCCAACTCCACCCCATTCCCACCCCTAAGCTTCCCCCCGTTCTGTAAAATGCTCAACATCTGAAATTCATAAAAATAATGATTCACTTGTCTTCACTTTGACCCTTTTCCCCAACATTGACCCCACTCGGCGCACTACAACCCCATATTCCAACCACCCTCGCCACACCCCACACCGCCCCTCCCCGCCCCATCCCGCCCAAACCGCGCCCCAACTCCGCCCACTCCGCATCGCTCCTAAGCAGCCCATTCGTGTGAGTAAATTTCGGTTTTTCGTCCAAACCCCTTCCCACTTCGCCCCACCCGGCTCACTTCAGTCCATACCCAACCGTTCGACCCCACTTCACCTCCACCCCAAGTCAGGCATTCCCCACCTTCATATCCCACCCCTCCATGTCGCCCCACTCCAAAAAGGTTCAAGATATGAAAGTCATGACAAAGATAATGTTTCACATTGGTTTCACCTTGATCCCGCCGCATCCTGCCCCGGCCCCATCCCACCAATACCCATCTCATCCACACCATACCCTGACCCACACAAACCTCCCTGCGGAAAAACGGAACAATAATATGGGCTAATCAGAACTCAAATCTACGTTGAAAACATCATGCCACAGAGAGCCAAACGCACTGTTCAAACTGCCATAACCCCAAACAAACTAATCACAATAATAAAAATAGGCCTAATAATAACAGTATTAGACACAATAATACTACTATATACTACTATTAATAATAGAATTCCTATTCATATTAGACTTAAGCTGTGCATCGGGCAGAGAACAGGGAGAAATGGAGAGCTTCCATAGATGAGCGGCTTATGCGTGCTGGAGCATCGCGAAGGCCATAAGTCAGTAAGTCAGTCATATTAGACTTACAATTACTATCAATGCAAAATTTGGAACGAGCAAGGCAAATTTCAGTATAACGCAAAAATATTGATAAAAGTAGCGAGTGAGGATTCTAGGACGTTTCATCCCCGGACGTTTCATCCCCGGACGATTCATCCCGGACGATTCATCCAGTGGACGTTTCATCCCAGGACGGTTCATCCCCGGACGGTTCATCCAGCGGACGGTTCATCCAGTGGACGTTTCATCCCTGGACGTTTCATCCAGTGGACGGTTCATCCCCGGTCGATTCATCCAGCGGACGGTTCATCCACTGGTGGTTAATAGAGACTGATATGAATTGTAGTCGGGCAGGCATGGGCGGAGTTTATCAGCGTTAAGGGGGCTAAGCCCCCCCCCAGAAGGTCCAGATTCAGCATTTTTACCATGAAAATGGTATTTTTTCCCGGGCTTAACCCCCCAAGAACCGTAGAACGGAAAACAAACTCCGCACATATTTAATTGCATGTTTCATAGGATTATGCGTTCTTAAATCATATCTATTTCATTCCAAGTATTTAGGTGTTCTTATATTATATCTAATTTAATCCAGGTATTTTTGACTTTTTATATATTGTTGGGTTCACTGGCCGTCTAAGAGGTATGATTATAAAGATAAGGTCCCAATTTGATAAAATAACATCAATTTATTCAAGAGAGCAATTATGTACAGCGAAATTAACAACGTTACCGTCTAGTAGACACGAAGTCGAACAGACCAGAGGACTCAGTACGGACGACAGCACAGCAGACAACGGCTAACGGAGCCAAGGAAGACGGATGAACGGCCAGACCACCAACTTGGTGAAGACGGCGACGCAGAAGACGAACCAGAAGGTCAACTCGCATAACAGCGAGGGAAACGCACAATAAGAACACGCTCAACGAGAGACAGCAACCACACTCAGCACACACCACAACTGCGACGCTACCCACGCTAGCAGTTCCTTAAATAGGCAAAGCCCATCCTTCCTACACCCACGTGCCCCAAGTAAGACAGAGTACGGTAGAGAAGAAGGGCCGTAGACAGCTAATGGCTACATATCCCCCTCCCAAAAGCTTCAGGAGTCCTGAGGGGACGACGAAACAGAGCAGCAATCGCTACGCCTACAAGTCCGTAACATAAAGAATCGCCAAGCACTATATCATTACAAGTTAACGTACTAAGCAATTCATCGCAACAACTAAAGCAGCGCAAAACACTAAATAATGCATCATAATAAGCAATCAACTGAGAGTTCATACAATGCAAAGCAATTCAAAAGTTCACATCATACAAATCTACAAAACAAGAAAAAATTTGGACACACACCGTGTATCAAAAATGAACCAAAATTGAAAGTGTCATTGGCCAAAGCCATATGAGACTAAAGTTAACAGTGTCAACCACCTCAGTCCACCACAGAACCGAGTCACCCCAACAAGAACCCCCAACTCTTGAACAGTTCTGGAACAAGACTTTGAAGATTTCACCACTTTTTCTGGAAAGTGTCTGACAGACGCGCGCAAGACACTCACTGAAGTGTTCATTGCCAGAAGGTCCATTTGACTGACGATCGCATTTGACTGAATTTCTTTGACAGAAGTTTGCATCTGACTGAAGATTTCATTTGACTGAAGATTTCATTTGACTGAAGATTTCATTTGACTGAAGATTTCATTTGACTGAAGTTCCTCACACGCAGACCCTCGACGACGAAGACCGTAACAGAGAGCTTCTCTGTCACGCTCGATGACTCCGAGGTCAGAATCCCTGCTGAGACATCCATGACTATGCCTCAACACGATCCCAACCACGCTACTGCGACGGACGGCTGAGAATGTCTGGCAGAACATTTAACTTGCCAGGCCGATGTCGAATGTCGAGATTGTACTGTTCGAGTTCCAAACTCCATCGCAAGAGCTTCATATTTTTATTGGCCATCTGATGGATGAACTGCAGAGGTTCGTGATCCGTGTACACCAAGACGAGCGCTGACCCGAAGTATACACTGAAGGCTCGTAACGCGACCATCAGAGCCAACGCCTCCTTTTCAATCGTAGAATATCGAACTTCATGCGTCAGAAGCTTCCGGCTGATGTAACAGATCGGGTGTTCCAATTCCTCGTGCATCTGAAACAAACAGGCTCCCACACAGAATTGAGATGCGTCTACACCAACACAAAACTGTTTAGAAAAGTCAGGAGGTATTAGAATAGGTCGAGAGGCCAGACGAGATTTCAAATCAACAAAGGCACTCTCTGCTTCCTCATTCCATCTAAAAGGAATCCCTTTCTTCGTTAACGCCGTAAGCGGCAAAGCAATGTCAGAGTAATGCGGTAAATATCTCTTATAATACCCAGCAAGTCCGAGAAACGATTGCACCTGTTTCTTATTGCTGGGCCTGGGAAAACGTAACACCGCTTCCACCTTCTTTACCCGTGGCTGTACCCCATCAACTCCAATGTGGTGACCCAAAAAATCCACTTCCGCATTTGCAAAGACACATTTTGCTAAGTTCAAAGTCAAGCATGCATCCGCAATCCTACCCAACACCTTACGCAAGTGTATCAAATGATCCGACCATTCCAAAATGAAAATTATTATATCGTCCAAATACGCATCACAAAAATCATACAATCCATTCAAAACTTTCGTAATCAACCTAGAAAATGAGGCAGGCGCATTTTTCAATCCAAAACTCATAAATTTCCACTGGTAATGACCCTTCGGGGTTACAAAAGCAGTCAACGGGACTAAATCAGGATGCATTGGAATCTGCCAATACCCTTTCGTCATATCCAACTTTGTCAAATATCGGGACTTCCCAAGTCGATCAATTAAGACCTCCACCCGGGGCATCGGAAATGGATCCGCTACGGACAGACCATTCAGCTTCCGGAAATCCGTACATAAGCGATCCGTACCGTCGGGCTTAGGAACCATGACAATCGGAGCCGCCCAAGGACTCTCGGATTCCTCGATGATCCCAGCCTTCAGCAACTGGTCCACCTCTTTCTCCACCTTAGCCATCCGCTCAGGATTCAATCTATAAGGCGTTTGTCGAACAGGACGAGCACCTTCGACCAATTCAATTTTATGTGACACCATGTCGGTTTTACCCGGCAACTTACTAAACACATGTGCCAAGTCATGCAAAACATCACGCAATTCATCACGACATTCAACAGACACATCACATTGTAAGACTTTATCCTCCAAAGTCAACTCAGTCACCTTCACATCCGTATTCACCAACAACACAGAAGCAACCACATCATCTTTCGGTACATCATGCATCACATCCGCACGATCCACATACCGCTTCATGAGATTAACATGTACCACCCTTTCCGTTTTCCGTCTATCCGGCGTACATACCAAATAATCAACCGGACCCAGTCGACGCAACACCACATAAGGTCCACAATATTTGGCCTGCAAAGGTTTACCAACCAACGGAATCAACAATAGCACTTTCTCACCTTCTTCAAAAGTGACAGCCCTCGAATGCTTATCATACATTTGCTTGGACTTAGTCTTAGCAACAACAGCATTTTCACTGGCCATGTGCAACCCAACACGCATACGTTCACGCAATTGCAAGACATATTCAATCACATTCTTTCCAGACACTTCGTGTACAACATCTTTTGACAACCATGCCTCTTTCATCAATTGAAGCATTCCCCGAACATCCCTACCATACATCAAGTCAAAGGCAGAAAACCCAGTACCCTGCACAGGAACTTCCCTATAGGCAAACAAAATCCAAGAAAGCATAGTATCCCACGAACCCGGATATGTTTCAGCCAACGCCTTCAACATATCTTTCATGGTACGATGGAATCTTTCACACGAGCCATTCGTCTGTGGTCTATAAGGACTAGTCTTCAATTGTACAATACCACATTCATGCACAAACACTTGCATCAAATCAGACATGAACTCACTGCCACAATCAGAAAGTAATTCCTTCGGAAAACCGAACATCGTAAACACCTCACACAAACACTTCGCCACATCTTGTGCCGTATGAGTCTTCAAAGGAAAAGCAAATGGAAAATGCGACGCCAAATCAATTACTCTAAGAATAAATCTGTTACCCGTTAAGGCACAAACACTCAGGGAACCAACGATGTCCATCGCGAGACGCTCAAACACTTCTTGCATAACAGGCACACTGACCATAGGCGCTCTATAATTCCTGTTACCTTTGCCCAACCTCTGACAAACATCACACGACCGACAATACTCACGTACATCCTTATTTACAAGCGGCCAACAGAAGTGTTTTAACAGTCTGTCCAATGTCTTCTGTGTTCCCAGATGACCCGAAGCCGGTATATCGTGTGCAACGTGCAACAATTTCCTTCGCAACTTACGTGGAACCACAATTTGTGAAACACCCATCCCAAATGGTGTTAATTTATCGTCCCACCGACGCACCAACACACCTTCAACCAACGCATACGGTTGTACAAGGCCATCGCCTGTCGATTTATTTTCCGCCAGCGCGATCAGTGGATCCAAATCTCGACAATTTCTTTGACTCATTATAAATTCAGATCTCGGAACACAGATCTCAGTCCAGTCTTCGTCAACACTTTCAGTCGCCTTAAATAATGCTTCTAAATCACCGGTCTCTAAAAGCACTGGGTCATTTGACACACCCATTAAATCACCTGTCATTAATGCCCGATCGACCGACTCTGCACTATGACCCAGACTCGGCGTCTCCACGCGCGTCGCTTCACTGCACACAGCGCTCGCTGTCTCACTTCGTTCCTCTGCATATTGCCGAGCTCTAGCCCTCGTCGTAATCGCAACATCAACAATATCACCTGCAAGCGCTACATCATTTCCAATCACGACCTGAACTCCGCTCATAGGAAGCGAATCCATCATACAACAGAGAATTTCTCCTTTCACAAAAGCACATTCAACACTCAATTTCACAAGCGGGCGCTCCATAATTTCACCCGAAATACCGCGCAGAAGCCTGGTTTCATTTAACTGCACGAAATCATGTTCATCCAACCATGCAGCATTCACAAAAGACTGCAGTGCACCTGAGTCGCTCAGAAAAACACCATCCTTTCGTTCATTCAAATCATTAATGACACAACCATTCACACAGAAAGGAGCATACATTCTATCGACATTTTCAATAGGCTTCTGAAAACTCTGTTCCTTAACAGGTGCCGACAAAGTTTGTACCAAACCCACTGGTTTCGGACCCCTCCAATTTTCAATTTCAGGCCCCTCTCTTCGTTTTAATTTCATGCATTGGGCCTTCAAGTGCCCGGGAGATCTGCAGTACGAACACGTGACCTGCTCCCCAAACCCATCAACATCATCATATTGACGACCAGGCTGCTTAAACCCATACGTCCCTCTTTGAGGCGAACGCTTACCCCATTTCGAATCATGGCGCACACCTTCCTTGTGCCCTGAGCCCTGACGCTCCCACACATCTTTCTTCTCACTATCATCAGATGAGAATCTGTTTGTACGCTCAGAAAAATTCCTTTGGAATCCCCCAGCATAATTACTCGGCCCCTGTTTATACAAAACAGCGTATTCATCTGCCATACGTGCAGCACTCGCTACACTCTCAGGATTCTTGTCCAAAAGCCACCTGTGTACCTCCAGCGGTAACGCTTGTACAAATTGCTCCATCTGTACGACCTCTTAAAATTTAGCCAAATCATCCCACGAATTTGTACCCTCAATCCAACGCTGAAACGAAATTTGAAGGCGATACGCATAATTTGCAAAAGTCTCCCGTGGTTCTTTTCTCAACCCCCTAAATTTCTTCCGATAGAATTCAGGTTACCTTTCGTAAGCTGTGAGGAGCGCAGTTTTAACAACATCATAATTCACACAATCCTCCAAAGACAAAGACGCAAATACTTTCGCCGCCTTTCCCGACAGTTGTGGCTGTAAAAGGGATGACCATTTTTCCATCGGAATTTTATGCAAAGCCATCGCCTGTTCGAACGCCGCAAAATAATGTTCAATATCTGTGGGGTCAAATTTAGGAACAAATTTCATGGCCGCCCCAAAACGAAAATCCTCCTTGTTCTGCACAGGTCGTTCTGCCACACCTCCGAATTCTATTTTCCTCATTTCCATATCTAATTTCAGTCTTTCGACCTCCAAATCCATCCGTTTCTCCTCCATGTCAAATCTCCTTTTCGTCTCCTCAGCCTCCATGGCAAATCTCCTTTTCGTCTCCTCAGCCTCCATGTCAAATCTCCTTTTCGTCTCCTCAGCCTCCCTGTCAAATCTCCTTTTCGTCTCCTCAGCTGCCATTCTCATTTTCTCTGTCTCTGCCTCAGCTGCCATTCTCATTTTCTCGTTCTCGGCCTCAGCTGCCATTCTCATTTTCTCGTTCTCTGCCTCAGCTGCCATTCTCATTTTCTCTTTCTCTACTTCCCACTCAAATTCTCGGTCCTCCTTAAATTTCCGGCGCTCCACTTCGACTGCCTCTCTCTTAGCTTGTGCCCGAAGTTTCCACTCCTCACTTCCCTGTTTAGGCGACAACTCTTTTCTGGCCAACTTCTGTAATTGAGGTTTCGACAAACCTTTAACGTCCTCACCCAACGTCGCACAATATTGTCTCAATTCCTCAACCGGCAAATCCACTATCTCGTCCCAGTCAAGGAGAGTACCTTCCGCGGTAGACGCCATAATAGTCTATCTGTGCAGACCACGGACACCAAAATTTCCTCAAATTCACAATGCTAACGACAGTCCACTTCAAAACTGTCTCAAATGCGAAAACGCACAAAATTACTGCCTCACAAAAACAATAGCCCAGGCCCCCACAAAACGAAATGCGACACCGCAAAATTTCCGACAAAACCCGGCAAATTCACCCCAAAATTCCTGAGAACCACACGGACCAAAATATCCGAAATTTCCCGACGGAATTACGCAAAAGAACCGTGAAAGGAACGGAGGGCCCCCATTTGTTGGGTTCACTGGCCGTCTAAGAGGTATGATTATAAAGATAAGGTCCCAATTTGATAAAATAACATCGATTTATTCAAGAGAGCAATTATGTACAGCGAAATTAACAACGTTACCGTCTAGTAGACATGAAACTCTCAATTCAAAACTTTTACTCGGTTTTGAATTTTAAGGTCGTAAATATGCCGCTGAAAAATCTCGAACCATAATATTTACCGCATTAGGCGAAGTAACAAATATCTCGAGATAATCGGTATTAGTTAATCGAACTAGGCTAGTACCCGTTGCATTATTATACGATCCAGCCGTACCTCCACCGCCGGCAATCTGCATGTACAATCCCCCACTTTTCAACAAGTTAACATTACCGTAATTTCTAGCACTATTATCGCGAAATTCCACATACGTCGTAACCATATAACATCCGGCTTTCTTAGGAAAGAAACGATTCGAATTGACGAGACAATCATCCGGATCGAATCTTACTCTCGAAAAATTTACTTGCGTCGGAACGTTAGCCGGGATAGCCAGAGCAACGGGGGCGTAAACACTAAACGTTGGGCCAAATGCAGTCGAATGCACGTACTTTTTCGTAGCAGCGTCACTATCTTCGACGGGTTCGGGTAGACTGGTGATACGAGCTTCATTCATATAGATGTCTTCGTACACATTTATTTTAGACGTAATCATCTCTAAGATGGTTTCATTATTTATTCTATAACGAAATCCATTCGTTGACTCTAATGTAATTGGCTGGTTTAATCGACCTTCTATTTTATTCGTTGTATTTCCTAAAAATATATTAAAACCTTTATTCCCATCCAGATCTTTACACCCCATCGCTCGCGTAAGATCCCTACCGATGCTTAAGAATAGGTCGGTAGTGGGCCCAGACACTATCGAAGCAATTCGTTCGTCGACGTATTTTTTATTAGTCAAATGATTATCGTTAGACGGAATGTCATCGTGATTCGTTATCAAATCTATGGCTTGTGCCCAACTTAGAGCCTCATCCATTCCTGCATCCGGATTATTCGTTATAGGCAGGCCTTTAATGCAGTTGCCATTCATATTTAGATCTCCAGTAGCCGGATTTGCTCCATCTAACCTTAGAAAAATACTGTTTACTTGACTAAGAGTAACACCTCCAGCAATTATTCTTGTCGTAGTCCCAACATCGGTGTGCCCAAATTTATCGACTGGCATTTTATATATTTAAGATTATTCTTCTCGATCGCTAAGGGCGTAAGAATGCTAGTGAAAAGTCTTTAGCAACTATGTCTAAAACGTTGATTGAATAAACGGCTATCTCGAGGTAATCGTTTTCGGCTAAAAAACTATGGTACTACCAGTTGCATTGATATTTGTACCTGTCGCACCCTCTCCGCCCGCAATTTGCATAAGCACCCCTCCATTTTTATATAGGTAAACGAAACCCGCAGTACCAGCACCGTATGTACGAAATTCTATGTGCGTCGAAACGAAATAGCAACCGGCTTTATGGGGCTCGATCTTAGTCCGTCCTTCGCGCATGTAGATCTCTCTGTCGAATCTTTCTATATCGAAAAAAACTTTTGTGTAAGTTCCGGCGAGTATGGTTTGAGAATTTGAAGTGTACACGCTAATCACGGGTCCGATTGCTTTCGTGTCGACATATTTTTCAGCCGTTGCATCGACGTATTTCTTATTAGCCAAATGATTATCGTTCGTCGGTACATTATCGTGATTCGTTATCAAATCTATAACTTGCCCCCGACTTAGATCCTCGTCTTTTCCCGCTTCTGGAGTATTCGTTATTGGTAGACCTTTTATCACGCAGCCATTCATATCTAGATCCCCAGTCACAGGGTTTGCCCCATCTACCCTTAGAAAAGTACTGTTTGCTTGAGTAAAAGTAACACCTCCAGCAATTACTCTTGTCGTAGTTCCAACATCGGTATGTCCAAATTTATCTACTGGCATTTTATATAATGATTTTTAATGTAGGCCGTTCATAACTTCTTGAAATTTCATTCCATCATTCATCGTCTTTTTTAAGACGTACAAACATAAATGGCCGCAAAACACTTCGCTATCGGGTTGTATTCGCTCGCTGTTGTAGTAGACAGGGCTGCGTAAATATTTTATCAGTTCCAGAGGGGGAGTAAGGCCGTAGCTATCGAAATATATTTTATCCCTGCCGTTCTTTAAAAAAGCGCACCAGTGACTCCCCATACCATTAGAATCAACTAGGTTCAATATCCCACACTCGTTCGTTCTAGGCTTCTTTGGTAATTCGTCTCGAACAAAAACGCCTACGAAGTTTGGGATATTTAGTTTTTTTGCCGCATCGATCAACTGTAGGCCTATATTGGATAGAGTGATATTTGGAAGTACTACGCCTTCGACGTCGATATTTTTCACAGTTGCTGTACTCATTTTATTTTTTCATCTAAATGTTTTAGAAAATAATACTCTTTTGAGCTTCTACGCAGGCGAGATAATATTTATGTTTACAATTTTTGCATTCATTCGCCCTTCCATCTTGTTGAAATCGATTTTAACGTATTCCGATATGTTCTTATCTATCTTGCATCGGCTGCAAACTTTTTCATCTTTCGTTTCCTTATTTTCTTGTTTTGCGTATTTATGCGCTAGTTCCTTTACTTTGGCATTTTTACACAGTTTGCAGCTCGGATAACTTCCGTTCTTTTTTGTATTATCTTTAGGAAATTCATCCCAGCTTTTTTCCATTTTGCATTTGGTACACACTTTTAGCACATCCATTTTATATTAGATTTTTTTTTCTTTAGCCTAAGTCGTTTCCAACAAATAGTGGCCATAGGCTAACGTGCTTATACCATCTTGTTGAATCACTCTTTTATCATCGTCTGCTGAGAGGGCCACCTTGTTTACCTCTTCGGTGTAGATTTCATGAAGATGCGATCTTATGACATTCATCGTTCTCGACTGTTCTCGTTTGGTGAATAAACAGTCTTTGTAATCTTCGGGGTTTATCGATTTCTTAACGACACTCTTTTTCATGCCCTTACATTTCTTGTGATCCACTCCAGCCATCTTGTACGAATACAGTTTCGATCTTAAACCTACAAACTCTTCGATTTGTTTACCTGCAGCCTCGTCCTTAAACAAATCGATCACTTTCTTATTTACGCCCGTTTCTATGCCAGATGGATGATCCTTTTGATACTCGCTTGTGTCAAATCTACTTCTAACATCAGGTGCTATATCGGTATAAAAATCTTCGGTTCTTATTTCATAGGCCAAAGAATCAGTATCTGTAAAAAGTAGCTTTGCCCTACCCCTATACTTGGTCTTGATGTAATTGTAGTGAAAATCATAAATGAGCGTTTTGCTTGAGTCCAAAATGCACATACCGAGATATATCGGCTTGTTATAGAGCAACTTGATCTTTTTCATGTGAACGGCGATTAGGTTTTCGTCGAAAATAGTCCGACTGTCGTAATTAGTTTTTGCCGCGAGTTTTAAAGCTTCCTTCTCGCTGCACACCAATCGCACATCGACTCGATTCTCGATAGCTTCCATTGTCTTACCAAAGACACTATTATTCATCAGCTTGAAAAAGTCCTTTTCGAAATCGTTTGTAGCTTTCGTTCGCAATTCCGTATTCAACTCGATATACTTTTTCAGCCCCGCGCTTTCTTCGAATATTAACCCGCGATGAATTTTAACGATTTTCAAACCTAGGCTTTCGTACAATTTTAAATTACCGTAATGAACTACATACTTTTTCTTATCGTTCACATTTGGAATTAGTTTCGCTACATCTGAGCCTGGCGGTTTTACACTCTCAGGAGCCAGTGGATAATCGTTATGCAGGTCGTGTAATTCTTCTGGATATTCTAAGTCGACTTCTAGTATACACCCCACCCCGTCTCGCGAGGTAATGCTTTTCCAATCGCTCAGCTCGTTATCAGTCATCCATTTGAATCCGTGAGTTGGTAGCGGCTTGCACATTGCCCATCCATACAAATTATTTGCATCCAAGTAAGGTATGAACGACGAAGGTTGGGCGGGATCAAATGCTTCTCCCATATACTTGTTGTTCGCTTTCGCGTATCGATTCGAAATCGTGCTGACTCCGCCTCTTATCCCCTGCTTAATCATCAGTAGCATATCGTAGTCGCTCAATAACTCCAACTCTACGCCCGTCAACTTTAGCGCCGCATCCCATGCAAGTCCGGGGGAAGTAAAATACCACGCGGGGTCGAGCTTATAATGTTGGTTGCACACGTCCCTAAAGTTTTCGAAAACATCGGCTAATAACAGAACATCCGAAAGGTTGTATAAGTTGTGATAATCTCGCAACGTTTTGCACCCAAATTTATTCCATACCGTTCTCGCGTGTTCGTAATCTTCATCGCTGATCCCTGAATCGTTTAGTTTTGAATAGAAGTTTTGCCTCGGGGGTAATTCGGTTTCATTTAATCTTTCAACGCCGTCGACGTAATCGTATGGGTAAACACCTTTTCTAAGCAAAAGATCTAACTTGTCACCTTTAAAAAAATCGCCTAAATTTTTACACTGATCTTTGCGGAGATTCTTCGATAACGCGTCGAGACTCGAGGGCATGAATCTAAAACTATCGATGAAGCGGAGTTCGCGCTTGACCTCTTTCTCTTTCCCTTCTTTGTTAATTATAAACCTGCCGACTACGATCTCTCGGCTAAATGATATATACTTTTCTTCGGTGCTAGGAATGCAATTAATCTTTTCATTATCGACGCCTCGTAATTTCTTCACGAAAAGATGGCTATCGTAGCCGGTTAGATTATGGAATACTGATGATGATGATGATGCTGTCCATCCTCATTTCTGAGGGTCGGAGACCAGAGACAACGACAGCAGCTTCCTCCATTCCTCTCTGTCCTGCGCCCGTCTAACACAGTCCACAGGTGGTAATCCGGTCCAGTCACAGACATCGTCCATCCAACGCCTCCTTGGTCTTCCCCGTGCTCTGGTACCCTCAATTCGTCCTTGTATTAGCAGTGTCGATATGTTGTCTGCCCTCATCAGGTGTCCGAAGTATCGCAGTTTCCTTTTCTGCACCCTCTCCAGCAGTCTCTGTTTCGGCCGCAGCTCCGCTAAAATCGAGGCATTTGTTCTGTGTTCCCTCCAGTCGAACTGCATCATTCTTCTATACGTCATCATCTCAAATGCCGTCAATCTTCTTCTATCCGCCGCCTTCAGAGTCCATGCCTCACTTCCATACAACGCCACTGACCACACCATCGCCTCCATAACCCTCCTCTTCAGTGCATTTCCGACCGAACGATCTTTCCACAGGCAGTCCAGTGACCCCATCGCCGTCCGAGCCATCCCCAATCTAGCCCTGATTTCTCGGCTTCCGTCTCCAGTGTCATCTATCAACGCTCCCAGGTAGCGGAAAGCCTCAACCTGTTCTAGAGGTTCCCCATTGCAGGTGATCTGAATTGTTTCTCTCGTTTTGGATACTACCATAACTTTTGTCTTTTTTATACTTATTTCCAAACCGTATTCCTCTGAGACCTCATTTATCCTATCTATCAGTTGTTGAAGTGC
Organism: Lumbricus terrestris; assembly: GCA_949752735.1. Classification (NCBI taxonomy): domain Eukaryota; kingdom Metazoa; phylum Annelida; class Clitellata; order Crassiclitellata; family Lumbricidae; genus Lumbricus; species Lumbricus terrestris. The sequence continues at coordinate 1,709,729 of OX457050.1, forward strand.
TGCTGCTGACGTCGCAATTAGAACAATGTCATCCGCATAACGCAGGTTGTTTATTGTGCGTCCATTTATGGTAACTCCTATCCATCCCAGCTCGTCCGCCGACTCCCGCATCACGTACTCTGAGTAGCAGTTGAAAGACAGCGGGGACACCAGACAGCCCTGCTTCACACCTTTTCCTATCCTAAAAAAAATTCTGTTAATTCTTTGTACACCCGAACCGCACCTTGTTGATTGCTGTATAGGTTCTTGATTGCATCCACCGTGTGACTACTCATGCCCATCCTTTTCAGCACCGACCATAATTTACGATGGCTTACCGAATCAAACGCTTTCTTGTAGTCAATGAAGGCCATGTAAAAGGGGACCGAATACTACGGGGAAAAATTTGGGGACTTTGTATTTTAAATTGCAGTTATTATGAGCGGCACCTCTGAATTTACCGCTTAAATGACAATGATCTCTAACTCGATCTTCGCCTAACTCTTCTCCACAGATATGGCAGTTAACAGCTTCACCATAACATTTCTTCTCAGTTTTACCGAATATCATATTCTTAGGGAATTTAAACTGATTATATATTCGTTTTATGGTACTTATGGGTTAATTCACCTGATTTATTTTTTCATTTTTTTTCATTTATTGAAGTATATACTCCTTATCTGTTAGTGGCCAGTTTCAGTTTTTATATATCTGAAATAGAAGCTGGATGAATGACAAAAGGCTTCAGAAATGGAAACTGGATTGTTGATTTTCATTCATGTATTTCAACATGCCGCTTTATTTTCAGTTGGAAAGTCGATCCATCTTCTATTTCAGATATAAATATAAACTTCATCCAACTTCAAATGAAGATATATAAAAATATCTTAACCTGGCTTCCATTTCTCTAGCGTTATTTTCGTCAATCCAGCTTTAAGGAACCTTCATACAGCTTCCATTTCTCCAGCGTTTTTCATTAGCCCAGCTTCCACCTCATATATAAAAATACCCTATTCCAGCTTCCATTTCAGATATAGAAAAAAAAACTTATTACAGCTTCCATTTCTCAAGCGTTTTATCATTAATCCAGCTTCTATTTCAGATATAAAATTACATTGATCCAGCTTTCATTCCTCAAGCGTTTTATCATTAATCCGGCTTGACATTTCTTAAACGTTATTTTCGTCAATCCAGCTTCTATTTCACCTATAAGGAACCTTTCTAATCCAGCTTCCATAATTAACATAAACAATGGTCATGGGTACGAAAATGAATAAATAAAAAAAATAAAATAAATCAGGTGAATTAACCCATAAGTACCCGTTTTATATTTTCTACAAGAGAATCTACGAATATCTGGGCAACATCGTCGTCTTCGTTTTCAGCTGTAAACACCACCGGATCTTGCGAATAAATGTCGTCGTCGAAACATTTTATGTGATAGCAAAACGAGCTAGGCGTGTGTTTCTGGTATTTATTGGTGTAAGACGTGCTTGGATCAGGCTGACAAGTATCGATCGGTTTAATGAAGGACTCATAATCCGCATAGACAATAAAAGGTACTATCATCGATTTGAAATCATGATTAAAACTTAGCATAGTTCCAGAGTCCGGCAATTCTATTCGTTGGGCGTCCTGCTGCGAACAGTACTCGCTGTGTTTATTAACCCTCAGGCTACCAAGCTTTTTTTGTAACACTGACTACCAAGGGGGGTGGTTACCACCCCCCTGGATTTTGGGTTTGGTTTGAGATATCATAACTTGTAATACACCATTTGATTCAGCATTCATTTCTGCACAAAATGGTATATTTAGGTTTGGAAAATATGAAGGCACCTCGAAATTATGAATTTTTTACCATGGGTACCCGTCGATTCCACAAAATGTATACTTACGCATAGGGAATATATTAGATTCTGTGTGTTTTATACATGATTTATATATAAAAAGTAGTTTACATATAATAAAGTCCAATATTAAACTATAAAAACTAGTAATAAGTTTGTTTTATTTTAAATCAAAACAAAAAAACATGTTATAGATGCTGAAAAACGTTTACGCAGACATATCGATTCGCGTTGCAAAATAACCCAACATTTTTATACATTTTAATTTATTTTTAGCACTTCCGGTCATCAAATTTTAAATTATTTAGTATTACAAAATAGCCCTAAATGCCCTCTACAGAATGGCATAATTTATTTATATTAATAAATAAATTATGGATAAGTTATAATAGAAAAAACATGACAATTTTATGAAAATAAAACACCTTTATATATATTATAATTTATTTTGAGCACTTCCGGTTGTCAAAAGACAACTCAATGAGCATGGAAATGTAGCCCCACATTCCCTCTATAGAATGGTATAATTTGTGTCTCTTAATATTAAGGGGCGTAAAAGTTACAGACGATATTCTAGGGGAGGGGTGGTATCCACCCCCCCTGGTACCTTGGGTATATCGGGTGTAACTTTTGAACGGTAGGGGGCATCATCAAAAGTTTTAGCTCAAAATGTGTCCCAATGAACCCTCTACAGCTACCAATTTTTTCAAAATTTTATTCCAGACGGAACGAGAAAAATTTGCGGAAAACCTAGGGGGGTGGCAACCACCCCCCCTTGGTAGCCCGAGGGTTAAGCGATTCTATCGTTCTGTAGCCGATTAAACATCTTCTGCAATAGTGCATCGACCTATGGTTTGTTTCGGTTCGATGCGCTAACAACTTATTAAAGTTCTTGATCCAACAATAATGCTTCTTTTCTTCCTCGGAAATGAGTAATAGATCTACGCGAGCATCGCTTTCATGCATCGATATATATAATGGGTATACTGCCTCCTCATACCCGAATACATTAACGCTAATGTTATTACGACGCTCAAACTTTTGTATAATATTAGCATTGACAGAAACTGGGAATTCAATGCCACTCCAATCGAGTTTCTTAGATTGTTCTTTTAGATCTCGCGTGATTCTTTCAGGGTTGTCGCCCGTTGGGTTCAAGGCTCTAGTGATACACCATTTAAAACATTCATCGTCGTTGTTTTTCATATTAATAATGGCCTTTTTATTTGCCAAATAACTGGGAAGCTGAATATATGAACTGCCTTTCAATGGCTTGTATACCACTGTATCGATATCCAACTTCAAAACGGCCTTGAATCGCCAATTACTACCCCGCATCTGATAACTTGCCATGCTCTCCTTAATTTTATCCGCTGCGTTGGAATATATTTCCCTCACATCGGTTGCTTCTAAAATAATATCAGTCTTTGATTTGAAATATTATTAGGCTCAGCCGTTACTACTTCGCCGGATTTCATGTCTACTTTCTCCATTACGCACATGAGATTGAGTTGAACTTTTACCCCTCGATTTTTCGCTAGCAGCCTAACTACCTGCGGTCTTACAGCCTTGAGAAAAGATGCAACATCGATCCTGTTGTTGCCATCGATCGTGTATCTTTTTGTAAACCCTTTGATGGCCGTCGCAGTCTCTCGAAGTTTGAACCTACGAATGGGTGGTTTTATTTGAGGGGGTAACTGACTAATCTCACTAGTCAGCCAATCCGAAAAAGTAACTTTATTTTTCCCCACAAATTTCCAAATAGTAGACGCGAATGCCGTAAGTTCCGCTTTTCCTAATCTTGAGTATCCTCGTGTGCCTCTCCGCCTCGCAATTTCTCGCAATTCTCGTACAGTGCCGGGTGTGCTCGTTGGAGCTTTGATGTCCGGGGCCCGAGCGCCTAGTCGATCTCCCCGCGTTATGAGTGCGATGAGTTCCGCTTTTCGTAGTTTCAAGTATCCTTTTTGTCCTCTCTGTTTAGGAATTTGCTGCAATTCTTTCAGATTATACGTTGAGTAGTCCATTTTATATTGGGATATCTTGTCTTTAAGTCGAGTTGTATATTCCATTTTTCAGTTATTTTATATACACAAGAGAAAAAAATTGTTATGATTAAGCGACTCATCGATACCATAGGTAATTCCCAGCCAGCGTAATCACCCTATGACTCATCACCGAAACTACCGCGAACTCCCCGCATGATGAGTCATAGACGCGTGTTGGGTCGATTTATTTTTTGAACCATGGATTAGGTTTGTGCACGACGGATCGAAACTAGTCCTCCTTGTTCACGGACACACGACCGTAGACGTAGACGCTACTGCTTGATGGTCCGGTCGATGATCACTTGGTCAAACATCTGCCACTCTTCAATCAGACGCCCTACGGTTATCGATGTCATGAAAACGCGTGAACGAAAAACGCGCTCCTCGAGTCCGTGTACTCCGGATCAAGGGTCTGGACTGCTGGACGGCCACATCTGCGGGATATGAGGCTGAGTGTCTCCCGGGACAACTATTACTCTACTACGTCTACGGCCGTGTGTCGGTGAACAAGGAGGACATTTTAAACACCGGATATAGCCGAATTTCACTTCCTTTCAGGTTTTCCATGTTGGAAAGTTCAATTTTTTGGTGCTGCATTTTAAACGCTCATAAATTAGACAAACTCACGAATATTTCTAATCGGCTTTAGAATCTCGTGTATATATGGTCACTATTGCTCTGCTTCAAATTTCAGACAAATCCTAAGAGTTTTGACTTAGTTATTACACTTCTTTTTGGGGTCTACTTTTTATCCGGACACAGTGTAAATTACGTGTATGTATGTATGTATGTATGTATGTATGTATGTATGTATGTATGTATGTATGTATGTATGTATGTATGTATGTATGTATGTATGTATGTATGTATGTATGTATGTATGTATGTATGTATATTTGTATGTATATATTATTATTATTATTAAATAAATTTGTAACGCGCGCAAGGTCACACCGAAATGTGAATCTGAGGCGCGATGTATGTATGTATGTATGCATGTATGTATGTATGTATGTATGTATGTATGTATGTATGTATGTATGGATGTATGTATGTATGGATGTACTGTATGTATGTATGTATGTATGTATGTATGTATGTATGTATGTATGTATGTATGTATGTATGTATGTATGTATGTATGTATGTATGTATGTATGGATGGATGGATGGATGGATGGATGTGTCCGGATGAAAAGTAGTACACAACTAAAAGTGTCATAACCCGGTCAAAACATTTAGGATTTGTCTGAAATTTTTAATACAGCAACAATGACCATATGTACACGAGATTCCAAAGTCGTTTGGAAATATTCGCGAGTTTGCCAAATTTGTGAGCGTTTGCGATGGAGCACTGAAAAATTAAAGTTTCCAACATGGGCCCTCACATAAGAGAGTGAAGTTCGGCTACAGTTGGTGTTCAAAATGTCCTCCTCGTTGACGGACACACGACCGCAGACGTGGACGCCACTGTTTGATGGCCCGGTCGATGATCACGTGGTCAAACATCTGCCACTCTTCAATCAGACGCGCCCTGCGCCCTACGGTTATCGATGTCATGAAAACGCGTGAACGAAAAACGCGCTCCTCCAGTCCGTGTACTCCGGATCAAGGGTCTGGACTGCTGGACGGCCACAGCTGCGGAATATGAAGCCGAGTGTCTCCCGGGACAACTTTACTCTACTACGTCTACGGTCATGTGTCCGTGAACAAGGAGGACATTTTAAACACCGGATATAGCTGAATTTCACTTCCTTTCAGGTTTTCCATGTTGGAAAGTTCAATTTTTTGGTGCTGCATTTTAAACGCTCATAAATTTGGCAAACTCGCGAATATTTGCAAACGACTTTGGAATCACGTGTACATATGGTCACTGTTGCTGTATTAAAAATTTCAGACATATCCTAAAAGTTTTGACCGGGTTATGACACTTTTAGTTGTGTACTACTTTTCATCCGGACACAGTGTATGTATGTATGTATGTATGTATGTATGTATGCATGCATGCATGTACATATACGCACGCAGGCACGTATGCAGGTGCGTATGTACGCATGCACGTATGTTTTCATGTCTGCATTGCATGTACATGCATGCATGTATGTGAGTAAGTACCACGCACGTATGCACGTACGTAGGTAGTATATATGAATGTACCTATCTATGTACGTGCGTGCCCAAGCACGTACGCCGGTACATAGTACACATATGTATGTACGCAGGTATGTATGCACGTATGTGCAATGTGAATACATACATTTTACTTATGTATTACTTCGTGCGTACGTGTGTACTGTGTAGTATGTATGTATGTAGGTACCACGCACGTACGTAGGTATGCTGTATGTATGAATGTACCTGTGTATGTACGCACGTACACAAGCACGTATGCCGGTGCGTAAGTACGCAGGTACGTAGTACAAGTGTGTATGTACGTAGGTATGTATGTGCGTATGTACATACATACCTATTTACTTATGTATGTACGTTCGTGCGTACGTGTGTACGTATGTATGCTCGTATTCAACCACCATCTACGTGCACCGTAACGACGCTTTGCCTTGCATTGTAGTTCATAATATCAGTTGGACGAGTATAACCGGATCTGCCTTATAAAAGTCAATTGCTAAGGGGAGCTGTAGTCGGGGTAGCTGGAAGAGGGGATAAGGGACCGTCCATAAATGACGTCATGCACATAGGGTTGGGGGTCACACATATTTATGTG